>CAKAOJ020000020.1:2175000-2747500 GCA_916701645.2 Sebastolobus alascanus
AGTAATTTCCAACAAATCCAATCTACAGGAACAGAACTAAATGAAAACCAAACCTGAAGGGGAAAAAGTGGTTTTCTAAGGCACATTGTGACTAACCCTTCTTCTCTTGTTTTGTTCAGGTATGACTACGTGGAGGTGCGAGACGGCGTGGACGAG
The DNA here is from genome assembly GCA_916701645.2 of Sebastolobus alascanus. NCBI lineage: Eukaryota > Metazoa > Chordata > Actinopteri > Perciformes > Sebastidae > Sebastolobus > Sebastolobus alascanus. The sequence goes on from CAKAOJ020000020.1 coordinate 2,175,157, forward strand.
AGCGGTCAGCTGGTGGGGAAGTACTGCGGGAAGATCGCTCCCTCTCCGGTCGTCTCCTCCGGAAACCAGCTCTTCATCAAGTTCGTGTCCGACTACGAGACGCACGGAGCGGGTTTCTCCATCCGATATGAGATCTTCAAGACAGGTGGGTGGCCTTTAACACAGCTGCGGCTTCACTTTGTCCCAGCTATTTGAAATATTACCTCAGCTATGTTTCATGTTATAGAATTTTTCATCATAAATGTGATGAGATTTGGAGCATTTCTATTCCCTCCACACAGCTCTCAACATGGTGACAGCTGAGCCGGAGGCTTATGGCTAACGGTGCTAACAGTGAAAACAACAGCAACACTACTGACAGAACTAACAGTGTTAACTTTGAATATATTTTTTATCAAAGCATGCCACCTGACCTCTTAAAGGGCCAGTGTGTAACATTTCGGGGGATCTATTAGCCGAAATTGAATATAATATTCATAACTATGTTTCCATTAGTGTATAATCACCTGAAACTTAAGAATTGTGTTTTTGTTAGCTTGGAATGAGTCCTTCATATCTACATAGGGAGTCGGTCCTCTTCACGGAGTCCCCCATGTTGCTCCGCCATGTTTCTACAGCAGCCCAGAATGCAATATTACAAATCTTACTGTAGCAAAGGCATGACCTGCCTTACCCTGCCTCTGACTAGCCCTACTCTGCCTATGATTTGCTTACCATGGTATTCTTACCCTAACCCTTACCAATCTGATTCCTCATGCCTAGACCTAACTAATCCAACCAATGAAGGCAGCGAGTACTAGCCAATCAGAGGCCTAGTAGGGTGTGTCATGCCTTCGCTATAGCAGGATTCGTAATTTAGCGCCCAGAGCGGACAAACCAAACACAGGCTCTAGAGAAGGCATTTAGCATTTTTACGTTACCCGAGGGCCACCATGGTACCACCAGCCACCGTCTTACTTTCGTTGCTTTTAAAGTACTGTCCAGTTATTATGGTAAGGGTGGCCTCTGAGGAAGACGAATGGCGTTACCACGGTTTTTAACGGTGGCTCACGTTACGGCAGTCGGGGAAGAGTGAGCAGGGGGGTACTTAGTTGGTTGCAATCTGCAACCACACCATTAGATGCAGCCAAATTCTACACACTGTACCTTTAAAGTAACTCTTCAATCTGATTTGGCCTTAGGTGACACTACCACACATACGCAGTGCAATACATTATGGAAACTGTCGAAATAATTCTGATAATGAGGCAAGAAAGAGCCTCTCCATCTAGTTTCATGGTTTGTTTGTGATTTAGTCAAGGCACCAGAGCATCAAATTATGCAATCACAATATGGCATGCAATATGCTCCATTCAAAACCAATGAATCACAGTCCCATATGTTCCATAATTGTAGCAGTTTTTATCTGGTGTGAATGATTGTACAATAAGCAAGAGCATCATTTGCTGAGCATTGATTCGACAAACGTTGTTTCAAGTGTTGGGTTATTTAGGGTTTTTAGCAAGAACCTGCCATTATAACCACTGGTGAGCTGGTTGTGGAGAAAGTGAATTCAAGCCTGTGAACTGGGTTCAGGAAGTGCTTTCACTGCAGCGGTATCCAATCAGTTGGAGGTTCCTTCCTTAATGTTAAACCTAAAAATAAGTCCTCTGGGTAATCATGTAAGATAAACCACAGATATCCTCAAGGGATGTCTATCTTATCAGAACACAGCACCCCAGGAGGAAGGACTTCCTGTTAGTTGGCTGCCTTCCTTTGTTTGGACTGGATGGAGGAGGAGGACAGCACATAACTGGAGAGTGACTTGTAGGCAGACAGGTGCTACAGACTCCACTTTCATTAATTAACCTTAGCAGCAGTCTATGGGACGGACCCCGCCGGCGACCTCGGAGACATGATGGATGTCCCTGCAAGGTCCCTCCTTCCTTTTAATCTGGGCTAGTATGTGTTTGTGTCTCTGGGCTTGTGCGTGTCACCATCGCGACGGGGCAGCTGGTGGAGTGTGGCTCCATTTACGAGATCAAAGAGACACTCCACCCCGACATACGCAAACTCATCCGCACACACTCCCTCTTTCTTTCCCCTTGATGGGCCGCTTAAATCGACTCCATTCTTCCCATGATTAGCTTGGTATTTCCCAGTCTCGTCTATTAGCCGGGGCTGATTATAAATGAGGTGTGTTAGGGTCCAAGTGGCGATAGGGGAACTGTTGAGCACACTGTTAGGGCACTGAGATATGAGGAACTACATATCTAGCAAAAAAATATAGATGTTATGCCGGGTTCACACTACACGAGAATCAAGCCCCGACAATCATCAGCAATGCCCCGATTTTTTGATGGTTCTAAAGATTATCTTTCCAGATATTCCTGTAGTGTGAGGTATGTTAGAGTGTTTCTTACATACCGGATAGGCTCGGAAGTCCATCCTGTCCACACCAATTTCAAATCATAAATATTAAATATGTTCAGCATTTACGATCGGATATCCTGTTGTGGGGACAGCCGATGACGCAGTCATGTGGGAAAGAACGATAGCCAATTGAGACTTAAGTGAAAGGACAACCACCGCCATCATGGCGGCCGTGGCTAATGCATGGGCTAATGTATGGGCTAATGCAAAACGTGAAGCATGAAGTAGTAGTAAGATGGACCTCAGAAATGGAGGACCAACTTGTTGGGTTGTTCGAGTGTATATTTAATATGTCTATTTGACTTTGTCCACCCATCCTTCGTGAATTTTCAGTACAAAGTAGTGCAAAAACTAACATCACTAATTCTTCCTGTCCGTCATCTGCCATGTTTGTTTACACTAAAGTCACGTTTGATCATGAGAGTTTTTGCGAGACTTACGTTTTTTTAGTCGGAACTCTTGTTGTTTATGAATGAATCCGTTAGCGTGTGGTGTGCTGTTTGGGCCAAATCGTTGCTCTCCACACACTACAGGAACTATAGAAAACTGTTAAATTTAACATAAGTGGGGTCTCTCACATTTCCAAAATCTGTTAAGATTTGAAAAATCTCTTAGTATGGGCCAGCATTTAGATAGAAGATAGAGAGTCAGGACTAGAGAGTTGGAGCTGGATGAGGATCTTTGCTTTTGGAATCCAAAGGGGAATCAGGACTCGGGGGGGAAAGGGGCAGCAGGGCCGTTGCTGTAGATTAAACCCAGGACAGAACTTTTTTTTTCGTCTGGGTGTTTTGCACCTAGCGCCATCCCCCTGCGGAGAAGAGCACCATGGGTGTGCCGCCTCTCCCTTAGTGGATCCAGACCCTCGTTACGCCTTTGAATATCACTCCGTGTTTTGACTACTGCGGTGCCGGCTTCCGCCAAAAAAAACACGGCTCCGAGATCAATTAACAGCCCCTGTTTGTGAGAGCGAAACCAAGCAGAAAGAGAGATTCAAAAGCTAGCTGATTAGCGCAGCTTATCAACAAGCAGGGTATTAGCTGGGAAAACATTGTGTTGGCTAACACATGTAACGCTAATGATGATACACAGATGCTCTGATAACGGGCGGAGGGATGGGAGGCGCGCGCCCGTGCATGCCAATGAAGGGGAAATGCAAAGAATGCAGGCTGTTTATCACTGTGATTAGAGGCGTGGAGATCAGTGGAAGTCAACCTCGGGGACGGCGCTGCCTTTCATGTGGGGTTACGTGCAAGCAGAGGTCACATGGAAGATAAATATACCCACAAAGCAAACGTATGCAAACACAGACTCCCCTCTGGGATCATACGCCAACTTATACAAGTATGTTTACATGTGCAGGTTTAAGCTATAAACTGTGTAAATACACACTTCAACTTCCTTGCGTTTGTAGCCCTGGCTTTTATCAACAGTAGCCCTGCGAAGTGTCTAATTGGAAGAGAACAGGTTGTTTTGCGGCTCTCTATGGCCGCTTCCACATCAGTCTCTACCCCTCTCCACTCCTCAATCCCATCCAACCATCTTAATTAGCATGGGCAATTTATTTTATAGCCTGCAAATTGGCAGCCTCGCTCCACCGGCTGAAGTCTGGCGAGAGACGGGAAGAGCGAGATGGTGGTGGTGGGGGGGAGAAAGAGATAGAGAAGAGGAATAAATGAGGAATATTTGAGCTGAAGGGAGCTCAAAGATTAGCAAGCTGGTTGTGTTTGCGTACATCTCTGCGGAGGCCTTCGGCTTCCAGGCTGTAATAAAAGTGGTGCATAAATAAAAGCTGGGCAAGCTAAGGCCTTGACTTGATAAACAACCACAAGTAAGATGAAAAATCAGTAATGTCAGAGTAAACTCCACCCCAAATCTTGCTTCTGTAGAAGACTAAAAGCCGTGTTTATCCTGTCATCTGGCAGCATCACACTTAAAATCCTCAAGTGTTTTCTGGAAAGATCCGTCCTCTTGAGTACACATGCACCACATATGTTTCCTTTTAACAGCTCGGAGTTAGCTTAGAGCCACATCAATGCTGGCCGAGGGCCCATTGAAGTGGGCGAGGAGGCAGAGATAGTGCCACTGGTAGCTCCCCCCCCCCGATCCCTCCCTCTCTCCCACTCGCATGCAAACACAAGCTCTTCCCCGTCTCCTCAAGATTACTCAGCAGAATGACTATTGGATGGAGGCCTATATAAAGTACGACGTCACGTTACTCAAGACTTCAACAATAAAAATAACTTCCTTTTACCTCCGCATAGACTCAAATGAAGCAAATATATCGATTCTAGCATCAAAAAATCGATTTCAAAATTGTAAAAAAAAAATTGCAATACATATGTGAATCGATTTTTTTCCCATCCCAAGTCTTCACACATAAAAACACCATTGTTTCACGCAAAAGTTTATCATGTCACTGTGATGCGGGTGCTTTTACTCTGAGCACACACCTGTGAAAACACTTTCAAGGTGTGTGTGTGTGTGTGTTGGGTGGGGCCTAATAGGGGGCACGCTCTGCCTGCTTTCATGGACGGCACGCCCTGATGGCGTAGGTCACATCTGGCATGGAGACGTACTGTCATCACACACACACACACACACACACACACACACACACACACACACACACACACACACACACACACACACACATGGCCCTCATGGAAACCTAAGACAACATATCTCTTTAAGGGGAGCCAGAGGCTAGACTGTGACCCCCCCCTTCCACCTAAACCCTTCCATCCCATCGGCACTGTGTCATCCCCACAGGCGCAGTCAATGCGCTAAACAGCATGCCAGTAGTGCAGTGCCTCGAGCTGTGTATGGGTAAATGTAAACCTGCGTTTCCCATCTGTTTCAATGACTGACGCTCCGCAGGCTTCAGGTTAATGTGTGATTTAGTGCTGAAAGAGTTAATTCTCCACCGACGATTAACCCCTCTGTCCGTGTGGCATGAGGACAGAGTGAAGGGGAGGAATGGGGGGGGGGGGGGCAATAATGGAGGTGGAGGGTTGTGAACTGGGCTAATGATCAGCCAGAGAGCAAAATGGAACATAAACAGTGGTGATTTACTTTAGCAGTCCAAGAACAACACCTTCAGCCCCTATGGCTCCGGCCTCTAATAACCCACACTGAGGAGAGAGAGGGATGAATGGATGGAGAAAGAAAGGGAAGGGAAAAGCGACAGATTTAAAAATGAAAATAGCAAGCGGCTGTCACATTTAACGCCTGTTCCTTGGCGTAATGTTGTTCTAGTGATTAACGCCCAGTCTCTGGTCTGCTTTCAGCACTTAAAGCAGCAGCTTAATAGAGACGTAGAGGACAAGTCATCAGGGAGACTAACGGTGGAAAAAGGCCTTAATGTTGAAACCATATTTATTTAAGATTTATATCGATCTGTAACACTTGCAAAGACTGAAATCAGATCCCCATTAAATATCATTTTGTCGGGCCACGTCTTGTCCTGTTAAACAAACTGTAATCACTCAGCGAGCGAGTCAGAGTGACGTGTGTTTACTCCCCCCGTTCAGAGTGGAAGGGCTCAATGTAGAGTTAAAGGAATCCATTAAATGTTTGTGCGCCTGGTTGGAGGTTGCCGGTAAATGCTGCGTTTGTTCAAGGTTACTTCTTTTTCTCAACTTCCTGTCGTAAATTCAGCTGTTTGTTTAAAAGCAGCGGTTGGACTACTGGGTGGCTGAGCTGTTTTATCTCAGATGAAATGGGACAATCTAAGTGTGTGTTCCCTGTCAGCCTCACCTGAGTCAAACCTTTCATATTAACCGAACCGTTTCTGTTTCTTATTCCAACCCTTTCCCTACTGAGGCGATAAATCCGCCAGGAAAAGACACCAACAACTGTGGCGAGGAAGGGGCAGAGGCTTAGCATGTGGCTTCCGTCTCCCGAAAGCTCCCTGTCAACACACGCGTACGGACGCCGCTACAGCAAAAGCGTGACTGCTATCGCTGAATGCCTCTCACGCAGACATCAGCACAAAGCGTCCTGGGTGTGTAGCGACGGGGGGGAGCTCGGGGACGGAAGCCCTCCCATGTGGAGGCACTAGATAAAAGAGATCTGTTGGATGATTATCTCGCCGGTGGGAGTGACCAGAGCGCTCTGTCTTTTCTCTCGCCACTCTATTCTGTTTGTGTAGTCTTCGCTCTGTCCTTTTCTTGAGGGGGTACGAACGCAGACGGGCACACAATGGTATGACGATAGGGGAGTTTGTCCTTGGCTCGGCCTCGGCCGTGGTGATTCAGGAAGAGCACAGAAACAGGAAGGCCTAATGGGGATGGTGAGATAACTGGGAATAAGTACAATCATCTATCACATTTAAATATTAGCCTACTACCCTACATTTCACAAATGTATTCATTAAAGCAGCAGTAGGTAGAATGGAGCAAATATGATTAAAAAAAGTTATTTTTATAAAACGGTCACTATATCCTAACAGTAGTGCATGAGACAGTTAATCTGAAAAAAATCATGTTCCTCTGTTTCCTCCGGTGTCCTCCGGTGCTCCTAATGGCATCTGCAAGATTTCACAGACCGGAGGAAAACAACCAATCAGAGCCGAGCTGGAGCCTTGCCGTCTCTGAGCAGCTGTCAATCACTCGCAAACTCCGATCAAACGGCCCAGCTAGGCAGCGCTGATCAAATATGAATCAATATTCTGTTACTGTAATGCCTATTTCTTGAATAAAATGTTTTCAGAAACATCTTGTAGTTTACTGTTTAGCTGTAAAATGAGAAGGTTTGTGACCCGTCACCCATGCTGAGAACAGTTGAGGAAATACCAAGCACCGCCCACCAGCCGGAGCAAACTTTCTCATTTTATCTCTGAATATTATTATATTTGATCAGCGCTGCCTAGTTTGACCGTTTGATCGGAGTTCGCGAGTGATTGATAGCTGCCTCCGTTGAATGAACAGCTAATTGGAACGCTCTCTCTGAAATGACCTGTGATTGGTCAAAGTCGTCCATCACAGGCTAGATTTTTTAAAGCCCGGAAACAGAGCCATGAGGAGGTGCAGAAGTCTAGTTTTTTCTCAGAACACTTGAATTACAATATGCTGAAAGGTTATTATGGAATTTTTGCCCAATGATGCCAAAAATATTCTGCCTACTGCAGCTTTAATACTAACAAAATATTAAGGACAATTTGTATCTGTCTAGCCATTCTATATTTCTATAGCCTGAGTTTTGACAGGTTTTCAAAATGAGTGAACCATTCCCAAAGATCAAATCTGTTCTGGTCAACTGCTGAGCTGCGATAAGGGTCATGGTGGAGGCTGATGAAACGGATGGAGAGCCGAGATCTGAGCCAATACACCGACCTGAATTGCACTTTGGATGCCGCAGCTGTCCAGAGCACTCACAGGCGCCTTTTTCAAAGAAGTGGCTCGCATCCATCGTTTTTTTTCCCCCCGCGAAAAAAAACTGTCTGACATTTCTCCACAAATACGGCGAGGTAAAAGTGCAGAACGGCAGCAGCCAGCAACCCTCTCATCTCGACAAAATCTCTCCATTTTCCGGGAGTAAATACGGAGGGGAAGCTGTGAAATTAACGGCGCCCACTGTTCTCGAAAAGCCACACTTTGGCGGCGGCACTAAATGTCAGTTCTCTTTAGAGTCACAACGCCGCTCGCCGTGGCTTTCAACTCGGGGAGAGAGGAAATCAACATGGCTCTCACTCCATACTCCACTGGTGGACAGGCTGAAGTGGGCCTGATGGTCTTGAATTAGGGGCCCAGCAAGAAGCTTTGAGTGACAGTGGAAAAAGCAGTTTGCCACGTTTATTTAAGCTACAATGACTGTAGCACGGAGGCTCTATCTAGCGATAACTCCCTGCAATTTTGGTTTCGATCGGGCCCCATCTGCGCCCATCGCGCCGGCTGTCAGACTAGCATGAAAATGACATTATCCTGAGCACATTTCTGCCACTAATGGCTCCAAATAATTGCCCTGGATGACAGTCTTTTTGTGTGTGTGTGTGTGTGTGTGTGAAGCCAGGCTTGGCAACAATTTGGCCCAGCGCTTGAGCCAGCGTAGTGAACACGTCTTAATATCCTGCAGCCATTTTTTAAATCCAATGTCACACATTCCTGAATCATAATCTGTGCTCCGAGAAGTGGCTAACACGGGAAATGTGTTAATGCTCCTCATCAGCTAAGAGGCAGCTCTCCGGGGAGCTGTGAATAAATATTTTGACTTTCCCTCGTGTGTTAAAGTGTGTGTGTTGATGTATGCGTAGTCATTGCCCTCGCCCTCCATCACCAACGCTGTCATTTTGCCCAAGCACCTCTCATATGTTTCACAGACGTGTGTGAGAGGCAGGTTTTTGCACGGTGAATCAAGCTGTTTATTCACCGCTCCCCGATTCTGCCGATTGAGGTCTTTCACCAGTGTTTACGCTCGCAGTCCAGATGTTCCAGGAGTTCCACATTTCACATACACGCAGTGATGAAGGAGTGTGATGATTGTGCACATGAGGGAATGAAAAGAAAAAGGCACATAGGGGAGAGTTGAGAGACCCAGATGTAGCCTCTAGTGCATAGAAGAACTATCAAGGTGGTCTCTTGTCTCTGGGCTGTAAACTGTCTTCCGCTCAATAGACCAGCTGGGAGGCAGAGCTTCTCAACAAAGCCAGCCCCGAAACAGATCACTTAACCAACAGTCATTCAAAAGAATCGTCCCCGCCCCTTCCTTTGTCCACGCTTCGTCTCATCTTCTCACTACCCATCTCATTTCCTCCTTCCCTGCAGGTCCCGAATGCTCCAGGAACTTCACCTCCAACAGCGGCGTCATAAAGTCGCCCGGGTTCCCGGAGAAATACCCAAACAACCTGGACTGCACGTTCATGATCTTCGCCCCCAAGATGTCCGAGATCATCCTGGAGTTCGAGAGCTTCGAGCTGGAACCCGACCCAACGCCCCCTACTGGCGTTTTCTGCCGCTACGACAGGCTGGAGATCTGGGATGGCTTCCCTGGAGGTGAGCAAGCAGCGCTGGTTAACACTGTAGTACTATTGTGTGCTTTTTCATGACTTAAATAGGACTTATTATGCTCATTTTCAGATTCATACTTGTATTTTGGGTTTCTACTAGAACATGTTTACAAGCTTTAATGTTCTGATTGGTCTGCTGGCCCACTCTGTTGTGATTGGTCAACTGTACCAAACTCTTCGGACTCCGCTCCAGCTCCGCTCTAACTAGCTTTGTTTGAGGGAAGGTATAGAGTGCTCCAAGGATGACATATTTTTGTAGGCCAACCATGAAGTTATCATCGTCCTGGGTTCCCTCAACAAAAAGCCAATGGAATTTTCCATTGGGTTTTGGATTATTGCAGAAAATAAGCTCTATGGCAAACACACATTTACGATACTTACACGTTTCATTCAGCAAGATAATCTCCACAAATGAACACCACTTTTATGATTTTTGAGCTGTGAATGCAATCGCCTAAAGTAAAAAGCTAACGTTAGGCTATAAACAAACTACACCACGGTCGCATGAGCGTGAGTATACACAATGAGGCTGTAAAGGCGGACGAGTCGGCGTGATGACGTTTAGTAGTCTTATTTAGCCACTTGTTAGCAACCGCCTATTTTAAGACACATAAAGGCTTCAGAATTCACAAATGGGATATTTACTGACATATTTTATATCTTAGAACAAAATGTTAAAATGTCTTAAGCTTGTGTTAACCACCGACCTTATTTCAGGCATCTAACTAAAAAGCCATTAAAAAAAACCCATCGACTTCCAGACGAGGGAACCGGAAGTGCTAAAATGCTAACTCATTCCGGATTTTAGGACTCATTCTTGCAGCTCTCCATTATGCAAATGTGTTACTTGGTGACATCACCACATTACGGAAGAAAAGGCGGGACTTCAAGCAAGGCGTTTCAGGCAGTTCAGGAGCAGTTTCTGTGGGGGACTTGGTAACTTTGCAGGATTTTTACATGCACAAAGAAACATATAACACACTAAAGGAAAGGGGAAAAAGCACAAAAGGATAATAGGTCCTTTTTAAACTTTAACCAGAAAATATCACTGCTATAAAAAAGTAACAGTTGAAATGTACATTATCCCACTGCTTAGAAATGTGCTATCCTGTAGTGGAAAAGGGGAGAAGATGGGTGGGGGCTCTGGTGGGTTTCAACTTCACTTCTCACTGCTTTTTTTCACAGGAAACGAATAGTTTTACACAAAATGACGGCATTATCCGGGCCAGTGGGCTAACTGCCTTAACCGCACTTGGCCGGGTTCCAAGAGTCTGTCGGCGTGAGTGTAACGCTTCGTCATCGCTCAACGCCAAACACTTCCTGATTACGAGCCCGTCCTTTCCTTTTACTGTCTCAGGCCGCATTGACTTGTCTGTACATTTGGGAATTGGAGGTCTAATCTAGGCTATGATATTTAAGTTCCCTGACTCATAGAAAACACAATGCGATCTTGCAGGAAATGACTCTGAAAGGAATTTCCTTTCGAGAATTTGAACAGATTGGTCCTGATCAGAGCCAACATCTCCTGGTCACAGGGTTGAGCAAATAGCCCGGAGCTCTGGTGGGAATTCAGTCACACAATGAAACATTGCCATAAAATAGCATTCTCAAATCCATCTAAAAAATCAGCAGGTGAGAGACGGAGTGCGAGAGGGTGCGGCGTGTTCAAAGCAGCGCCTCCGCGGCCCGAGATGAGGCTTTGAACTCACCACCTCTTGAAGTTTCCAGTTTTTCTCCTGGCTATTCGAGCGCCGGGTGCACACGAGATGAAAGCTTTTCTCGCCCATCAGCGGCTGAAAATTGAAAGAGCATCAGTATTCTCTGCTGTGGCGTTCCAAGTGATAAGGTTGAAGTGTAAATCACGCTGCCTTTTTCAAGGGAGTTTACTTTAAGTTCAATATTCTCTGAGCTCACAAAACTGAGCGGAGTTGACCTTTGATTCCACTAAGTATTTCTATAACTCATTTGTAGGTCCTGGAGGTGGGACATGTTTAATTTTCAAGATTTGTGCTGTGATTAAGGAGCTGAGAATATGTCACATTATTATCACCTTTTAATACATATTTTTACAAAAAAGGAAAAAAGTTTCCTGTGCTGCTTCCGACTCATTAAAATTCAGAGATTTCACAGTTCTTTCAGCGGAAAGTGTGACACAAAAGAAGCAGAATAAGACGCACCAGAATCTCTTTTTATTCGGGGCAGAGACTGGACGCTCCCACTTTGGACGGACGTGACATCACACCCATCAAGTGTTGCTGTATGTCTATACGACAGACAGCCTTGTATAAAAAAAAAAATACGACACGAGGAAAAAAGTGTGTCGGCTTTTGCCAGGTGGCTCCTGTGGTGCCTGCTTGGATCGATAGTGCATTAGCACAGAAGCCTGGAGGCATGCTAGCCGTCGGGGATGTGTGCGGGGAAGGGAGATGTCTGGGCGAATGCAGGCCTGCGTGAAGCGCCGGGGTAATCACACCTCGCCGGACAGGTTGCTGAGGAAGAACGGCCTCCACTCCCTCGTCCCTCTTCCCCTGAGGAAACGGAGAGGCTGGCGGGATTGAAGAGGCTGGTCTTCCAGACCCGGTCCGGAGGAGTCCAGAACACCTGCTCTCCCTCTTGATTAAATCTGGTTCAGGTTGTATCAATAGCTTTAAAATAGTTCAAAGTTGGTTAAAGGTGTCCACGCAGAGTGCCCAATGAATCACTGGAGAGGATCAGGTCAGTTGCAATAAGCAGAGTTTATTGTTTAAAGGCAGCAAACAACATAGCTGGAGTCGTCCCGGGGTACAGACTGGCAAACAATGCAAAAGGTGCGGTCTTTATAATGTTCCCCAGGGGCAAACAGCCCCTCCCTTGGGGTGACTAATGACCTGGTTTGACCTAGGTTTGATTTTAATGATCAGACATAAAATCATTTGTTCATGGAAAAGATAAGGACTTTCCAAAATTGGTGACCTTGGAGTTATCAGTCCAGGTGCTTGTGTTGGCTAACCCAGTTTCGATTTACAAATCATCTTTCCATACAGTGGGAAAAACCTCTGACCTACAAGAGGAGGAGGTGCTGCTCATCCTTCCTCCAAGTTTGTGTGTCTGGCAGCTGTCGAAAATGTACCCTCATGGGACTATGCCTTTTTGCCCATCCGAGGCCCAAACAGACACAGAGTTTCAAGCAGCCCCAGATAGAAACAGAAAGTTTCAAACGGCCCAAACCAGGCACAGAGAATTACAATACTGAATATACACCTTAAACAAGATTATAGGACCCTTATTTTATACTTACTGATCAACAGATAAAAATATAAACAGTACATATCATTATTGATTACTGATATAAACATCACACCTCATTATTGATTATTAAACCAAAAGTTTTGCCTCAACATTCCTCCCTTTGAGACTATAAAGTCTCACATACAAAAATTTCCAGTGTATATAACTGTTAGCGTGTAAGGAATTATACATCAGCTAGCCATATGGCGTGACTGAGGTTGCTTAGCACCTTGCCAGGTTTGTGTAGTTTCTTTAATCATCAAAAAAAAAGGCACACATGGATATTAATGAAAAATGGATCAATGTATGGGTCTTAAAATACACATATTACATAATGAAAATACAGTCAAACGTGCTCTTGATAAAATGAACCACACGTGCTCTTAAGCTATATAATGGGACAGCTTGTTAACAACATAGGCAGGTATGGGAAAAGCAAATACAGTAAAACAGTTGACTAAGTCCAAATTAATCAAGGAGTGCTTCGAGCCTTTTCATCTCTCTCTTCCTCCGATATCGTCGTTTTCTAGTGTTCTTGCTGGGTTGGTGAGGTCCATTGACCTCGGGTGAATGCAAAGGATAAAACTTGGGGAAAAGCCAATGGTGTAGAGTCGGAGGACGGACGGGTAAGGTGGGAAAGGGCATTGAGGGAGGATTACTTAAGTAATCTGGGGGTGGGGGTCCTCCTACAAGGCGTTGCCACACCCAATCGTAGCAGCCATGTATGGAAACAAAGGGCTCTTGACGCCGGTGTGTGATGCAAAATCTCATGTGTCGGGGCTCACAGCACGAGCAGTGGTTGTGACGGTTGGCATCACTAAGCCCACAGGTGTAGGACATACGTTGTGATAAAAAGATGACTGAGGTATGTGTGTTGCGGCGTACAGCACAACAAAAATTGAATCTGTCCCAAATGCCGTGTTTGCACTGGGTTACCTCTATCATCACCAGTCCAGGAATCAAATGGAACAGTTTTCTTTCAGTTAAAACATGGCCGGGTGCAGGGATGCTGGTGCCCACTTCGAAACTGGGGCTCCAGGTCAGAGGGGTAATGCATGTGGGACTCTGACGTTTCTTTGCAGAGACTTGAAAGGTCATTCTGCTGGTTCTGGCTTCATGTCCTCCTCGGTGCTTGTTGTGGCCTTCTGCTCATCCAGTTGTTGGTAGCCGGCAATAACAATAGCCATGCCAGAGATACGCTCTCTCTGTCTCTCTGCATCCCAGTCTCGGCGCTTGATCCTCCGATGGAGCGCGTCTCGATCGCGCCTCACCTCGTCAATGAGTCGTCTCTGTTCAGCAATCTTATGCACGAGCTGAACCTGTCGAGTTGTTGTTGCTTCGATCATTCGTTGCTTCTTGACTCGGTATGTTGTGGCTGCGGCGTGCTGCTGTTGTCGTAGGCGTAGACGGCGTATCAGGCCTTGAAGAGGGGGTGTCAGCTCCTTTATCAGCTGTCGGTAGACACTTGAGGGGATGGCATGCACGTTCACTGTAAGCTCCTCACGGGTGCATGTGTCAAACCACTCTGAGTTGACTCCCAGAACCTCACAGAGCAGGTTAACATCTTGGATGGCGAAGACGTACGCCTGGAGGGGGTCGGCCCCGGAGAGTCGTCTTCGTAGTAGGTAATAGGGCGTTGATAGTTGTTGTGGGACCTGCGGCTCCTCCTGGGAAGTGCCGGGTTGGGGCGAGACCACCGTCAGTAGAGGGCTCTCAACAGGTGTGTAGATGGGCGCTTCGTCGAGGTCGTCGTCGGTGTCTACATGTAGATCTCCATCCGAGTCATTACTGGAACCCGAGGGCTCCCCACCTCCCTGGGGACTCCCACTGGGTCTTTCCAGCTTCACCGTATGAGCTGTACTGGTGGACGCCTTAAAGCTTACATCAACGTTAAAAGAAGAGTAATTCTGTGCTCCTGGATACGCCTGGGAGGGATCTCCTATGCTATTATACGGGAGGGGAGCCACCGTCAATAACGGGTGGTTTTTAATCTAGGTGGGATAAGGACAGTATTAGTCTCATATAATGATGGTTTTATACATACAGGTAACACATATATTTATGCATGCAACATACTTTTTTTACTCATGTGTCGGGAAAATGGTGAGCCCAACACTCCCCGGTCAAACCCCTAGGGTTACTTACTCATGACACTCGTTATAAGAGGTAGCATATTTTTTCGGTTTATCATACGCGGGACGCGGCACTTTATACGAGTTAGCAGGGAGGGGTACCTTAGGCTCTTCCCATGCTGGATGTGGACACATTTTCATCCTCCTCCCTTAGAGATGTGGTGCTAACATCTCTCTTGATGAGTGTAGCAGGATTTAGAATTCCAGGTGGTATTGGACAGGGCATGAGTGTAAAGGGAGTAGGTACATGCTAATAAATTCGTTGCGTCAAAGGTAGCGTTGATTTCCGTGTTGTTATCTAGGCTACTAGTTAACAAAGAGCTACGAGCCAAACAAAAAGGAAACACTGTCCCGTAAGCTAATTTTACAGTAGGAGGGACAGTATAATCGTCTAACACCGTGGAGTTTTCAGGGGAGAGAAGGGCGGTGGGACAGGTTGAATTACCATTGTCAGATTTACCGACGATCATACGCATGAAACAGTTAACAAAGCAATCAGATCGAGTGACGCAGGTTTCAACACCGGGAAGGGGCTTAACTTGTGGTAAGCCTCTCGTTCGGTGGCAGGCTATACAGGACACATTAGAAACCTGTTTAGCGGAGAAATCCAGCCATTGGTATTTTTAGGTGATGGTTAGTTCTGAGTGCTAAACAACAGTTTTAATTGTCTGACGGTTCATTGTCACTATCAGGTAGGTCCTCCCTTGGACTGTGTTGTGGTTCCGCTGGTAGGGGAGCGGGACCTTCACCTGGGCTACTTGGTGCGAGACAGGACGAGCACAGATTTCACATTCACTCAACACTCTATCAACAGTTGCAGCCAAGTAAGGAGCCCACCACACGGGGCGTAGTTTGTGCAGAATCTGCCCTCGAGAACAATGATCAGTGCCATGTGCCCAAATGATGGCGTGGTGTAACAATGACAAAGGCAGTACAAATTGTCCCTGTGGACTTCTCCATAATTGGTCTGCAGAACCTGGGCAACTAGTCTGTATGGCCCCTCTTTGTAACCATAAACGTTTTTCTGCCTCGGGTACCCTGCTTTGGGCTACTATCAAAGATGACAGAGTAGTTAAAGGAGCACAATCCTGTGCTACAAGTATGGGCGCCATTACGCTGCCTGTGGCAGCTTGTTTAGCAGCTTCATCTGCGAGGTTATTCCCTCTGGCTATCAATGTGTCTGTTTTCTGATGAGCTGGACATCTAATGATAGCTAAAGCTTTAGGGAGATGCATTGCTTCCAAAAGTTTGGAAATGGCTTCACCATGTATTACTGGTGTGCCATCTGCCCTCAGGAAACCTCTCTGTTTCCAAGTGTTAGCATGTATGTGACAGACACCATAAGCATAAGCTGAATCTGTGTAGACATTAAGGCGTCTGCCGGCAGCCAGTTGACAGGCTGCTGTCAAAGCTTTTATCTCTGCTAGTTGAGCTGAGCATGGCTGATTTATCTGTAGCGATTGCAACGTGGTGAAAGTGCCGTTCTGGTCGTTGAGTCGTACAACGCCGTATCCTGCGTGGTTGCCGGTAACATCGCGAAAACATGAGCCATCGACAAACAAAGTCAAGTCGGCGGGGATTGCCTGGTTATGCAGGTCTTCTCGTGCCCGCATAAATTTATCTGTAACGCTCAAACAGTCATGTGGTATTCCATCTACTGGCAAAACCATTTTGGTGGCAGGATTTATGGTTTTGCACCGTAAGATTGTAAGTTCGGGTGCAGACAGTATGACCTCGTAGCCAGTGCGTCTGGCTTGGGTTAGGACAAACCTAGGACTTGTTAGCAGAGCATGCAACTGATGGGATGTATACAGGTTAACCGGATGTCCCATTGTCAGAGATGAGGCTGTCTGAAATGCAAACGCCGCTGCTGCCAATCCCTGATAACAAGGTGGCAACCCTGTCTCGATGTTATCGAGTTTAGTGCTATAGTAAGCTAACGGTTGTTTACCAGTAGGTGTGTCTTGCATTAGTACGGCGCATCCGTATCCGGATCTCTCTATCACATACAGGTGAAATGGCTTAGTGTAATTTGGGTTTCCTAGCTCTGGAGCTGTTAGCATGTCAGTTTTTAACATCTGAAAAGCTCCTGATGCCTCCTCTGTCCACACCAACGATGTGGCATTATTGGTCTGTCCGGCTGCTTTTATCATAGCTCTCAACGGTGCTGTTTTCAGGGCATAGTCGCAAACCCAGGACCGACTAAACCCGTTTATCCCTAAATAACTTGACATTTGGCCTACTGTTTGAGGTCGTGGAGCTTTAGTTACTGCTTCCACTTGTGAGGGAGCGATTCACCATTTCACCCCACATAGTTGTTTACCTAAGTATTCTACCGTTTGCTGGCAGAACTGAAGTTTGTCTCTACTTACTTTATGTCCTCCTTCCGCCAGTGTAGTTAACACTGCGACGGAGTCCCTTTCACATTGAGCTTGTGAGGGACTACATATAAGTAAATCGTCTGCGTATTGCAGAATGGTACTTGGTACGTCTAAATTCTGCAAGTCCTGCATCAATGCTCGGTTAATCCTTGGGGAGCTCGTGTAACGATACTGTTGACCCCGTATGTGAATGCAGACAGGTACTGTGAGTCTGGATGCAGGGGTACACTGAAAAAAAGCAGAACAGAGGTCAATAACTGTATACCATTTGGCAGGTGGTATGTTGGAGAGCCGTGTGTGTGGATCGGGAACAACAGGGTTTTCTGAATCAACAATCGCATTGATCGCTCTTAAATCATGTACCAATCTATAGTCTTTAGAGTGTGGCTTTTTGATAGGAAATATTGGGGTGTTACAGGGGCTCCTAGTGTTAGTTTTAATTAAAACCCCTGCTTTTACCAGCCCATCAATTATAGGTCTGATCCCTTCAATGGCATGTGGCTGAAGCGGGTACTGTTTTTTTTTTTTTTTTTTTAAATGGCAACCTGGCCTCTGTTTTAACCTTGATTTTGACGGGCTGAGCTGATTTCACAAATCCCACATCTGTCTTGTGCTGTGACCACAGACGTGAGGGAACTTGATCCAGTAGATTCTCGTGTTTAGTCTCTAGTGGCATCTGGGTGGCGGTTCTGACCTCTAGCAACAGACTGTGGTCTGCGTCGAACAGTAAGGTGCAATGTAGAGGCAATGTGGGTTCTCATGCCGTTTCCATTTTCAGCTTTAAGTTGACAGGTGTATCAGCGGAGTAGAGCAAAGGCGCAAATACGGTCTTTCCTGCGATCAGCATGGGGACTGGTTGAGTTAATGGTATTATCTGAGTTTTCCCGGAGAAGCCTACTGTTTTGATGGATGAACTGGAAAGGGGGAGTCCACTACCTTCCTTTCCAATGCAGGAGTATGATGCACCCGTATCCACCATGAAAGGGTTTAACTGGTGGTGTATGTACACTGATATGGTGGGCTCATCATGTGGCTGTGATGAAATAGCCGGTGCCACTACCTCCTTTTTCTGCTCCTCCGGGCAGCCCTATGGCCTGTTTGCGGCTGGTCCTGTCCACGGGTTGGTAGGGCAATCCGTCTTGGCGTGTCCTGGTAGCCTGCAGCCCCAACACTTGAACGCTCTGTCTGCGTCTCTGTCTCCCGTCCATCTTGGTTCACCTGGTCCTCCTGCTTCAACCGTGCTCCTAGGCCTCCCTGCCACAAACATCCCTGTCGCTTGCCGAGCCTTTCTTGGTTTGTATGATGGAGGAGGTGGTTTTTCAGTCAGCGGATGAGCCGTCGGAGGCGTCAGTGGGGGAGCCGTAGGGGTGACTTTAGGTTCCGCCTTAGGTGACTCATTCTTCTTTCTTTCGTTCACTGCCATCTGTTGTCTGTAGGTTCCCCACCTGAACCAGCTCAACACCTGTTTCTCTTTGGCTCGCCTGTCTTTTCTTTTTTTATTAATTTTAGCGTATTTCGCTTCTTCATTTCTGATTTGGGTATCCGCTTCATTGCAGCATGCCATGTCAAAGGTGCCTTCCTGGGGCCAGCGAGATTTTCCGGTGGTCCTCCTATGCCACTTCATCATGTATCGTTGTATACGTTGTCGATAGCGCGGATGCTGCTTCATAATCATCACCACTGGACTTGGTCCCGGCCCACACGGCTTTCCCTGCTCTGCCCCCATCGAGCCTTGCCTGGTTGGTGACGCCAGTGCTCTGGAGGTTCTCTCAAACTTGGATTTTTCTGTTAGGGAGGACAAACTAAAAATTTATGCTAGTACTGTTAAGGTGTGTGTGGTACTTTTCTTTAGTGGCTCCTGGAGATACGAGTCGCCTTCATTTAAACAGCCAAAATCAAGCCAACCACCTTTCCAGACCAATATTAAATATAAATTACAGCCGCAAGCGGCAGTTCGCGGGTTCAAACCTTTTTTTCGCTCAACAGAGGGAAGCACCTGAAATCAAAGCCATGAGCAGCAGTGATCGCGTTTAGGGCTTCACAAAGCTGGTTTAATTCTGTATAAAGAAGGAGCCAGCCCAATCACACCCTTGTTTCATTATTCCAGTGTATGCAGTCTTTCTGTACTTGTACACTCAAGTTCCGCCAGTCATATTTCATGGCACTTTGGGGATGTTTCAACAGGTTAATTAAAACATCCATCAAGTTTGATGATGCTGGGACGAACTGCCTCTAATTTGTGGCGGAATTTGCACTAGGCCCATGCAAATCTTTGGAACTGGTGGCGACCCCTATGGAGTAATTTCCAAATAGTTTTACACACGTGGTTCAAAATTGGTATGAAACGTATCCTGTGAGTCTAGTATTGATTGGACAAACATTTTCTGATGTATAGTATGATGTATAGTCTGACTTGTAGCGCCCCCTAGTGGTTGATTTGAACGAAACTTTAACTATCGTTTAGGAGGAGATGTCAAGAATGTGTTTTTCAAACCATTCAACATGGAGGAAAATCTAGGAGGCAGACCTTAGAGGTCCAAAAGGCTTTTTCGTAAAACACATGGAGTTAAACATGTGTGTCAAATTCCATGTCAATAGGAATTATGGTGTGAGGGGGGCCGGCCTTTAAAAATTTAGAAAATGCTGTAGCGCCACCATCAGGCCAATTGGGATCATATTTTATGTGAAGCATTATGACATCATGTACAGTTATGGTACCAAGTTTCATGTCTCTAGCTCGTACCAGTTCGCAGCAAATTGAGCAAAGGCCTTGTTTAGCATAAAATGCTAAATAGGCCACGCCCACATGCACCGATCAATATGACATTTCAGATCTTGGTTAATATTTGCCCCAAGAGCATGTTTACCAAATTTGATGAAATTCTGTCCACCAGATCTTGAGGTATAAGTTTTGATAGTTTTGGCGCCCCCTATGGGTCGAGCAGAAAATGCTTTGGGACACCTATTCCCAAACACGCACTGAAGATAACTACCAAGATTTATGATGATTGTATTAATGGTCGATGAATTATGGCCAATTTCCTCCTAAGCCCCGCCCAGGGAAAAGTTTGTTGATCCTTATCTTCAAAACGCAATGAGATATCAAAAAGCTTTTGACAACTCCTGTTGAACTTCATCCAATAATGATCTACCGAACACTTCGTACCAATCGGACCTACGGTTTAGGAGGAGAGGTCAAAAATGTTTTTTCAAAAAAATTCAAAATGGCGGAAATCCAAAATGGCGGAAAATGTAGTTAGGCGGACTTTAGTGGTCTCAGAGGCTTTTTTGTAGATCACACGGAGCTGGACATGTGTGTCAAATCTCAAGTCAATCAGACCTATGGTGTGAGGGGCGTGGCCTTTCCAACATCGCGTGTTTGAGCGTTAACTACAGCGCCGTCATGTGGCCGATTGATGTCATATTTCTTGAGAAGCATTTACATATCAGTTCCAGTTGTTGTGCCAAATTTCATGTTTCTTTATTTTTATTTTTTTTTTTTTTCTTGCTCCTTTAAAAAAAATTATTATTTTTTTTTTTTTTTTTTTTTCCGATCCTTTAAGCTCACGGCCTATTGAGCCACGGCTTAAGTCAACAAATAATAATAATAATAATAAATTCACACAATCTTAGAAGGGTTCAGCCCCTTCAAGGCATAAACCCTAATATTAAACCGCCACAACTTCAATAGGGTTCTACCCCTTCGGGGTTTGAACCCTAATAATACAGATATTCACTTTTAAATTCTTTTTCAAAGCTCTTTAAAACACGTTTTGCGGCAACCGATTATTATATTCAGTGTGTTATATATGGTGTCGATCAGTTCCGTGCTCAGCTTTTTATTTTTATCAAAATATAACCAGTTTCTCATTTACTTTAGTTAATTTTAGAGTTATACCTCTCTATCATAATGTTTCTTTTTACTACCTCTTTATATCTCTCAAATAAGGTGTTATTATTTATAATTTCAACCCACAATTTCTCCTGTAGTGACTATAATCACTGCTGCTTGTGATTACAATCACCTCCATCAGACATGGGAACAGACCAATTCACTACCAATGCACGTACCTATGTACCGTACATTAATGATTTAACACAATTGACGACAAACTCTGTTTAGAAACCCTCACAGGCACTGCATCCAGCACAAAGCACCATGGATTTAATGTGCACTTTTACAAATCTCAGACTAATAGGCCACACCAGCTGTTCAGCCTATACCATATTCTTATCAGTGCCCAGTACATATATATATCAGGCTGTCAACTCCGTGCCTCCCTCGTTCCGGTCAAAGCCTGTACAGCGACAGGTCCGTCTATCTACAACAACGTGTGTGTGTGTGTGTGTGTGTGTGTGTGTGTGTGTGTGTGTGTGTGTGTATGTGTGTGTAGCCTTATTAGGAGAATATTATTTATTGCACGGGGTAACAGAAAAGTCCTATGAGGTACTGGCCTTTATTGAAACTTTTGGCCGATCCTCACAGGCTCATGATTATTTTACGGGGAATAACGTAGGAAACTTTTTTCCTCTCATATGCTTTATCAGTGACATTATAAGGACTCCATGCATTTGTCCTTTATAGTTTTAACGGGAACAGACTGAGGGGAATCATGCCTCTCCCCTCTTATACTTTTAACCGGGATTTCTGAGGAGACAGATATATTATCTCCTCTTATATATTCTCCTTTATTGGCTGTCTATTTTATTCAGCATAGATCATAGTGCATACATGTCTCAAAATCATTCATGCAACAACACAGCTTAAAGGCATTAACACATAACAGCATTCAAAGCACATATAGCGCAGCTTTATACAGCACTTTTTACAACTTATTTACAACTTATTTACAACTTATTTACAATGATCTGATCAGACCGCTGCACCACTACTGGGTTACAGCCACTATACCACTACAGGGTACAGTATCACGTGCTAGTACCCCAGCACGTGTGAGTATTACCTAGGTTGTCTGCCCGTTCAGAACCATCTATTCCCTGTGATGTCCCAGCAGTGGGCTGAAACGCCTCAGAGACGAGACGCGGTATCCACAAGACAAGTACTAGCTGTGTGCTGAAGTCCCACACTGTAATACTCGAAGTCATAAGGGAACGACTTGTCCCTATGCTTCTATCAACTTATTTACAATTATTTACAGTTTTGACAGACAACAAACCTAAATAAGCCAGCTTTTTCTCCACCTCAAACCAAAAACACCTCTCTTTTTCTTTCCCTCTCTTTCCTCCCTGGAGAGTCTGGCAGCTCTTAACACCTAACCAAACCAAGCCATATGCAAATACATATAGAAAAGCAGTCTACAGCATATTTACAACATTAAAGAATTCATTCATTCATACTTTCCGCACCATGGTATATAAAAGACAGACATAAAGCACATACATTGCAACAGATCTGCTTGGCCAGTGATGTTAGTTTGAGCTTTAAACAGCTTTATAATTTATGCGTGACATTATCCTCTTTATGTTAAACATTTTACTCCACAGTTATCTTTTAACTAGGTTCTTTTGGGGTAAAGCTGCAAGATTACCTTAACCTGGGCGGACACCAGACACTGCACCCTGATACACTTTATGGAAGAAAAAAAACTCTTCTTTTACCTTATGCCGTGGCCACCGGCTATGTATCAGGACGCAGAGCAGGTCTCCCCCAGGTCATCCGGCTCTCCCACGGCTTAACCTCCTGGCTGGCTCGCCAAATGAAGAGGCTGGTCTTCCAGACCCGGTCCGGAGGAGTCCAGAACACCTGCTCTCCCTCTTGATTAAATCTGGTTCAGGTTGTATCAATAGCTTTAAAATAGTTCAAAGTTGGTTAAAGGTGTCCACGCAGAGTGCCCAATGAATCACTGGAGAGGATCAGGTCAGTTGCAATAAGCAGAGTTTATTGTTTAAAGGCAGCAAACAACATAGCTGGAGTCGTCCCGGGGTACAGACTGGCAAACAATGCAAAAGGTGCGGTCTTTATAATGTTCCCCAGGGGCAAACAGCCCCTCCCTTGGGGTGACTAATGACCTGGTTTGACCTAGGTTTGATTTTAATGATCAGACATAAAATCATTTGTTCATGGAAAAGATAAGGACTTTCCAAAATTGGTGACCTTGGAGTTATCAGTCCAGGTGCTTGTGTTGGCTAACCCAGTTTCGATTTACAAATCATCTTTCCATACAGTGGGAAAAACCTCTGACCTACAAGAGGAGGAGGTGCTGCTCATCCTTCCTCCAAGTTTGTGTGTCTGGCAGCTGTCGAAAATGTACCCTCATGGGACTATGCCTTTTTGCCCATCCGAGGCCCAAACAGACACAGAGTTTCAAGCAGCCCCAGATAGAAACAGAAAGTTTCAAACGGCCCAAACCAGGCACAGAGAATTACAATACTGAATATACACCTTAAACAAGATTATAGGACCCTTATTTTATACTTACTGATCAACAGATAAAAATATAAACAGTACATATCATTATTGATTACTGATATAAACATCACACCTCATTATTGATTATTAAACCAAAAGTTTTGCCTCAACAGGATGTGGACTTCATAGCGAGGCTCTTTAAAATTTCATAGCGCTGGGGAGTCATGCATGATAATCCGGGAGATGGCGTTTTTATGTTCGGCCAGGGCCTTAGCGGGTTTAAAAGCACACACAGAGTCTCACGCAGGCACCTGGGTTATGAAGATTAATCGGAGCCATCGCGCCCCCTGCACCGTAAAGTCCCCGCAGTCTGGCCTTTGCCTTTCATGTATAGGAGCTGGTTTTGGATGACAGGAGGCCACGGGGAGGAAGGACTGTCACTCGCCACTGATCACAGCGTTACTAATCACAGATAAGCCGCAGGTCCCTGCACACCAACAGGAACACACATGTGCATGGATCATAGCACACATCCGAGACATAGGGCAAGGTCATTGTGCTCTCCCACTCCCTCCCTAGTTACCCCATCACTCTTTCCCCCATGTTACTCCGCCACTCTGTCTCCCCCTAACGTTCCACCTCCCATTTTCCGTCTTCTCTCCTGCTTCCTCATTTCCTCCGTCTGCTCAGTGGTCCATCTTGTGCTTTTATTGCTCTCTCTCTTTTAACGCTCCCCTATTGTCTCTAGCCGGTCTCCTTCACAAAACCCACTCGGCCACGGCTGTGTCCGCCTCAAGTCTAAAAAAATAAAACGGCGAAGGAATTTACAGCCAGCAAATAGACAGAGACCGTGACCTGCCCACACCGCAGGTCACAGCTTCCGCTTCGCGCTTTTTGTGTCTGACAATCGAGCAGGAATGTTGGGAGTCTTTTCTCAAGCATCTTTATGGGGTCTGGGAGAAAAACATGCCATCACTGACACACTAGTTTTCACGTCATGCAGGGGGGAGTTGGTAGTTAAACCCATGTGTGACATGGCTGTGGCACACAAACAAATATTGAGTTAACCCAAGTCGAACCTTAGTAACGACGGTTGTGCTTTCCTCTCCTTTCTCTCCCTCCAGTTGGTCCATACATCGGGAGGTACTGTGGGCAGAACACCCCGGGCAGGATCATCTCCTACACGGGCATCCTGGCACTGACAATCAACACCGACAGCGCCATCGCTAAGGAGGGCTTCTCGGCAAACTTCACCGTTATCGAAAGGATCGTTCCAGAGGGTGAGCTGACGTAGAAAATCAGAAATAATATCAGACAGATGGGGATGTCAAGGAGGTAAATTAAAATCTGTGTATTGAGGTAGAAATCAAAATTAAATCACAGACTACGGATGTCAAACGATTAAAATATGTAATCGCGATTAATCGCACATTTTTATCTGTTCAAAATGCACCTTAAAGGGAGATTTGTCAAGTATTTAATACTCTTATCAGCATGGGAGTGGGCAAATATGCTTGCTTTATGCAAATGTATCTATATATTTATTATTGAAAATCAATTAACAACACAAAACAATGAAAAATATTGTCCAGAAACCCTCATAGGTACTGCATTTAGCATAAAAAGTATGCTCAAATCATAACATGGAAAACTCAAACCCAACAGGCAACAACAGCTGTCAGTGTGTCAGTGTGCTGACTTGACTATGACTTGCCCCAAACTGCACCTGATTATCATAAAGTGGGCATGTCTGTAAAGGGGAGACTCGTGGGTACCCATAGAACCCATTTTCATTCACATATGTTGAGGTCAGAGGTCAAGGGACCCCTTTGAAAATGACAATGCCAGTTTTACCTCGCCAAAATTTTGCATAAGTTTGGAGCGTAATTTAACCTCCTTTGCAACAAGCTAGTATGACGTGGTTGGTACCAATGGATTCCTTAGGTTTTTCTAGTTTCATATGATACCAGTATCTTCACTCTAGCTTAAAACTGAGCTACAACCTAAGAATTGCAAGTTGCGTTAATGCGTTAAAGAAATTAGTGCCGTTAAAACAAATTTGCATTAACGCATTATTATCGTGTTAACTTTGACAGCCCTATCACATTTGTTCAGTGGAAGAAAATCTGGATTGGATGAGCTTGAATTGAAACTGAGTAGTTGCGTAAGAATTAGAGGGCAATAAAGTAACCCCCTGAGGAATATTGCTAAAAGTAACAAGCAGATGCTGTCTGCAACTGAAGCCACAAATGCACCCATTATCACGAATTCCCACACGTTTAACGGAGCTCACGAGTTATTAAATAAACACCTCCTGCTTCTTCATTTGGGTAATGTGTCACAGCGTACAAGTCTGCCTCCCGTGGTTTACAAGACCTTTACACACCGTGAGCCCAGATGGGCTCCAAAAGGCAGTAGTAACCAACCCGGACACGCACAACCCCCCCTAGGGCTTTTACACGCAGCGTCATCATCGCAGGGCTCGACCCCCTGACCCCATTTTGCAAAAACGCTCCAACGAAACATTTCATTAAGGAAGACGAGCTGCTGGTAGGAGTCATAAATCTGTCCAGAGGCAGGACCACCCCAGACACACACAGTCGCTCTTTGAATAGCAATGGAGATGGATGACATTCAACAAACCTACTAATCGTCTCCAAAAAAGGATTTGGTCTTGCCCAGAGGGAAGACAAGCGCTGAGTACACACACACACACATGACCCCGCCTCTCCGTAACGAGCACAGCGATGACTGCTGATGTCATCTCTCTTCAGTTTCCTTCCGAGTTACTTGAGTCGCTTTAATCACACATCTGAGATCGGATTACGCAAATCAACTTTTCACATTAAGAGGCATGGTGAAATATCTGACCCGTGATCAGTAAACACGTTCATTTACACAAGTTGCTATGGTCTTACATCACAGACCGTATCCCAGATAGGAAAAAAAGTCTCCAAACTTTGCCTGCGCTCTTCCAGAGTTGTACCGCTTGAATCATTCATAATCCCCTTATGCATAATATAATACATGGTGGATTTTCTCGCCTCCGCATGGCGAGAGGAAGGGTGCGCTCGTGCTGAAAGCTGCTGATGAGAGGTGATAAGGTGATGAAAGGAGGCCTTGTCTTTCTTCATCACCCAGTTTCTCTCGCTCTGATTCTCTCCAATCACCCTCCCCGCCCATCCAACCAACACTCGCTATCTTCTCGGCTATCAGCTCCACTTTGCCCGGTAACCCACATGATCAGATACCATGCTTAGCAGCAAACAAACGCCTCTTTGTGCTTGTGTTGATCGTGATCCAGTTATGTGGAGTACAAAAGTTTGGGCATGTCTTCACAAAGAGAGCCGACGATGAGGCTGCGGAGGTGCGAGACGGCCTCACACTGAGACTCCAACACACTTGCGCGCGTGACCACGTACACACGCGGCCGCGCGTTGACACTGCGAGGCGCAAACGCACACACTGACCCAGTGACTGAGGTGTATTAGCAGTGTGGCAGATGGGGAGACCATCTGTGTTAGCTCATAGGCAGCAGCCACATAGCAGCGCCACACTGCTCCCCGTCCTGTGCCCTCCGAGTATGTGTGTGTGTCCGTGTACACACAAGCACATGACTGCATTTTTTCGGCAATGGCCCATATGTTTATGGCAGTGGGAGCCTTGCGTTTAAAGAAGCGGGGTTGTGACCGAAGGGTTCGCAATTTGAAACACTGTCGAGGTGTTTTATGACCAAAAAAGAAGTAAATAAACAAGAATAACGGTCCACATGAATGTGTGAAAGTGTGCCCCCTTCACATGCCTCTGTGTTGTTGTGGTGACGTTATACGACTCCTGCCCAGATCAAAAGGTCATATCGTTCGTTCCAACCGTTGCCGCAGCTCCGTCCACAGCGGTGTCAGCGCGTCTGACCTCCAGGGGTTTAGAGAGGCCGACCCCGAGCTGACCCAGCCGAGTCTTTAGTCGCGGAGCCCATGATGCCTGAAATCGGCTGCCCCCATGTCAACACAAACAAGGGCAGCCTTGTTTGTGTTGACATGGGGCAGCCGCTACCATGGGCGGTTGGGCCATTGAGTGTGATATATGGCCCCAAAATACAGATAGTAAACTCCCCCAAGAGACCAAGTTGGGGAAAATAGTCACTGTGTACAAAAAAAGATAAACTGCCCACAGGGAGACGACAGAAACAGATCCAGTCAGTGGGAGAAACAACTGCAGTGAAAGTCACTTTAACGCCTAATACTGCCGTAATCTTAGCCCACACTGAATGTTTTATGAAGACATTTTTACATCTTAATGCGAAACACTTCCATCCGGCTTCCATTAGAAACTAAATAGAGAGAAACAGAGAGGATTTACTGAGGCGTCGCTGATGTGCTGTTCTTTTCCGGGCCAGCAGCAGCAGCAGCAGCGCTGAGTGCCTGTCGTGTGGTGTCCTCCTCCCCAGAGACGAGCTCTGATTCTGGGGGGACACTGAAAGCACATGCTGGGTACATTCTGGTTCTTTTGTTGCTCGGGGATTCGACTAAACATCTCCTTTTCTTTTCGTTCTCCTCAGACTTTGACTGTAGCGACCCGTTGGGAATGGAATCGGGAGAGATAACATCGGACCAAATCATGGCCTCATCCCAGTACAACCCCAGCTGGTCCCCAGAGCGCTCCAGACTCAACTACTATGAGAATGCGTGGACGCCGGCGGAAGACTCAAACAAAGAGTGGATACAGGTACCACATTATTTCAAATGTCACAGAGAGGTGATTTTTGGGAGGGTTATTAGATTCAAATATGACAGAAAATTACATTAAGGGGATAGTTTGGGTGTTTTGAAGTGGGATTGTAGTTAGTGTATTTCCTACAGTAGATGACGGTCGGCACACCCCCAGTTTGGAGAAACGGACGGGAGTACCAGCACGGAAGCAAAACAATGTACTGCTGTGGACGGGGCCGGCAGCAAAATGTATTTTAGCCACCTAAAAAAAATTTATATCAGTTTATGTGTACACTATATTTAGAATATTTTCACCGTTTTACCTTGCTGTGAGATAGCTATACAGTCTATGTTTCCGACAGTTAGTTCGGATGCACCAAAGTCACACAATAACACAAACAAAACTTTGAAGAGAGCATAGATGGATACAACGACTTCAGTTCTCGGAAAGGGCCGTCTGACGGTAAGGTAAAGCGGTGAAAATATTCTAAATATAGCATACACTTGAAATGATATTGATTTATTTAGGTGGCTAAAATCCGTTTTGCTGCTGCCCCCGTCTAGAGCAATATATTTCTTTGCTTCCGTGCTGGTACTCCTATCTGTTTTTCCAAACTGAGGGTGTGCCGACCGTCATCTACTGCAGGTAATACACTGACTATGGATAAGTACCTCATACAACCCCACTTCAAAACACCCAAACTATCCCTTTAAAGGTAGTTTCAGTTACGGAGGAGAGGTAGAGAATATCTGAAAAGTAAACCATGGCAGCACAGAACAATTCTCCGGTATGTTTTTGGAGGTGAGTCACAGTCTGAGGTTGTACACTGCAGTATTAGAAGTGACTACTGCCTGCTTGAGCACAGTAGGAGTGTTCTGTGTTTGCCCTTCAGTCTCTGGAGGTAGCGGCGTCTCCATAACACTTCGACGAGACCCAACAATTTCGATGATGAATGTCAGCCGTCCTGATGGACCTCCGGGTGGTTGAGTCCACGCCTCGCAAAAATTGCCTGTGTCCACTCTCTCTCTCTCTGTCACTGTCTGCCTATCTGTCTGCGTCTTCCCTCTCCTTCTGTCTCCCTGTCCTACCTGATAACTTCCCCTCTCCTTGATAACAGCGGCCGCCTCCGGGGATGCTGGGATTTAGTCCAGGCATCCTGCCCAGTCTCACACACACACACACACACACACACACACACACACACACTGTCAAACACACAAACAGGCTCTGTCATATTTTTCTGTCTGTCGGCTTATCTGCACAAAGCGATCATCACCCCACCGGGGGAACTTTATGTGGGAAGATTAAGGGTTTAGTTCTTCCGTCCCCAGATGGGGATAAGTCACATATCCCAAGTCCACTCACAGCACAGACCCCCCCCCCCCCCTCCCCCCCCGTGACACAACCGCACTACCTGGATGCATTCGGACCATGTTTGATTTATTAACAGAAAGCCTCCAGGCCTTGTAAATGCCCAGACTGTTTTTCTTTTTCTGCTGTTTTTTCTACAGTCTTTGCTGAAAAGTTTGGCCCCCACATATTCCTCAGCGGATGAATAATAGAGCCGACCCAAAGCCAAATATTTGCTCGGGGAGGGCCATAAGCAAGCTTTTCCTTTATTATTGCAATGAAAATATTGTCCTGAGGGCCCCTGTTGCTCCTTCAGACTAATTTAATCAGTGTTTGAGCATGTATGTGTGCATTCTCCCATGCATTGTGTGTGCGTTCTTGGCTTTGTGGGCGAGTAGAAGGGTCTGGCCGGGTCCATATTGTCCCGCAGAGGAACCCAGTGTGCATCTGAGTGGATCAGGAAGAAGCATGGCCTCCTTTACCACTTCCTCTAGCAGTTGGACAGTCTGTGTTATTAAAGCATTTTTCTCTCTGAAAGGAAAGGCTGTTGTTCATAGTCAGATGTGTGTATTAAAGCAGCAGTAGGCAGATTGGAGCAAATATGATTAAATAAAAGTTTTTTTTATAAAACGGTCATTATATCCTGACAGTAGTGCATGAGACAGGTAATCTGAAAAAAAAAATCATGTGCCTCGTTGTCCCCTGGTGTTCCTAATGGCATCTGCAAGATTTCAGAGACCGGAGGGAAAAAACCAATCCGAGCCGAGCTGGAGCTTTGCTCTGAGCAGCTGTCAATCACTCGCGAACTCCGATCAAACGGTCAAACTAGGCAGCGCTGATCAAATATGAATCAATATTTTGTTACTGTAATGCCTATTTCTCGCATAAAATGTTTTCAGAAACATCATGTAGTGTACTGTTTAGCTGTAAAATGAGAAAGTTTGTGAACCGGCAGCCATGTTGAGATCAGTTGAGGAAATACCAGGCACCATCCATCAGCCAGAGCAAACTTTCTCATTTTACAGCTAAACAGTACACTACCAACCGATTAGACTGTTATCAGGCCATTAAATAGACGCTCTCAGTCCCTAAAAGCACCATAGATGTGGGTCAATAGGGGTATACTATGCCTATTACGTTGTAAAATGAAACTTAAGAGCAACACACTCTAACATGTTGTAAAACTGAATGAAACGTCACATTTTGAACACAAACAAATGGCTTCTTTAGGTCTAGGCAACAAAACTACAACTTCTTTAGGTTTAGGCAAAAAAACAGGTTTAGGCAATAAAACTACAACTTCTTTAGATTTAGGCAACAAAACTGCAACTACTTTAGGTTTAGGCAAAACAAAAAAAAACAGTTAAATTGAAGGAAAAACATTGAAATTTCACAGTCTATACTACAGTGACTGACTTCTGCTCCTGCTCCTGTCATAATTACTACGGTCGCTAGAGGTCACTTTCATGTTTTTTATACCTTCTTTCAATGACCTACCATGTGAATAGATGATAACACCTACTAGTGGGTGTAGTAGGCCCCTATTGACCCACATCTATGGTGCTTATAGCAACTGATAGCGCCTATTTAATAGCCTGACAACAGTCTAATCGCCTGACACTACAAGAGATGGCATCACAATAGGCATTACAGTAACAGAATATTAATTAATATTTGATCAGCACTCCCTAGTTTGACCGTTTGATCGGAGTTTGTGAGTGATTGAACAGCCAATAGGAACGCTCTCTCTCTGAAATGACCTGTGATTGGCCAAAGTCTCCCATCACGGGCTAAATGTTTTAAAGCCTGAAAAGAGTCATGAGGAGGTGCAGAAGTCTAGTTATCTCTCAGAACACTTGAATTACAATATGCTGAAAGGTTATTATGAAACCTTTGCCCAATGATGCCAAAAATATTCTGCCTACTGGCGCTTTAAAGCATTTTTCTCTCTGAAAGGAAGGTCCATTGTTCATAGTCAGATATTAGGGGTAACAGCTCATCTACCTCGGTTTGCCTTTTTGTCAGCGGAAATTACAAGTGATCACAATGATTTGTTGCCACTCTAGACCATCCCTGCTATAGTATTGATCATATTGAGGATTTGATTTGGCAGTAAAAATCTGGATCTTAAAGGGGATGTGCTCTAATGGGCACGCTGATTTCCCGATACTAATCAGATCAAAAAACTGAATGGGGCTCCTCTCGTTTCTAATTTCAAACGCAGCGAAAGAGCCAAGTCTGTGGTTGTAATTTATGTTTTTCGAAAGGAGCGCGTTGCACTTGTGCCGAGCACTCCGAGTAGAGGCCCAATTATCACAAGTGGTATTAAAAGAGCAGAATTCTTCATTCCTCTTTCATTAAGCCTGTCCGCGGCGCCGCAACAAGCTCGGGCCCCCCTCGCGGCACGTACAAATCATCTCCGTCAGATGCATAGTAATCAATTCATTATTTATTTCATTATCATTCCCTGACTGCAGTTTGAGGCAGACAGTTTTTATTATTCATGACAGGCAGCCTTTTGATTCCTGGGCATTTTTCCTCCCTTTGCTTTGCTTTCTTTTGCTGAACATAATCCAGATTTGTCATCCATTTTAATGCCGCCTCATTCTAATGCATGGAGATGAGGAGGAGGGCAAGATGCTAGAGTCTGTGTGCTCGTCTCTGGGTAATTAGATTGGCGTGGTGGGGTTCGGCATTGAGTGCCGGGTTAGCGAGGCCATTAATCAGCCCCTTGGTGTTCACAGAGATGGACAGATGTCCTTTGAGGGGGTTTGCGGCGGCTTGAGGAGGGAGTAAAGAAAGAGGAATTAATCCTTCATTTCATTTTTTTTCCCCTTTCACTCCCTCTCCTTCCCTTTTTCCTCTCATTCCTCTTGGAAATTCAGGTCCACAGATCTATATCAAGGTAGAGGGAGATTTCTGATTTCTGTGTGAGCCGTACGTCTTTGAAGCTTAAGAGGATGAACAGCGGCAGCAGGTTGCAGCAAAAAAATAAATGAGGGTTCACGCCCCAGCTTATAGCCCGATCCTTGCTTTATGAACTCAGACTGGCTCCACAAGGAAAACCTGCATCTGCACAACACATCCGTCTCTGAGGTGTATGTTTTTGGTGCGTCACGGCCTGAAAACAGATGGTTCCACGGGGACTGTGACAGGGGGAAATTGATAAGAAGCTGACATAGCGCAGAATGACTTTGTCAAATATGTGGGAGAAAGAATCTGATGGTGACCACAGCAATCTGAGTGACGCGATAAAACCCAAGACTGTATCTTTGTCAGGCAGCTGCCATTGATCGCACATACGCGCAACATGAATAATTTACACTGTCTTGGACAGAACCCAACTGTCAATACCTGAAAGCCTCTTTATTGAGCATCTCATAATGGCAATATACAGTACAGTACGTTATCTCATACACTAGCTGCAGTGGATTTTGCTCTCTATATCTATAATTTAGCTGCTATGGTCCTGCCATTACCTTCTTTCCAGGATGCATTACCCCTGAATAACCTCATTACTATTTAGGTATTTATCAGCCTCTATATGACTCTGATAGCATAAGTTGTTTAATCAGAAGAGGAGATAGTGAGTCCCTTTACTTTTGTGGTTTGAGAAACGCTTTCATCTTGCTTGTCAGCTCTAAACATGAGAAGCATATCAGTGGTTGTTTGCACAATATGCTCCTTTATCTCCTGCATGTGATGCTAATCTCAACAGTCAACCATGTACAGAGGGACTTGTCACGGGTTTACATGAGAGTAGGGGGGGACTGTGTGAATCCGTAAGGCAGAAACAGCAAATATGAAATATGGGTCACTTAGCAAAGATAGCAGGTTGAGTTGTTGGTTGACCGATGAAAACACCGCTCCGGTGCCTCAAATGCAGAGCGTATATAAGAAGTGGACATAGTCACCGTGATGTCACCCATTGGTTTGTGGACTGCCGTTTTGAAGCCTCAAGTTTGGCATTTTGGCTGTCGCCCTCTCGGATTTTGGCCGTCTCTATCTTGATTTTTGCCCGTCGGTATCTTGGTTTTTGGCTGTCGCCATCGTGGTTTTTGGCCGTCGTCGTGTACGACCGAACACAGAATAAAACATTTTTAGGTGACCAAAATGTTACAATTAACTTTTACGAACTGAAAAACACTGTGAAAGGGTCAAAGTTGTAAGACGAATACACGGACAACTCCCAGACCGGACAACGGTACCCTGCTTTATGGTCTATTTGACTCTAAATGGGACCATAATTTACTAAATGAACATCATGCTGCATTGAAAAAGACTTCAAACTAGCTTGAGACCTTTGACTCATGTTTACAATGTTTACTGAGGTAATAAATCAGTAGGTTCATTTTCTCATAGACTTCTATTCAATCAGACTCGTTTTTGCAACCAGAGGAGCTGGCTATTAGATAGAATGCAAGTTTAAGGCACTTACGCATTGGCTTCACTTCTCAGACCCGGAGGTAGCCCAATGGTGCAGATGCTAACGTCAGACGCTAAACCAGCGCGCTCTGCCATATCCTGCTTTCCTTCTAATCCAAATGTGCTTCCAATTAGCCCAGGTCAATGAGTTGCAGAAATGGCCCCCTTCATCGCCATTGTCTCTCTCTTCACGTCTGTCCCCGTTCCAGGGCTCGCCGCCGTGCCGAGTGATGAGCAATTAGAATATGGACTGGTAATTAACAGCAGCTTCTCAGCTGATGAAGTCTAGCGAGAGCCGAGGAGCGGGAGGCTGGCATGTGTGGCTGCCGGTGAGATCATCATCGCGTCGCGCAAATGGAAACAATGGGCGCTGTCTGTGCCTCGCCGCTCCTGGGCCTCGCTCTCAATTGGAAAACCAATGCGAGGACAGAGACCCACACTCGAGTGGAGCAGCCCAAACGTGGGAGTAGAAATCGAAACATGAGGGATGGCATGATGTAATGAAATGAAACAGTGCTGCATAAGTACCCCGAGACAAAAACCCAGTTCAGCCGTAATCAGTGTCATTTTCAGCGTCTGCGCCATAGACAATAAAAAGCCTTCGAGCTCTAGAGTCATCACTAAACGCTCATCCGCAGCTGTGTATCCTGGGAAAGGATCATCAGCAAGCTTCCAGACATTACACACCTTCAGGTCGCCCTCTTTTCCTTCCTGATCACTGTTTCTTTAGTTTCATAATCATGACTCAGAGCGTTAGTCATGTGTGTGTTGCAAGGATGGGAATGACCCTGGAGTTAGAGTCTTAAAGATGATTCAGAAGGAAGGAAACTTTAAAACCGCACTTTTTAACGCTTCCTCTAACAGCTGGGCTATTTAATCAGCACACTTCAGCCACAACAAACCAGACAACCTTTTATTTTATTATAGCTTTCGTCCCCCCTCCGTGTCAGGAAACGATCGGCACATGGGAAGACATGCATAATTTAATGCCACCAAAGAGGTGTCGGGGGGGCTAAAAATAGACCGTGATCCTGTCAGGTGCATATTGTGATAAATGGAAGGTCGTGAGTGGAGCTCATAGGTGCTGCAGCGTTTGAGTAATACAATTTTCATGGAAGGAGAATTAATTACAGTTGCAGGTAATGGAGCTATTCCAAAAAGCTTCCTATGTAGGTGGAATTAGTGAACAGATTGCTGAAAGCTGGCTTAGAAACACTGCATCTGGGGCTAGAATTCATGGTATGTCAGCTTTCTCTCATTACCATACAAAGAACATTATAATCAGATTTTTCTATGCAAAAAAAAAAAAACATGTGACTAGAGGCTCTTCATGTACTCGATGGCCCCATATGATTCCAGGCTCTTCTAACTATACTATCCTTTGAGATCCATAAAGCATGTCCAGAGGTTGTTTCCATGATGGGGGGGGGGGGGGGTTCTGTCTATGTCTACCAGCTGCTCTTTGACTCTGGAACACAGAGGAACGCTCCCTCCTTCTCCCTCTCTCACCCTCGGCATTTCTCTTGTTGTTGTTTTTGGTGAGGGAAAACGAATAAGCTCATTCCCCAGAGGCCTCGGTTATTCAGTCAGCAGCCCACACACACACACAGATGGGAAGCCCCCCCCCACCCCCCCCATCGTGGGGGAAGAAGCAGAGAAATGGATTTAAAAGAAAGTATTCGGTAAACTTCTCCCAGTGTACGGATTGCTGCGTACAACTCCTTGGCAACTCAATTATAAGCCAATCAAGCAGCGAGAGATAAAGCTTTTTGAGCCTTTGCTGTTTTCCTCCTCGGCCTTATAAACCACATGTCTCCTCACTGCACCCACACACAACAGTGACTAGGCTTTAGCCTCGACTGCATATCATGTGCCCTTCGCTGCCACATCTGAGTCATACAGCACAGAGACAATGCACTGAAGTAACGCGTACAGACCTAATGATCACGCCCACAGCTGCCACTGCTGTTGAGGGATAATTGGAAAATGATCTCCTCGAACTTGTACAACCACACATAAATACATCTGTCTGTCATTTCCCGACATTTATTCCCACACATACAGCACAATGTGTATTTCAGCATGTCGATCTAATTGCATGCACACCAGGCTTCAACTGGCTGATGTTACAAGCCCGAGCACGACTAATTCTTTTTCTGCCTCTCTGGTTTCATTAGTCTGTGAAGCGACTCGCCTCACACTGGCTGTTGTGGGGCTTTGAGTCATCCGTTTGCCTCACAACAGGAAGGTAGAAAACACCCAAAACACAAACATATTTTGGACTACACTCTGGAGCGGGAAAAAACTCCTATGTCAGACAAGGACACCCTAGAACTCCTGCCCACATATCAACCCGATCCTGAGAATTCTGGGTGATTTCTTACCGTGCCTGACATGTTTATGGCTCCGAGTGTGTGCGTGGGTGTCCCTCCAGATATGAGTTACTGTGCACCAGCATGCCCAGAATGTATGGTGTCATTTGTCTATAGGTGGGCTCTAGTCCAATCGCACACTCTCATAGGAGAAATAACAATATGGTGAACGAGTCAAGCTTCATTCTGTCAGATCAGCAAAGGCTCAGCACATCCCTATAGATGCAAGATTAGGAGTCATAATTCACACCTTCCCATGCGGTGATTACATCACCCATTAAGCATGATTCAGCCTTCCAGGGCTCCATGACAAATAGTTTATCATCTGAGAGTGATTTATTTGAGAACCGCTGCTGCACTGACTGACTTCTAAGTGTTGGTTATTGGTTTATGTATATAGGTCAGCTAGTGCTGCCTGGGCTAAAACGAGTCCCACTAGTAATCATTATCTGGGCCTGTTTGTTTTCACTGTGGTCTCCGTGGTATGGGATGGACCGCGCTGTACATCCAAGCGTCCTGGCAGCCACGTCCACTCTCCCTGACCCGTGTAACCCTGGTGCGTGAGCGCAGGCTCGGCCTCGTTCCTCCGCTTCTAACAAGCGGACATTAATAAATCATGCTTTGCTCATTACCCAGGCCCTGTTATCAGCCCGTGTCTGTGAAATTGATCTAATCTGTGCACTTCTTCACTGGAGAGACCCCATGCTTCTGTCCTTCATAACTTCCAAGGCATCACTGTCAGCGGCTCGTTTCCTGCTCTTCACTCTTCTCTCTCCTTCGTCCTCTTTCCATCCCGCACTCTTTCATCATTTCTCCCCTTGTCAGCTAACCCTGATGCCACTTTTGGAAACTCGGCTACATCCACACTATAAGTTTTAAAATGCATAGCTTTTGCTATGTTTACGCCTACGGGATTAATTATGTAATTTGCAAAAATAAAAATAAAAATGGCAATAATACCTCATATTATTGACTATTGAGCCAATCATTATCACACATTACTTTTACTTTTCGCCATTGCTGTTCATCCTCCGTAGTATTTTCTGCAACTAAGCAACCAACCGCAGAGTAGACAATCTGCTTCATGTTTACACCGGCACGCGCATGCCCAGAGCATGTGAATGGTCATGTGATATGCGTTTTCAGGTGTTAGTATGAACGTAGATTATTTCTAAAACGTTTTAGCACTATTTTCGTTCGTGGGTGTAGTTTAAATTTGAGCTTTCGTGCCAAAAACTTGCAAAAAATTACAATAATTCTGTTTGCCCCAGCATCATATAGTTTGTGTGACCACAAATGCTGAAAGTACATTTGAGTTTTCAGCCCCTTAAAACGGGCCAATTCACCACACCCTTCAAATGGCAGTGAAGCCCTCAAAAAATGGCTACCCTTTAAATAAAAACATTAATTTACGATAAAAAAAACTTTCCGGCTGGCCCAGAATATTGATTAAAGTCGTACATCAGTCCAACCCTCGTCAAACCAACCATATTTCAGCACGCTCACGTTCTGAGATTGTTGGAGTCTGAGCACCCATGAGTGTTCCCAATTAGCCCCGCCACTCATTCCATTCCCAGAGGCTCTTCTTCTCCATTACACCTAATGAGATCTTTTTCAGAGAAACATCCCAAGGCCAAGTCTTCCTATTAGACCATTTTCTTTTTTTTTTTAACGTAGGCCTCTTCAGTAATCCGCTTTGCCATTGGTCCAGATTGGAAATGAGTCAGGCTGGCCATTTGAACACAGATGTTAAAGAGCTGCCTGGGCTAATACACAGGCTGAGCTGCCATCCGCTATGCTTTCCTCATCCAGCGCTGCCACATATGGCCGTTTACCCGGCGCGGAGGAATTCAGCTCCTGCGTTATTAAATGGGAACCGTCTGAAGCTGAAGGGATTTGATTTTGTCTCTATTTGTGGACCCAAAAGAAATCTGGGACTTACTGTATAAGCCCCTTGAGCCTGTAGACAGGAACAAAAGTAGTCCGTCTCTGTATGTGACTGTCTTTTTTGTTAGTCTCCATCCATCCAAATCCTTTGAGTAGCCAAGAGAGAGTGAGAGAATAGCATGGCGGAACCTCATTTATTGCTCCCATCTGTTTATGTCTTTTTACTTCTGGAAGTGAATTTGAGGAGCGCGAATGACCAGCGTTCTGTGGCATGCAGATGTTCCTTTCCTGCTCTTTGCTCCGAGTCATTAAGTGTGGTGCAGTACTGTATATAAGGTTGGCAGACAGAGCTGGCTGGCTCTGACTCTATGGTTTTAGCATGCTGGAGCTCTTGGTGGCAGATCACCCTGGCTTTGATTTCTAAAATATGTGCACGCTTCTGTGTCTGTCTGCTTGATCTCACATAAAGGATTTCACTCTTGCACATGCACATACCTCCTCAGCGTACTCTACTCAAGACTCTAGTCGCCATTCCTTCTCACGTCCACATCAAAGCCCCTGTCTCTCATCTTGATCTGGAAACCTGTCCCCCCAACGCCTCGTCTTCCTGCCTCGCTGTTTTAGCGGCGTCTGCACGCAACACCATTACTCCTCATTAACGTCAGCTCAGCCTGTCAGAGACGGTGTTAACGCTTGTTCAAATTAAACTCGCTGCTTCATACACTGAGGAGTTAGCAGTCCTTTTAAAGCCTCTCAGTTTCACACTACGCTCGCTCTTTTCCTCCGTTATGGATGAAGGGATGGTGCGGCAGGGTTAAGTAGCCTCCACAGAGGTCAAAGGGAGATGATTTGTTATCACTGGTGGCTGAAAAATTCCTCATGTGGGTCTCAAGATTAACAATAGCTGACTTCACTACAGGGGTAAAAGTAGGTGTTTGTTAATGTCTGTTTATTAATTAATTTATTTATTTATTTATTTAGATTTCTTTATTATTATGATTATTATTATTATTACAATATACTTTTTTTATATAAAAGTATTACATTTTAGTTTATTAGATTTCTTTCTATTTTATTTTTATTATTACCATTTTTTCTCCTCCCTTCTTTTTGAATACTTTTTAAAAAAGAATTTACAGTTACTATCTGTTATTATATTCACATATTATTTTATTTTTCATGGTTTAGGTTGTTGTAGTCATTTTTTTTAAGAAAACAATAAAAAGCAGAGGCTAATAAATAAAAAAGTAATGCAAAAATAAATAAATAAAATTACAATTAATACAAATGAATACATAAATAAATAAAAGGGAAAATGAAACAGAAGAGTGAATAAATAAATAAAGAAATGAATACAAAGATAAGGAAGCAAATTAAAACAGAAATATCAATTTATGAAACATTTTATCAATTAATTAATGGCTACATCTATTGTTAATGTTATTTTTGCCACATTTAATGACATATTTATGTAGTTATCGAGTCATTTATTTATTCATTGATTGATTTTTGATTTGGCAGGTTCCGTCCTTCATAGGCCCCTACTCAGGCCCTATAGTCCCAGCATTAACATTATCCGAAGCCGGCTATTCTTACCACAGAAACAGAAGCCAGGGTGACATGTAGGGGACTGTGAGTGTCTGCGTTTTCCCTTTCCTGGCAGTGATGGTCATGGTTATGAACAGGCATGATGGTTGGCAGACAGACACAGGTCTGATGCAAACCAGTGACTTTCTCTGCCCAGCATCAACTCTGAATGTAACACACACACATACTGTACATGCGACTAGAGTACAGACATACACCCAGACGCTCGCTCACGTGCCTCTCTGACCCGACCGCCTTTGGCTTCCTCCTCGTGAAGAATAGCCCTCCAGTAACGCACCGCAGTTCATGATTACTTTATAAAGCCCTGCATATTTTAAAGGCACAATATTTGATATTCAATCTGTATCTCTCTTTCCTCCTGGCCAATTTTGATAATGTGATTGCGGACCTCGCTCTATTCAACGTTCATTTTTATCCAATAAGCCCTTGTCTCCCATCTCAGGAAATTAACTTGTCATCCTGTGTCTCTTTCATTAATGTGAATATCATTTCATTGCTGTTTATTAAATTCCCAGGTAGCAGACTATGGCCAGAGGTGATTCTAATAGTGGGGGTTATATTTTTAACTCTCTGAGCTTGTCGGTGCATTATTAATACAGACGATGCATTGAAAAAGCCTTTTCCACAAAGATTATTCATGCATTTGAATAGGCACTGTATTTCAGCTGTATCTGCTCCAGTTAATCAGCATTCTCCCAATACACTGGAAGGGAACGTCTTGTCATTCTTACAGCTCCTGTGGAACATTTTAAGCAGCGTTTTCTCTCTTTACCCTCCACAGGTGGACCTCGGGTTCTTGCGGTTCGTCTCGGCCATCGGCACCCAGGG
Organism: Sebastolobus alascanus; assembly: GCA_916701645.2. NCBI lineage: Eukaryota > Metazoa > Chordata > Actinopteri > Perciformes > Sebastidae > Sebastolobus > Sebastolobus alascanus. The sequence goes on from CAKAOJ020000020.1 coordinate 2,215,902, forward strand.
CGCCATGTCCCAGGAGACCCGGAAAATTTACTTTGTCAAGTCCTACAAAGTGGACGTCAGCTCCAATGGAGAGGACTGGATCACTTTGAAGGAAGGCTCCAAACAAAAGGTAGGAGACTCTGTTCCTCAACTTGTGTGTGATAAAAACCCTTTTTTTTATTGACAAAATGATATGTGGTGAAATGAATATACAAAAGAATTCAGTTAAATAGAAGCAGCACATAGAGAACAGATTAAAGTCGTACAAAACAAATACACTTGAGGAACATAATAATTAGGGCTGTCAATCGATTAAAATAGTTAATCGTGATTAATCGCAAATTAATCTCACATATTTTGACAGTTTTTCCTTACCAAAGATTTTGTGTAAGTTTGGAGCGTTATTTAACCTCATTTGCGCCAAGCTAGTATGGCATGGTTGGTACCAATGGATTCCTTAGGTTTTCTAGTTTCATATGATGCCAGTATCTTCACTCTAGCTTTAAAACTGAGCCCCTTAAAGAAAGCCCCTCAAGAAATTAGGGGCGTTAAAACGAATTTGCGTTAACACTTTTTTAGCGCATTAACTTTGACAGCCCTAAAAATAATATTTAAGGACAATTACTTAAAAGAAAAAACAGGAGTACATATGTACATAGGTATGAACAAATTCAATCAGAGGTTTCGAGGAAAAAGTTTCTACAATTTTCCAACAGCCTGTTTTGTGTCTTTTTTTGTTTAGTAACCTGAGTGAGTTGAGTTCAATTCTAAGAGAAAAGTTAAAAACTTGTGTGTGATTTAGAAAATTTCTGTTAGTTAATGAAAAATTTGGTATATAGCATAATGAAATAAATCGGATGTTCAAGAGCGCCATCATTTGTGTGATAAAAACTTCATTGGCCAGCGGTGGTCTAGTGACATCATCTCTAGGCTCTAAATTGTGAGTGAAATAATCTGAAAACGTGAAGCTCCGATAACTTTTCTAGATACTTTTGCCGGCTCTAGCTCTACATGAGACTATCAGAGCACACTAGATAATGGAAATAGTTTATTTTCGCTCTGGCCTGACCACCAGTGACTGTGTCATGAAAGCCACCGCTGCACATGTACCGCACTTGAAATATCCCATCTCGGTAAAGCAGCCAGCTGACTCGAATTGTGGTCCGTTCCAAGTTGCCTTTGAGCTCAACAAAAAAGGGGGGAATACCCAGCTATATGTGCTTGAGTCTCTGTCACCCAACGTGCAATTATACACTTCCCTCTGTATGGTAATATACCCACCGTCTATATAAGTGGATTCCAGGCACAGGCTGCGGTGCTAAAGCAGCACTGCAGTAGCCATAGGGAGGATTATGTAAGGAATGCAGTGTCTGTTTTATGTCAGGCAGCCATCAACTTGTCGTAAAAGAAGCGGGGGTGACAAAAGCCTTGACAAACAAGAAGGTTAAAGGGAGGAAACAGGAGAGGCTGTCATGTTTGAGCAGCTGGTAGAGGCCAGGAGAGAGGGGAAAAATAAAGGACGGCATGCTTGACCGGAGCGTGACAGGCTGCAACCATCGATTGCAGATCAGACCAGGTTTTGTCCATCTGGAGGCAAACACCCCGTCCACTGTGGGTGTCCAGAGGCTCAGAGAGGCATGTGTATGACACGTAAATACCACATTTTTTTGAGTGAAAGAATGGAAAAAAAGTTCTCAGAGCATCCAAACAAGCGTGTTTGTGCTGCTATGCACACACGCCACCCCGGGGCCTGATTATTTTATGGTCTCTCCAAAGCACACAGTCCCTTCTGTAAAGTGGCAGGCTTAAAGGTGCCACGGTTAGCCCGGCCTGTGTCTTTCCGGCCTCTAAAGTGCTTTGGTGCGGAGGGGCACCATTTGCTACATGCTGAGCCTGCAGGTTGGAGCCTTAGCGCAGCTCTGGAAAAAGCCACTTTACGGTTACAGCGAGTGGAGAGCGGAGACTCGGTGTGACATTTTTAAGAGAGTGGATGACTTTGCTGCAGTCCCTTAGTGACGCGGTTGACAGGTATTGCTCAGGGACTGAGTTGAAGACGGGTACGCAGACTAATGGATCAGCGCTGGTGTTGTTTTAGTCCATCCTCTCCATCCGTCTGTCCATCCTGCTCCTCTCAGCTGGACTCTCTGCCCCACAGCTACTCCGTCAGGGAGGTCAGGAGGTCACGTGGTCAACGGTGTGATTCAATTACCCAGAATGAACTGTGACGGACCGTGGGGAGTTGTTTTGCCGGGGTGGTCGGCCTCTTCGTATGGCGCTAGTAAACTGTCAAGCGACCCCAGGGGAGAACAGTGGCATCTCTGACCTTTTTAAACAAGACACTGCAGTAAAACCTCCACCAAATCTGGAACTGGAGGACAGGAAAAGGGCATCTTGAGCCAATCTGGTCTTGTCAGTGATACACATACCGCCTCGGGTTTCACAGTCGCAGGCCACAGCTTGTTTGTGCTGCTACATGTGACGCAAGAGGAAGTGCTAGGGCGATTTCAGGGATGACGGGGAATTAGTCAGTCTTACATGTATGGCACATGTCTCATGTAAAGTCAGTGTAAACATTGTCCTTTTAAATGTGTTATTTGGGTGCACTGTATGGTGTGATGAAATTAAACATTGGTGATTACTAGCTATAGGAGAAACATTCTTTTTTCTTTTTTATTTAATTTATTTACTTAATTTAATATATTTTTATTTTTTATTTAATTTATTAATTTATTTTAATATATTTGTATTTTATTTAATTTACTTATTTTATTATATTTTATTTGTAATTTTATTTATTTATTTATTTTAATATATTTTTGTTTTTAATTTATTTTTATTTATTTATCCAGTTATTTACTTTATTGTTTTATTTTATTTTTTATGTAATTTTATTTTACTTTTTTCTTTGTCTTGTGTATGTTTGTATACTGAAATATGTTTTGTTTATGTTTCTTGAAAATCTGATAAAGTGTTAAAAAAAATGTCAGATTTTAGATTCAGGCACCTTGACTTAGCTCACTTACTTTTTTATTTTCAAATATAAAAATACTCGCTACATCTTAATCTCATCGAATGAGAATCTCTCCCCGCCTCCGCTCTCTATTTCTCGATTCAACGCAGCCAAGGTCTCAGACAAACTTCCACCTGCCATCTCAACTCAAATGTGTCAATAATCTCCTCTCCTTCTGCCTCTATCGCAGGTTTTCCAAGGCAACACCAACCAGGCAGACGTTGCCAAGACAATGCTGCCCAAACCCACGCTGACGCGCTTCGTCCGAATCCGTCCCGTTACCTGGGAAACAGGCATCGCGCTGCGCTTCGAGGTGTATGGATGCAAGATATCAGGTTGGTACTGCTGAGATCCCCGCTGATCTGCATACATACACACGCATCTCAGTTCTATCAGCTGCTACATTATACTGCTTATATTCCCATTAGACACAGTTTCAATAATCAGATGACTCTATTTAGGATTTCTGCACATACCCTGTGTTAGTTTAGCTCCCTTCTTCTTGCAACATTCTCCCACTCTGGCCCCAGTTGCACAAACACCTCACTGTACTTCTACCAGGTGTGAGTTGAAGCTCTATCTGCGAGAGTCCTGCTCTGAGGCTAAAGCAAGCTTCTGCATAATAGAGGAGTGGCACATGAAGGCAGATTACCTATTTATGTTACCCCCCCATGTTTAGATGTACCTCATTCAATATGAATGGAGCCAACAGCTTGCAGGCAAAGAGCTGGTTGGGATCTATACGGTCCCATCCCTCCTGCTGAGCCGCTCTCAGCCTCCTCTTTAGCCACGGTCTGTCTTTTGCTTACAGAGCTTTGATTTTGGCAAATCTCATCTTTGCCTTTTTGTCGATGTTATTTTAATGAGTAGTGTGTGTGTGTGTGTGTGGCTCGCTTTCATATGGTTTTAGCACATCTGTCTGCATCTCTATGGGTTTACGAGCGTGTGTATTGAATCTTAATTAGAGCTCGCCTGTGTGTTTTGTGCTCAGATAGGGAGCATACTTACAAGGACAGGCGTTTGTTGTCAATGTTAGTTCAACATTAAGCCTCGGATTACAGTTAGGGTTCGGATTAGTTGCGCGCCTCATATGCGAGCGCTCTGTTACGCATTACATACTGTACGTGTGGCCGCTCATGTAATAGCAGAGGGCACTGCGGGTGCAGCAGGGTTGCAGCTGGGGCGTGTGTTTCGGGCGCGCGACCAGACCGCCGCGCAGAGTGTAAACACATCACAGGGCCGGAGTCACCACAGGGCCTCCGTAAGGACGTCAGCACCCCTGGGCGCTGTGAAGTCACTGCCAGCTCCACTGTGTGCTAGGAAAGCGCTGCCGGAGAGAGAGAGAGAGAGAGAGAGAGAGAGAGAGAGAGAGAGAGAGGAACAGCGAGGCTCTTGAGGGCTGCATAAACTCGGTGACTCACTCAAGTTCTACCTTGAGTTGTGATAGCAGAAGTTTACTGAAAAACTTTTGTTGAAAGAAATGCAGAAGAAGAAGAAGTGCATCTCTCCTGAAAAGTATATGCAGTGCACCAAAATGTGAAAACTATTCAAAGGTGCCCAACTTCCACTTTGGATGTCAAGCGTTATCAATCAAGATCATAGCCATATTAGAGGAGTTGAACCCCAGAATGTTGCAAGATGTTCGTCATGGTTGCGTGCCCCTGCTGATACTACTCATTAATAAAAACATCCTCCGCCCTGTTGTTTGTAAATACGCCGTGGTGTATAAATATCTCTGATGAACCACCGATGCTCCACCCAAACCCTAAATGTGGCCCACGCCGCCATGTTTCACCATCTACATGCTTGCAGTCCACAAAAACACACACGTGTTTGTTCCTCTGGGTGTGTCGTTGCGTGCATGCCATCTCTGTGATCGCATCTGAAGTCGATTAAGAGCTCCAGATGACCCGGGGAGACTAAACTCAGATCAGAAACACACACACACACACACACATATACCTTTCTCTCTTATCCTCCCACTTCAAAAGGCGATCGGTGCGCAGCGCCTTAGCTTTGCTCTACCAGAGGCTGTCTCAAACAGGTCTTGGTCCAAGACGAAGGCAGAAAAAGTCACGAAAATAGTCGAGAGGCTTCCGCACCGCCAGTGTTTGTTCCCCTCAGCTCCGATTTTCTAGAATGCAGCACCAGAGATTCGTCTCACGGGTCCGCATAGGAGCTGTTTTAGATAACCGGAGAGAGAAGAACTCTGAATGAGGCCTTGTTCTTCCATGTCTTCGCTCTTTTTTTTTCCCCCCAGCTCCAGTCCTGCAGCGCTACAGTGCGCACTTTGTCTCACACACAGACACAGAAGATGTAATAATGCCCGGATTTATCCCTCCGTGGGAGCCAGATAGTAAATATGTTATTGCTTACCACAGGTCCCTGACTCAGTGTTGTGGGATTAAGTGTGAGGAAGAGACAGAAAGGAAGATTTACCCCCGAATACAAGCTGCTAAGTGTCAGAGCTCTAGTGGTAATGACATCACGGGGAAACTTTTCTTGTGAGCTCCAGTGTGTTCTACTTGGCCTCAAAACTCACTGTTTCTCATACCCACGGGACACAAGAACTATGACGTTTTACAGATTGCTAGTACTACTGAATGTTACATGAATATGTACAAATAATATGTATCTATAGATTGGACTAGCATCTTTTTGGTCATTTTCAAAAAGAATGCTATGTCAAAAAAAAATAATCCAGACACAATTAACTTCAATGTGTACAACTTTGACCTATTATGCTAATTTTCAGGTTCCTACTTGTATTTGGGTTTCTACTAGAACATGTTTACATGCTTTAGTGTTAAAAAAAAACACTTTATTTTTGTCATACCGGCTGTGCTGCAGAACCTCTTTTCACCCTCTGTCTCCCTCCTGAAAAGGCCAGTCTGCTCTGATTGGCCAGCTGGCCCAATGTTATGATTGGTCAACCAAACCAAATTCTTCAGACTCTGCTCTAACTAGCTTTGTTTGAGGGTGTGCCAAACTAGCCGCTAAGCAGGTATTATGCAAATGTGTTACTTGGTTACACTACGTTACAGAAGAAAAGACGGGACTTCAAGCGAGGCGTTTCAGGCAGATCAGGAGCAGTGTTTCTGTGGGGGAGAGTAACTCCCTTTGGAGTGGACTTTGGGCTTTGTGACTTTGCAGACCTTTCACATGCACAAAAATCTATATATCACACTAAAGGAAAGGGAAAAAGCACAAAAGCATAACAGGTCCTCTTTAAAAGGTCCTCCCTACCAACAAAGCAGTCTGGCAGTCCAACAGTGTAATAAATCCTTGAAAATGTGATGTCAAAATTCAATGCAAGAGTCTAATGTTAAAAAATAGTCCATTTCTTGTTGTTTTTATGTGGACCACCCGCAACAGGAGGGTGGGTTAAACACAAAAACTGGCACTGGTGCTCAAAAACTGGTACTTTACTAATTAAAAATGTTGATCAGGTTGTTAAGTTGGATCTGTCCTGGTTCACAGTGCCAGCAAAGATGTTGTTTTTCATGAACAACCGATAAAATTTAATTAGATAGGATACCAACAACAGCTTAGAAAGCACAGCACTGGACTATCTTTGCAGTAGTACGAAGACGACAACATGTGGATAGTTAAACAGAAATTCAGATTTAAAAATGCAAATGCTTCCAAGCTGCAGCAACAGGTTGTTATCCTGTTCGGCTTTTGATAAGAAGGGATGGCATCAATGAAAAAGGGACGAGGAAAACAATAAGAAAACAGCTGTCTGCCTCTTTGAAACGAATGGCAAACACATCCAAAGAAGCTAAAAAAAACAACCTACAGAGAGTTAGATAGAGGATAGATCAGAGAAGTACAATAAAAGGAGAAGAAAGTTTGAAAAATGTGCACAGGAAACAACGAGGTGTTAAAAGACACAGTCCCACAGATGTTGACAGCTGTGGAGCAGAAGGTGCAGCAGCAGATAAAACACAAAGAGAATGTGTTTTTTTGTGTGTCAGTATATGTGAGTCTACAGAGGAGAGGAGGCGGTGGGGGGGGGGGGCGGATGAGGGAGATGAAAAGAAAAAGCACTCCCAGAACGTGCAGGACGTGGAAGCACCAACCGAGAGGAGGCTTTTAATTGGCTGCCTGGAGACAAACGCTTCAGGCAAAGGAATTAGTATGCATGAGATCTGCAGGCAGAGAGAAAGAGAATAGAGGGAGAGATCACAGCAACATCACAGAGAGTTTGGGGAATTGTCCTCCTCACTTTGACTTTCGCTATCAATGTTGCCCCTATATGAACTCGAACTTGTGGCATGGTAAATGATGTTGGAACATCAACCCTTTGGATATAGATCAACTCTTTGTTGCCCATCATCCCTGCAGGTATTCATTAGTTTGTATCAAAACGCTAAGCACCTTTCCCTTCTGTCTTTCAGAGTACCCATGCTCGGGCATGCTGGGCATGGTATCGGGTTTGATCACCGACAACCAGATCACCGCATCCTCCCACACGGACCGGAGCTGGGTGCCAGAGAACGCCCGCCTGCTGACCAGCAGGACGGGGTGGACCCTGCTGCCCCAGCCCCAGCCCTTCACCAGCGAGTGGCTGCAGGTGGATCTCGGCGAGGACAAGCTGGTGAAGGGGCTGATCATCCAGGGAGGGAAGCACCGCGAGAACAAGGTCTTCATGAAGAAGTTCCGCCTCGGCTACAGCAACAACGGCTCCGACTGGAGGATGGTGTTGGACACCAGCGGGAACAAGCCAAAGGTGAGTTCAGTTTTTCTAACAAATCAGAAGCATAACCAACTTAAAGTGGCAGTAAGCAGAATATTTTTGGCATCATTGGGCAAAAATTTCATAATAATCATTCAGCATATTGTAATTCAAGTGTTCTGAGAGAAAACTAGACTTCTGCACCTCCTCGTGGCTCTGTTTTCAGGCTTTAAAAATCTAGCCCGTGACAGGAGACTTTGGCCAATCACAGGTCATTTCAGAGAGAGCGTTCCTATTGGCTGTTCATTCAACGGAGGCAGCTATCAATCACTCGTGAACTCCGAACAAACGGTCAAACTAGGCAGCGCTGATCAAATGTGAATCAAATGTTTTCAAAAACATCTTGTAGTGTACTGTTTAGCTGTGAAATGAGAAAGTTTGCTCCGGCTGGTGGGCGGTGCTTGGTATTTCCTCATCTGATCTCAACACGACGGCTGGGTCACAAACTTTCTAATTCTACAGCTAAACAGTACACTACAAGATGTTTCTGAAAAGAAATAGGCATTACGGTAACAGAATATTGATTCATATTTGATCAGCGCTGCCTAGTTTGACCATTTGATCTGAGTTTGCGAGTGATTGACAGCTGCTCAGAGCCAGCAAGGCTCCAGCTTGGCTCTGATTGGTTGTTTGCCTCCGGTCTGTGAAATCTTGCAGATGCCATTAGGAGCACCGGAGGACACCGGAGGACACAGAGGCACATGATTTTTTGTCCTGTCTCATGCACTACTGTCAGGATATAGTGACTGTTTTATAAAAATTACTTTTTTTGAATAATATTTGCTCCAATCTGCCTACTGCAGCTTTAACGTTTTCTTTATGTTGAGGCGAAGTTCTTTCAAGGAAATGGGTTCATATTGGCTCGATTTCTAACACGAACCAAAAGTTTTTACCTTCAGCAATGTTGAAAATGATCTGAAGACATGCTTCAAAATGTCTCACAGATCAGAGCGTCAATTCCGATTATGACACATTTAGTCAATTTTCATCAGAGCGTTCGCGCCCGGCAGTTTGTGAGTCATTCAGGAGTCGTTGCGAGTCAATTTCAGCGGCGCTTTGAATCACATTAGGATAAGCATCTCAAGCCTCTCAGAGCCTTTTCCCCAGTTCCTGCTTTGTATTCTGCGCGACACACACACGCACCGTTCAACCCTTTCAATGGATAGTGAAACCTCTCCAGAGAGGAAGGAGGGGGTGAAGGGAGCCGGGGGAAAACAGGGGAGGAAACGAACGTAGAGAGGAGTGACCCGAGATTTATCTGCCGGTGTCGCCGCACGCACAGAAGACACACGCCAACACTTTGCTCAATGCATACACACGCTTACACACAAAGGATGTATATATATATGAGCACAACCACACACCTCCAGGAAGAGCTGGAACAGCCAGTCCCCAATTACAAGCGTCCCTGACAGGGCATAAATCTGATCCAGATGGGCTGATGGTTGATTTATGAAGGGAGTAAGGAGGATCCATATCCCCCCCTTGTCCTAGTTAGCCGCCTCTCTCCCCTCGCCTGAGAGGTTCCCAGCATCTAAGGTGCACCAGGCTCCTTCCACGTGATCACACCCATTAATCCACTTCCATCGTGCCTCTTTCTCCTCCTTCGCTCGCTGCTCTCGCATCCCACATCCTCCTCTTTTCCCCTCATTTATTCCCTTGCTCGAGGAGGATCTGAGGCAGAGTTTCAAGGAGCCGAAAGTTGCCTTTGACAGAGGTGCTGTCTTCACCACATGGCCCCCTGCTTCGCTTGCCTAAGCTGTGCTTTAGATGTCGGCAAGATGAGAGAGATCTGGTCATCTTTCTGTTCTTTCTTACCCACGCACACAGCACATGCCACCCCACTTCTGGTTTTCAGAAAGTCTGCCTCGGGGTAATCTGTGTTTGAAGGGGTGTATCAGTCAAATGCCCACTCACTCTTTCCTCTCTGTCTCTGTCCCTCTTCCTTCCACCTTCCCCGCCAGATATTTGAAGGGAACAGCAACTACGACACTCCCGAGCTGAGGACGGTGGAGCCCCTGCTGACCCGTTTCATCAGGATTTACCCAGAGAGGGCCACTCCTGCTGGGATGGGCCTACGACTTGAGCTCCTGGGCTGCGAGATCGAAGGTAAACTGGAACTTCTTTGTAAATCTATTGCATTGTTCTGTCTAAAGCATCACTTGAGATATTGGTTCCCAGCCTGGGGGTCCCGACCCCCACTTTGGGTCGCCAAAGCTTCACAGGTGGTTGCAAAGCCTTCTAGATTTTAAGGAGTGTAAAACAGCTTTTTAAAAACAAATACAGTTGGCCTATATCTCAGCATTTCATTCATATCTGTGAAGAAAACTGAATGAAATTGTTGTTTTTAAAGCTTGGATTATTATTTAAGATATAAACAGGATAAGGGCACGGTGAAGACCTGAACACAAGTTATATGCACAGAGCCTTCCCTCTGCTGAACAGATTGATTGACAGCCCTAATAACAATGTTAGTATCACATGGTATCTCTGTGTCGTCAGTGATCAAGTTGCCAGTTAGTGTGGAAAAAAAATAGCTGAGTTTGACCTGGCAAGTGCCTGGCAACCACTTGTTGTGAAGTGAATGCTATGGAACGGGGGAGGGAGTATGCAACATCTAGTGGCTGAATGTTATCAATAGCACCTTTAATTTTCTACCCACAATGCCAGCCTCACTGGGCACACCTCGACTCAGTGCATTCGCTCACAGACTGCGTTTTACGTCTTGACGCACACACACAGGTGAGCCATCTATCATCCCGGCTAATGACGTGGCTGCAAGTAGCTTGCGCTTCATGTCTTTGCCCACTTATTTAAAGATGTTGAGGGCTCCCTGTGTTGAGCCCACAGCTGTCCAGCTCCCTGCTCCTCTTCATCCCTACTAGGGACAGTTGTCTTGTCTCCTTGTTACATCAAAGCTGCCCCCATAGCTCGCCACTTCTAGAGGGGATCAAATGAAAGCCCACCTGGCCCGGCAGGATTATTGCAGCTATGGCCCCAATCGCACTCTTCCCAACCCCTGCATGTCTTTCTTCTTTCAAAGCACCGCGCACACTTTGCTATCTTTAAAATTACCCCTATTTTTTTTCTTCTCCCCAGCACTTTATCTGTCTCTCTCAGAGCTGATGTAGCACAGAAACAGCTCAGCGATATAAGAGTGTGTAGCTGGCCCTAAGTGGATTTACATATTGGATTTCAGGGAGGCCCGTTCCGTTGTAAGCCTCATGGACTCCCACCGGGAGCTTTAGTCAGATGATAATGCTTGTTTTCAGTGTTAATGCCAAACACACACATACTCGCGCAGACGCATACACACACAGAGTAAACCGCAATCACCCTGCCAAATATGCGGTTGCAGGCATGTATACACAATCAGGCGCACACACAGGTGCTTGTACTGGTGTGTGCAAGCATGTGTGTGTGTGTGTAGCAAGCCATAGCAGGAGGGCTAAATCCTCATTTCTGTGAGAGGCTCCCCTGACGCAGCGCTGACCCCATCCCTGACCTCCCCCACCCTGAATCTGACAGGGGCTGATCTGCCTCATATTTCATCTGGCAGAGGGACACACACACACACACACACACACACACACACACACAGATACTGTACACATCCATTTTTCTGTCCAAGCCTCTCTCTCCTCTTCCCGTTCATTACTCAGTCAGTGTAAACACACACAAATGCACACACATACAAACCACAGGACGGCTGTGCAGCAGCGGAGCATGGAGTGGATCTAGGGGCCGTGCCCACATCCAAGTGTGGCGGGGCTGTAATGAGAGGCCACTATGGCAGCCAGGGGCCCTGCATATAGCCAATCCCAATCCCTGTTTCTGCAGCTTTATAGTTTCCGCCGCCCAAGCCCTAAGCAACCAGCTTCAACTCTATTTATACGCCTACACCTCCACAGCATGATGAAAGGAGGGATGCTAATAGCTCGGGCCTAGATTGAAGCCCAGTGTGTAACTGTGGGCAGAACATGCTGAGCTTTTGAATACATATTTCTTTGCTTTTTTTTTTTCGCTATTTCCTATTTTAACTATGAAGCAAGCTGAAAATCCACCTTTTCAGACCACATCTACTCCCCTTGCTAGCACTCCTATTTCTTTGAAAACCAAACAAAGTACTTTTATTCTGGCACTCTGAACACACTTTCAGTGTTTGGTTGTCTGAATATTCACATTCAGTTTCCAGCTCTTGTCCATATCAGGTTTAAATGCACTTATTATAAGTCGCTTTGGAGAAAAATGTCTGCCAAATGAATGTGATGTGATTTCAAACCCTGCGGCATTTTCCCTCTTAATCTCAGTGTGTCATTTGAGGTGAGAACAGTGATCAGACCAAAGAACAGGCATGTAATGTTCTGCAATAGCTAATGATCCGCATCAGCCAACCTTCTCTGAACAATAAGGAAAAACATATGCTGTATTTGAAACTGCATACTATACTAGCAGTATGTACTGATTTGGCCAAAAGGTAGCATGTAGCATGTAGTATGCAGTATGTGAACAAAAGCCACATCTACAGTATGCCAAGAATACTTGGATGTCATAATGATTTGGAAAAAATCTTCAGTATGTTCACATCCATGTACTGTATGTATCGGACCAGTCTACCTCGTCTACTGTGTCCCACAACGCAAAGCGCTGGACCGTTACAGGCTATGGTCACAACAAAAGCAGCCCTGCACACTACTGAGAAATGCAGTTTTTTGAATGTGAACCAAATCTAAACTATGTGGTCTCTCTTCTTCTCCATCTCTACAGCTCCGACACTCCCGCCTACCACGCTAGCCCCGAGCACCACTCCGTCGGACGAGTGTGACGATGACCAGGCGAGCTGCCACAGCGGCACAGGTGATGACTACGACGTGACAGGTGCTAACATCGCCCTCATGAGACTGCAACCAAACCCCTGCCCCCCCCCGCCCTCTCTTGCTCTTCCGTCTACCATGGCTCACTCTAGATCTGCTCTACTTCCCCCAGCTTCACCTCTCTCTGTTATAGTTAGATTTGATACCGCGGCTAATCTGCCACCTACTGTGCACACTTGCAAGCACGCAGGCGTATACGCAGCTCTAATTATCTGCACCTGTAGCTCCCCCCCTCCCCCCTCAATCTATTGCCTCTTACCTCCACCTCCGCAAACTCGCATTAGACGATTGTCACACTCGCTCCGGAGGTCGCCAAATGTGCACATTCTCGCACACCTGCTTCCAAACCTCCCAACAACCGGCTCTGCCTCTCTCTCTATCCTTTCCATCTCTCACCTGCCTCGTCCGCCTGCACCTTCTTTCCCACTCACTCCTCTTGGCCTCATTTCCCACTAACCCAGTAACTCTCTGAACCTGCACTGCTGCCTGCACTCCCCATTAACCAGCAGTCTCCAATGATGAGCATGGCACTGTCTCAGTCTTGGAAGTATTATATAAGCGGTAGATATACCGAGACAGGGCAGAATGAAGAGAAAGATGAGGCATGTGGTGATTAGCTAGATTTAGCTAGCATGGATATATTTGGTGCATGAGTGCAGTTATTGAAAAGACATTTAAAGGGGAACACCACCTAAAATTAAGAAATCCGATATGTTATTCCCATGGCCTAGGAAAGAGCAATCAATATTTGTGAACATGAGCTGCTCTCTCTCAAAGCCAAAAACCAGAGAAGTAAGTCTCAAATTTGTGATGTCATCAGGTATAAAGTCGTTAGCTGCTCCATAGACAATGAATGGGAGATGTTTGTTTTCTTTTTTTTTTATACCCAAATGACCTTTATTCTATTGTAGTGTTGTCAGTTGTGAAACAGAAAATGTTGCCATATACTCATTCCCCTGGCTGCTAACCGTGTCATCTACAACATCTCTTCCAATTCATCGTCTATGGAGCAGCTACACACTTTCTAGCCAATGACATCATAAATTTCAGTTTTAGCACTCTAGTTTTTTGATTTGGGAGAGAGTTGTTCATGTTTGCTAATATTTTTGGACTATGTTAGACCATAGGAATAACATGTATGAATTTTGAAAATGAACGTAGTTCCCCTTTAATTCTTGCCAGGCTAGGCTAACCATGTTAATGTGTTGCGACAGGGGCTACCACGATGCCTGAGACCACTACTGCTGAAGTGGATACCATCCCAGGTGAGCAAAAACATATTTATTATTAAATTTTTCTTCCCCATTAATGATTCCACATCCTACTAAGTGCTGAATGTGATGTGTGCTCCAGGGATGATGTATTTTTGTAGGCCAATCAGGAAGTTAGCATCGTCCTGGGTTCCCTTGACAAAAAGCCAATGGGATTTTTCCATTGGGTTTCGGATTATTGCAGAAAATACGCTCTGTGGCAAACACACGTTTATAATACATACGCTGTTTGTTCAGCAAAATAATCTTCATAAATGAACACCACTTTTATGAATTTTGAAGCGTGAATGCAGTTGCCAGAAGTAAAAAGCTAACGTTAGGCTATAAACCAACTACACCACGGTTGCATGAGCACGAGTATACACAACAACGCTGTAAAGGCGAACGAGTCGGCGTGATGACGTTTAGTAGTCTCATTTAGCCACTTGTTAGCAACCGCATTTTTAAGACATATAAAAGCTTCAAAATTCACGAGTGGGATATTTACTGACGTATTTTATGTCGTAGAAAAAAATCTCTTCAGCTTGTGTTAACCACAGACCTTATTTCAGGCATCTAACTAAAAAGCCATTCAAAAACCCATCGACTTCCAGACGAGGGAACCAGAAGTGCTAAAATGCGAACTCATTTCTGTGTTTTAGGACCCAGAGTGGACCCATAGAGTGAATATTTAACTGCTCAAGGTTTTTTAAAATTAATTTCCATAGATTTATCAAGAGCGTACCTTAGCTAATGATTGCCAGCTCGAGGCGGCCTCTCTCTCCTCTGATGTGTGTCTGTTATTAAAGCCGATGATACGGCCCTGAGAGGCTCCTGCTGACGGGGTGAGGGAGGTTGTGTGATGCAGGGCTAGCTGATGATTAGCACTGGTGCTCTGCTGCTGCCTCCTCAGCATAATCACTAATCACTGGGCCGACACTGCCGCACACTAAATACACACACACACACCGCAAAACCACAATGCAAATGACCACAGGAAATTGGGTGTGCTTTGGGGTCGCATGCACAGACGCACACACACATATAGTGCTGTTTCCTATAGCAGGTTGATGAGGCAGCAGCCAGCTGAGAGGCTGTGCCCCAGTCTGACCTTGGCTAATGGGCCATAGGCTCCACCCAGCCCCCTTCACTCCGTCAGCTGGCTCTGTCTGGTCTGTCTGCAGTCTGCTGGGGCTCCAGCTATGATAGATGAGCTGAGGTGCAGGTGTGTGCATATTTGTGTGTGTATGAACTGGAGCTGTCGATCGAATAAAATATATAATCGCGTTTAATCGCAAATTAAACGCACATTTTTTATCTGTTCAAAATGTACCTTAAAGGGAGATTTGACAAGTATTTAATACTCTTATCAACATGGGAGTGGACAAATATGCTTGCTTTATGCAAATATATGTATATATTTATTACTGGAAATCAATTAGCAACACAAAACAATGACACATATTGTCCAGAAACCCTCACAGGTACTGCATTTAGCATAAAAAATATGCTCAAATCATAACATGGCAAACTCAAGCCCAACAGGCAACAACAGCTGTCAGTGTGTCAGTGTGCTGACTTGACTATGACTTGCCCCAAACTGCATGTGATTATCATAAAATGGGCATGTCTGTAAAGGGGAGACTCGTTGGTACCCATAGAACCCATTTTCATTCACATATCTTGAGGTCAGAGGTCAGAGGTCAAGGGTCCCCTTCGAGAATGGCCATGACAATTTTTCCTCGCCAAAATTTAGCATAAGTTTGGAGCTTTATTTAACCTCCTTTGCGACAAGCTAGCATGACATGGTTGGTACCAATGGGATCCTTAGGTTTTCTAGTTTCATATGATACCAGTCTTCACTCTAGCTTGAAAATTGAGCCCGGCACAACCTCCGAAATATCGATTGCGTTAATGCATTAAAGAAATTAATGGCGTTAAAATGAATTTGTGTTAACACGTTATTATCGCATTAACTTTGACAGCTCTAGTATGAACATAACATTTCTGTGGGTAAACACTTATCATGCTAATCAGCTCTGTGTAAGTTTGTGTGTCTGGGTGTGCGCGCGCCGTGCACTCTAATCTCAGAGGACGTAGTTTCCGTTGGCGTTCGGCAAGAAAAAGTATTTTCAAATGGCCAAGTGAGTCATGTGGCTGCTCATCTTATCCAGAGCTTGTCGGTAGCTTTAGTCAAAGCCTCCCAAGAATGGAAAAAAAAGCCATTTTAATTGGGAATGGGATGTCTCGACACAAAAAAAAAAGAAAAACGTGGCTTGGCGTCTGAAATGTGGTTCCACATGGGAATTCCATCCTTTGTGTTTAATGGGTAAATAGAGTCGTTGCCTGTGGAAGCTAGTTAAAACCTTCCCATTATTAAAGGGAATATTAGCTTCTGTGATTTGGAGAGCCGCCTCGCTGTATCTCTAAAGGCATCTCATGCTGGAGCTTAAGCGTCCCAAACATCCTGCTCCCTTTGCGTTCCTTGGAAGTCTTTCTTTATCCAATTTGAAAAACACTAAAGCCTGAGCTCCCACACAGTCTCTTGCCTCTCCTTCAGCGCGGCGTGTGTCCACGGGGATTGCATTGTTGGAACGGGGCCCCGGCACCGTTACCATAGCTGTCTTCAAACCTCAAGTCTCTGCTCTCATTAAAATCCTGAGCTCTCTACGGGTTGCTATGAATGTTGCTTTCTCAACTGGACACCATGTCCAGACCCCGTCTTCCTCTTCCCCTGTCCCTGTCTTTGTGCTGTGCCTTCTTAGTGTCCCTCTATACCTCTTTTATATACCCTGTTATTAAAAGAGATCATTAACTGTAACCAGGAAGTAAGGTCTACATGAGGTCTATGCTGTCAGCTCGCTCTTTAGAGCCGTAACTGTCCCAGTCTGCATCTCCCTCCTGAGTTGGCTGTTTTTATCTCCCCCAGCTATGGTACTCCAAGCTTACCTCCCGCAGTTCTTTGCTGCCCTCTAGTGCTTGTAGCTGATCAGGATGAGTGAATGAAGCCCCAAAGTGTAGCCTGCAGTCATATCATGACAGGCCCCCCGGGTCATTGTTCGGTTAAAGCCCAGAGCTCTCAGCAATTTATCCTTTCGTAATAAGGAGGATGATGAAATGCGATCTTGACCTTTCTTCAACACTTTTGCAGCTTTCCTGTGGTTCGCCTGCGACTTCGGCTGGGCCAACGACCCGTCGTTCTGCAGCTGGACGTCAGAGGACACCGGCTCTAGGTGGCAGATCCAGTCCAGCGGCACCCCCACCCTCAACACCGGGCCTAACATGGACCACACAGGTGAGGACCCTGTAGGCTTCTGTGCCTGAAACTGAAATTTTTAATTTCATTTGGTGGAAATGTTCTCTGGGCTTGCCTATAAGCGCAAATGCGGAGACATTTTCAAAATCAGTCAAACCGTTGAAAAGGGAGCTTTTCTTATCACACTACTGTATATCTAGTCTTTGGGCACATGGGAATACTGTTTTTGCAATTGACTCAGTAGTCCCATGTGCCCAAAGACTAGATATAGTATGATAAGAAAATGGCTGTATCTCAGAAACTACAAGGAGCACAATTAAGTATTTGGTATCTATGAACTCATTACAAGTTGAATATCAAAGATATGCACACATATGCAGTGTAAAAAAATATTTCTTATGGAAAACATTTAATAAACACAACGTTAGACACAATATTTTACTAATTTTTCAAAAATCCTGACTTTGAGTATTAATAAAAGTGTGATTTTTCATGCAAACTCAAAAATTTCAAAGTTGTACTGTTAGATCCTTACCCAAAGTCCATACCAAATTTGAAGACGTTTGACCAATCAGAACAAATGTTGTGGCATTTTTTCTTATCATACTATATCTAGTCTTTGGGCACATGGGACTACTGTTTTTGCAATAGACTCCATTATATATTAGGAAAAAACGGTTGTCCCAAAGACTAGATATAGTATGATAAGGAAATGGCTGTATCTCAGAAACTGCAAGGAGCACCATCAAGTATTTAGTTTCTATGAACTCATAACAAGTTGAATATCAAAGATATGCACACATATGCAGTGTGAAAAAATCATATGGAAAACATTTAATAAACACAATGTTAGCGTTTTTCCTAATTTTTCCAAATTCCTGATTTAAACTATTAATAAAAGAGTTATGTTTCATGCAATTTCAAAAATTCAAAGTTGTACTGTTAGATACTTGCCCAGAGTATGGCCGTACCAAATTTCTTGACTTTTGACCAATCAAATCAAATGTTTACCTTACCATAGTAAATATAGTCTTTGGGCACACATCGGTTGGGCCGACCTCTTGAAAGTCTTTTAGCCTCAGAGTTACAGTAATACAAGTTATTTTATCCAACAGGTGGATCAGGGAACTTCATCTACACCTTAGCGACAAGCCCCCAAGAGACCGAGGTGGCCCGACTGGTCAGCCCCGTAGTCAGCTCCCCGGACTCGGACCTGTGCGTGTCCTTTTGGTACCACATGTTCGGGCCTCACATCGGCACGCTGCACATCAAACAGCGCAAACAGACAGTCGAGGGTCCAGCCGACATCCTGCTCTGGACGGTCAGCGGTCACCAGGGCAACCGCTGGAGGGAGGGTCGTGTCCTTGTGCCCCGCACTAACCAACCCTATCAGGTAAATCAAAAGCGGTCAATGACTTGTTTGGGCATTTACCACTATACCCGTGCTCTTTCCATTGTGGCATTCAAGAAAAGGTTACCAAAAAGTCACTCTGTGCTTCTTTTTTTCCAAGGTGGTGATAGAAAGTCTGGTGGAGAGAAAGAGCTGGGGAGACATTGCTGTGGATGACATTAAGGTTCTCAATGGACTCAGCATGACGGACTGTAAAGGTGAGGCTTTTAGTGCTCATAGTTACAACCATAGACTGTATATAAAGATGGACGATGCGTCTCCATTTCCTCCCACTGTACAAAAGTGAAGTCAAAATATCCCAGATACGGGGGTCGTGTCTAGAAGGTAACCCACAAATGACGAAATCAGGCAAAAACTTGAAAAAACTTGCGAAACTCGCTGCTCAACGACCTATCCTAACCTTAACTATTCAAGGTCAATGCCTAACCTTAACCATTTCGCAAGAGTTTCCCAACTCGTGGGTTAGCTTCTAGACACGACCAGACACGGGAGCTGCCATCTTGAGATTTTTACATCATTTGGAGTCTGCGCAGTAGTGATCGGGGGGGCTAGAGCCACGGTATAAAGGGGCCGCCCACAAACTCGCCTGAGCCAATCATGAGCCGAGCATGCCCGCTTTTTGCTAGCGTGAGCCACCTAGCTGCTAAGTTAGCACCACGGTAGCTGTTTGGCTAGAAAGACACAACAACTATCCATAATATCTCTTAAACAACATTTATGATCAAACTGACACGTTCTATTACACAGACTGGTGACAGTTATGGAATGTTAAAGTTACATCTCCTCTCTCGTACAATTCCCGAGCCTCCGGCTGAAACTACTTCACTCAGAGCAGCTGTCAATCACAGCTGTCAATCATGATGTCACACCCACTTTGTATAGCATCAAATAACTAATTAAAACCAAACTTGTCAGAAAGATTAACACTTGAACATACATCAGCGTGATAAAAACTACCCAAAATGACAGAAACCATCTTTGGGACAAATTTATTTGACGTGTACTTTGAGTTATTGGTTTGGTCCATGTCCGATCCGCTAACATGGAGGGGGCGGGATTTATGACGTATACTGCAGCCCGCCACCAGGGGGCGATCAAGACGTTTTGGCTTCACTTTTGGGGAGCTGTCATGTCGTCCATCTTTATATTCAGTCTATGGTTGCAATGCCTGCATTCGGCTCTTGATCTTAAATGTGACGACACAGTTTATTTTTCAACGTTGGATTTCATTCTAATTTGTGTTTGAACAGATCCTGACGTCCCGACTGAAGCGATGCTACCAGAGGATCGCGTCAATGAAATCCGTAAGTCATTTCACACGGAGAGTTATTTAACGTCATCCCTTTTTGCTCACCTCAAGACCCTTCCTCACATCTAGCTCACATTCTCTTCTCTCTCTGTCTCCAGTTGAAGAGATCACTGAATACCCAGACTTCGTGGAGACCAACCAGATCAGCGGAGCGGGGAACATGCTTAAGACGCTCGACCCCATCCTCATCACCATCATCGCCATGTCCGCCCTGGGCGTCTTCCTGGGCGCCATCTGCGGCGTGGTCTTGTACTGCGCCTGCTCGCACGGAGGCATGTCGGACAGGAACTTATCAGCCCTGGAGAACTATAACTTTGAACTAGTGGACGGTGTCAAGCTAAAGAAGGACAAACTCAATGTACAGAGCTCATACTCAGAGGCGTGAGATGGGACTGAGTGCATTCACGTGAGTGTATGATGTGCAGAGCTCGCACAAGACTGGCTATAGGCATATCCCCTCGTATATCCACGAGTATGGCGGGCTCAAAGGACTGCCAACACCCTCAACTCGCTGGATGAGGGACAGGTTCAGGAACCAATGGGAGGTTTGGACTGATCCATGCTTTTCTCAGGAGCTGCAGTAAAAAGAACCTACCAGTAGGGGACACTGTGTACAAATAAAATACAGAAAAAAATATGTACAGATGATTTAGATGATATTTTAATTTTCTATTTTGATTTTCATTCATTTTTACAATCGGATGCTGGTGTTGAGACCAATTTATTAATAATGTTTAAAGTATTTATCGTTTTCTGGGAAAGATTTTCTTTTTTTATAATCAGTTCATGAAGGCTGTTGTTTGTTTTCAAGTTTTGAAAGAGACGTATCAGACTCCTAAATGAACCATATCCGGCAAAACTGTAGATTTGCCCTGGCATACAGGGTGTGCCCGTAACCTTTGACCCTGAAACATGTACCCTTTCCCCTTTGACCTCTATCGATCTAAAGTGAGGGTCCCACTCATGGCAAAGTATGGTTTTGACAGTGCCTTTAGTACATTTCGGTTGGCCTCCTCTGTTGATCTGGGTGTTTTTTACTGTACTCGGTTTAAGTTATGATTACAGGAAACAGGGGTACATTCTCTTATAAATACCTGCAGAACAGAACAGTCAATCACAGCGCTTTGTTTTTTGTTGTTTTCTGTCCAAAAACCACACACTGTAAATAAGTTTTAATATATTTTATTGCCCTTTTTAAAGAAAGTAAAAAAGGAAAAAAAAAAAAAGCTGCAGTATCCCTTTTTTCATGGGTTTGTGTGTAAATACAATCTTTGGACTGTTTTGTGGAAGGTGCAGTGTTTTTAATTTTAGGTCACTTTTGCTCAGACGAGTAAGATTTGTGTGATATTTCAATGTGCATTCAAGCTCATCGAAAACACCCACTTCACGAAAACCACCGAAAGACGAATGAATCAAAAGGTAACAAAAAAAAGCTGCCATGATGAACGTTCTTAACTCATCTCACATATCTTCATCATACATTTTCACACCAAACACGTATCATATCGATGGCAGAGGAGGTGGTAAAAATATATCAAATGTCTGCCAGCATACCAAAAACAACAATCGTCATTGCTTTGCTTTACCTAGCCTAGCTTGTCACCTCCAAATGTCACTGTGGATTGTTCACTGAAGAAGTGCTATCTGGACAATGCAGCTTGAATGCACTTTGTTACTGATTCCCTCCTGATAGGAGCCTATTATTAAAATAGGGGGTAAAAACACTAACTGAAGAATGGTGCTATCGTTACTTTAGCCGGACACATTTTGTCTCATGATAAATAAAACCCAGTTTGTATTGTTCACATGCTGTATTGTAGCTTAAAGGCCTCTTGGACCGCAAAGAGTTTTTACGTGTTTCACGTGTAGCAGCCATAACGTTGTGATGTCAGAGCCGATGTCATTAGGACGGGACACTGGTACAGCGGGGGGATCGAGTGGCGTCACCTGAATCAGGTCACCTGGCCTCGCCCTCCGTGGCTTTACCAAAGGACGGTTGATCCCTTTCTTGTTTACTGGGGGTTCTCACTTAAAACACAAAATACTATAAGACCACAGTTCATGGTCATCACTCACTAAAGAACTGACTACTTGCTTTTGCCCTGTCAGAGCCTCCGGAGAGGGGTGAATGATAGGACGCTTGTAGAGAAGAGCAATGTGTGACAGTCTGTGTTTTCTATCTCTTTTTAAGCTTAAAAGAAGTGCAAACGTCACCTCAATGTGAACTCTTCAAATCTCTATTGAGACTCTTGTTTGCAGATGGATGGCTGGATGGATGGGACACTTCAAGGGGAAGGGACTCTGTGTGAACTCCCTGTGAGATTGACAGTATCAGGACACAGGGGCCCATGGGACCGGAACTCTGTGGTTTTTTTTCCACACCACAATCAAACAATCAAGAACTTGAACCTGAAGAGGGGTGACGTCTTTTACATCCGTGTGCTTTGTATGTTGTGCCGTGGTGAACACATTCTCAGCTTGTTCATTTCAGATTCAACCTCCCACTCCTCTCAACCTCTACACCTTTCCGTCTGCACTCACAGCTACGGAGGACTGTAGCTACGGAGGACTGTTGCTACAGAGGACTTGTAGCTAGGGAGAACTGTAGCTACTGAGGGCCGTGGGCTGTAGCTACGGAAGGCTGTAGCTACAGAGGACTATAGCTACGGAGGGCCAAGAGCTGTAGCTACGGAGCGCGCTGTAGCTACGGAGGGCTGTAGATACCTCCGTAGCTACCTTCATAGCTACAGAGGACTGTAGCTACCTCCGTAGCTACCTTCATTGCTACAGAGGACTGTAGCTACCTTCGTAGCTACCTTTATAGCTACAGAGGACTGTAGCTACCTCCGTAGCGAGCTTCATAGCTACAGAGGGCTGAAGCTACCTCCGTAGCTACCTTCATAGCTACAGAGGACTGTAGTTACGGAGGGCTGTAGCTACCTTCGTAGCTACGGAGGGCTGTAGCTACGGAGGATTGTAGCTACGGAGGACTGTCTACGGAGGACTTGGAGCTCCAGCGATGTTTGCTAAACTAGAGAAAAAGGATACTGTAGCGTGGACTCAAAACAAATAATGTTGCACTGATAAATATATTTAAGAGGTTTATGTGTTTATAGCGTTCATTTGCAAAAAAAAAAAAACAGAAGAAAGTCAAAAACACAAAAAACACGTGTTCATTTCTTTTTATATATTATATATATAGTTTCAGATTATGTGATATAATTCTGAAATGTAAAAATATGGAGATGTTTTCATTATTGAAAAAGGCATAAAAGATTTTCCAATGTCCCTCCCCTCCATTTACATGGCATATTAAGCTTCGTTTTGTACTGTCATTCAAATTTTGTGCAGATTTTTTTTCTTTTTTTTACGAGAACAAGAAAATAAGACTTATTTTCAATACTGCTTCTGTAATTTGCTGTTGTAGGAAAAAAATGAATAAACAGCAAGGCCTTAAAAAGGAATATTTGTGTTGGGATCCAGAATCTGAATCTTTTTTCCTTTTCCCGTTGTCAGATCTACATCACAGCCATGCTGTAAAGGGTTAACCAGCAGCCTCACAAAGCAGCTCTTTGAAGCAACATCTGTTTTTTGCATCAAAGTAATGTGACAGCACTATTACAGTCAGCAAGACAGTGATGTAAACAAGAGCGTTTTGTCTAGTCTTTGTCTCACAGCCGTCGCTTTCCAAAGATACAAATAAAAGGCGTCTTCAGATGGAGGAATTTGATCATTTATCTGGTTATTTATCAATTACGGTGAAATTAAGTCGTTGTGGTAGGTTTAATAGCAGAGAAAATGCAACTAATTTACTCCGACACCAAGTACCAAATGGTGAATAGTTAAGCTCAGATCTCAGAGCAGATGGAAACAACTCCAGAGAAGTCTCTCATGTGAGGACTCTCCACCTATTAGAGTAGTAAACAGCAGTGGAAACCATGGCAGAGAGCGAAGGGCGGCCACTGACCACTAATGAGAAGCTGATGTGAGCTGCACTCAGTCGCTCAGCTGCTTTTCTTGTTGGTCTATCATTAGCAGAAATTAGGCTTCATTTTCACTGATTTGTTTTTCATCTAAGGCCACATCCTAAAGTATTGGTGTGTTATTTTGGCAGGACATTGAATGACTTTAAATACAGGAGAATATGAATGGGACATAATAGTTTTATGGTTTAATTTAAAGGTGCAGTGTGCAGGATTTTGCGGCATCTGTGAGGTTGCAGATTGCAACCGACTGAAACTTCTTCCATATGCCAAACGTGTAGGAGAACTACAGTGGCCTATGCAAAAACATGAATGGCCCTATCTAGAGCCAGAGTTTGGTTTGTCCGTTCTGGGCTACTGTAGAAACATGGCGGACTCTGTGAAGAGGAGCTTCTCTGTATGTAGATATAAACAGCTCATTCTAAGGTAACGCAAAAACACAACTATTCTTATTTTCAGGTGATTAAACACTTAAGAAAACTTACTTATTAATATTATATTCCATTTCTGCCAATATATATCCCTAAATGCTACACATTGTTCCTTTAAATTCCAGTTCTGAATGTGAGACAAATGAATAGTAGTGAGTATTTGTGACGCCCAATGTCTTTCAACATTAGCACATCTTAGATAAATAGCAGCAATGCTCAGTCCCCATTATCATAAACAAGCAGATTAGACTCGTAACATCATTTGGCTGCATATTCTTCACACGCAATTAGCTGCAAGAGATTTGTAACCCAGCAACCCAACTAGATCCTTTCTATCTCTTCTAAGACTGCTTGAATCTTGCATAGCAATACTTTGAATTAATTAATTAATTAGTGAAGCAAGCAAGAGGCAAAGCATCATCAATCTTTTATTTGTGTTGGAGGGTAAGAGCTTAAAGTCCTCTACAGAACAATCAAAGAAAAACATAAAATGATACATTCATAAACAGCTCAGTTATTGTAAGTGGTGTATGATTGGATACTCGTATGCAATATTGTCATTTAGCAGCACCAATTTCTAATACAGTAAGTCACCTTTTATAAAGGCTTTATACCGGAATGTTGTTACCAATGGATTGTCGGTGGTTAATAATTCATTTACCAAATTGTTCAAATTTCTCTGGTGTTTATCCTTTCCAGTCAGGAATAATGCAGTCATAAATTTGTAAGAGGTCAGTGGGCAATCAGTCCATCAGAGCGGTCTGCTGCATAGAGAACTAAAGAGGATCAGCCAAATGGATTTTTCATAACCTGGCAACCCAAACGTTGTTCTTATAAGTGTCTAATGACTGATCTATGGAGCATTAATAAACAATTTGCCTATAGATAGAATAATATAAGTCAGAGTGGACATTTACTGCTAAATGAGTACTTTTACTACTTTAAGTAATAAAAAAAAAAGTAGCATTTTGCTGATAATGCTTTTGAATACAAGACTTTTACTTGTATTGGAGTATTTTAGCCTTGTTGTCTTGGTTCTTTACTTAAGTAAAAGACGTGGATACTTCTTCTACCACTGAACACAACTATCCAACAGCAGTAACAGCTCGTGACTGGAGAATAAACTGTATCTGCAGTTTCCCATTTTACCACTGGATGGCTCCATGGAGTAATATTAGTACAAAGCATTGTCTCGTGGATTGTAGTTGAAATATGACTACAGTTTAACACAATAGTGGTTCTACATAAATCATATTTCCCACACAAGGCACATTTAGTTAAATTATGCTAAATAATAAACAATTTTCATGAAACAAATGGAAGTGCATTTTTAGGAGGCATATATTAGACTACAAATAATTACCAAAGGAAATTAACAAAGTACAGTTATTCATACAAGACAGTAAACAGCTATATGGCATTTTCACAGAGGATGTTGACATGTCACAATAAACACAGGTAAGCTATAAATGATATAATTAATGATGACTAAATTCCATTTAAGTTTCAGAGTCCTGCTAGTGTGCATGCTGGCTCACTGTTACACTGTCATGACTTACTAGGACACTTCAATTGAACGGAACAACCCTTAATGTTATTAAACCTTGTGCTTATCAGAATCAGAATCAGGCTTATTTCACCAAGTATATACATACATGGAATTTGACTTTATGCAACTCTCTCAATGTTACATTACACAGATTAGAAATAACAGCTAGGAACAACAATGACCAACAATAAAAAAAAAAATACATTCATAAAAATAAAAATAAAATGTCTGTATACAAGTGTTCTGGAAGTTTTAAACAATACAAATAGTGCAAAGAAATAAATACTGGATGGATATACATGGACTAGATGATTATGTACAGTACATACATATGGAGATTTATATATACTATACAGTTAGTAGGATTTATATTTACAGTGACAGGTATGTACATATTACAATATGTACATAAAGTGACAGATGGTATGTATATATTACAAAAAAATGTGAATAGAAGACTGTAAATTATAATCTAAAAATGTGCAAAAATGGGACTTATGATTATGGTGTCATGACAGTGACAGTTGTTTGTTCTGAATGTCACGTTAATTACAGGCATTTGGGATTCTATGAAAGGCATTTAGGCATTTGTCCCTGTTTCCATGCAGTGACAAATACTGACCACAGGGAGGCTCCAGAACTCATGGAAGTACTAACGTACAACATACATACAGTACAGTATGTACATCAACACATCAACACTACCAACCACTCCTTCATGATTATGACTTATTATACACTTAATGACAGGTTTACAGGTTTAATCTCTTAAAATCATAAAACACAAAGAAAGATAGATACATTATAACTGTTTTCATCTGTAAAGGGGATGTTCCAGTCACTATTCAGTTTTTACCTTTGACCAAGTTGAGCACACGTGAAGCCAGAAGAGAGAAATTTTTCTGATGAAGTTAATTTCCATGAAGTCTACTACAGTCTGTCTGAGAGTATGTTTTTGAAATACCTTCAACTTTGCGTCATTTCCCCTCAGTCTCTCTGACTGGTCAGCTAAACATTCATTCTGTGAACTCTACTCCGGCATAGTATAGGCTTGAAACGAAAATAGGTTTCAAGATAAGTAATGCCGTTTACGCCTAAGTCATACCCTACCCATGTTGTGTAACATAAAAATAGTAGGCTAACATCAGAAACATAGGATGGGGGCTCTACAAGAGGATTTTTTTCCTTCATGTTTTTTTCCAATGATGCACAGTTTTTAGGCATTGTATTGTCTCAAAAGGCTTATAGTGCATATAGCTGCCATAAATGGGAAAAATCTCCCCGAGGGAGCATGCCCCCGGACCCCCCGAGGTTTGAGCTGAGCTTCTACACAGCCTTTATCTTCATCACCTCCACTTCCTGTTACTGAGTAACTTCTTTTTTGGTCCTTTATGCTCACTCTGTAATGTGATTCATGCATTCGCAGCACTATCTCTGCTCTTTAATTTGTGAGTATAATTTATACTAGTGAAATCACTGCTTCACTCATGCATCTACGTCCCACGAGTCATAATATATTACTATTAATTCCAAAATATATACTAACAAAGAAACAACTATATGGGAAAGAGAATACATGTTTCCATCCAGTTAAAGCAGATTCAACTTTTCACCCGTCTCAGGGAGGGTTAGGGAGGGAGATAAGGAGCTGCATTTCCCTGTAAACACTCCCCAGAGACTAAACAGGATTCAAGGATCTTCCGGACGTGATAGTTTGTTTTCTCTCACATTTTTCCACTACATATCCCAGTGCTGCTGAGACAGAAATAACTTTCCACTAAGTTTAAAACAAATACATAACTGCCTGGGTTGATTATTTTCGCTGAAACTGATCCAAAAAACTGTGCAGTCGGTGGCTCTGGATGTTTTATGTAGCTGCTAATGCTGTGGACAAGTGGGAAAAAAAACACTATTACAATTATTTAAATTTTGATTTATGTGTTGTGTTAATCTTTACACATAAACACACTTGTCATGTACCTCCTTTCTTTTCTTTTTTTTAAACTTAATTGGACTATTAGACAACCAAAAATATTTTAACACACCTCAGGAGGAAAATGTGAATGGTGAGGTGAAGAAATTAATTTAAGAGGCAGATACAATTACATAGTTTTACATACAAGGTGTTCATTCCACAGTAGCCAGTTGTCACAAAGAAACTACAGTCATGAATCCTTAAATTATTTGAAAAGTATTCATCTATATCAATAATGAGCAATGTCACTTTATTTACAAGGCAGCTTTAAACCTCAGATTAGTTCCAGGAATAATAACAACTTTACTTCTATAATTACCAATTAAGTTGGTGATTCAACTTGTGGTTTAATTAAATAGAGTCAGCCCTGGGGTGTTTTACACAGACTGTTATTTTGAGGGTTGGGCTAGAATTTCTGGTAATATATTTTCTGGTAATTGCTTATGTCACATCAAACCATCATGAGGGGAAGAAAACAGTCAGAGGTGCTTGTTTGTTTCATTGTTAAGTTAGATGTCAGCACAGGAAAATGCATACATTCAATTGTGTTACAACAAAAAGGTCATGTTCTTGCATTAAAGTGGAGAAGTGCAGTAAATTGGTGATAATGAAGATGAAGTTCATTATGATGATGATGCTGATGACAGATATCCATATTGATGGAGTTACTGATTGATGTAACAGTAAATGGACATGTTGCCAGCATCTGTATAAATAGGCAATCATCTAGTGGGGGTGTCCTCCTTAATGTCATTAAGCAAAATTAAAACAGGAAATGGTTAACAGCTGCCTTCAAAATAAATTTAAAAAAAAACTTGAAACGTAATACATTTCTAAACATTTGACAAGCACTAGATATAAAATTACTATACAGTGTGTTTGTGTCTGCATAAATAATCACCAAGTTCCATTTATGCTATTCTACGTATTAAGACATATTTGTGTGTGTATTATTCTCTTTGCTTTGTTATGTGCTTGTATAGCATTATATATATACAGTATACTTTCGTAATTTTTAAAAGTTTGTAATCCTATGTGTAACAGTAGGTGTATCAATGAAGGCTAACAGAAGTTTTCAGTTTTTTTTTGTTATTTATATCTGCATATCAGGTGCCGTGTATTTTCAAATTGCCAGTAAGGCAATAGTACTGATATGTATTGTACAAAATAAGCATAGTGTATTTATGTTCATAACTGCGAACAGGCTCGAATAAATCTATTCTAGTGAGATGTTTTTTTTCAAGTAGCCTACTTGTTTCGAATACTACAACTAGCGTCCACGTTTCTGTTTTATTTTGAAGGTTATAACCGGAAGAGCTTTGTGTTACACTGAGCGGAGCTCTGCGGGTTCGCCTCTCCGCTTTCCCCTGATTTAGACCGAGGAAAAGAGGTCCACACAGGCTGCTGCTGGGATTTTGTTTCCCCTTCTCCGGCTACCGAACAGTCCCCGCATTTGGTTTTAATACAAACTGTGTACATTTTCTCTGTGGAGGGGAAGCTGAGGAGGGAATGAGTAGCAGGGGAAATCTACCGTGACTTTTTCCCGGAGGAGAGAGTGGCCCCCGGTGGTGCCAACAGGGCAGATAGTTGCTGCTGCCGCTGTCTGTCTGTCTGTGAGCTGCAGCGTAGCGGGTCATCCTCACTGGGAGCTGAGAGGGAAAAGCTAGCTTACTTCTTCTGTATGTTGCCTCGGGAATAACACCTAAGGTAAGGAAGCTATAATACATGTACTCATGTTGTGTTGTTTTTATCCCAGCCTAAAAAAGATTCACTTTATTTAATAGCATTAGTTACAACATTTTTGTAGAGGTTTGTGTTATGTTTGCAGTGCTCAATACCAAGTTTATACGGATGTTATGCTACTTAAGGGTATTTTCTATCACTTGAAGTAATATTTTAATGTTCCTATATGGACTGATAACGTTAGTTGCCAATGAGTTTATGGTTGTATATATATATATATATATATATATATATATATATATATATATATATATATACATATATATATACATATATATACATATATATATATGTATATATATGTATATATATACATATATATTTTAGTACTTCTCATTATTACATACTACATTCCTGTTTACACCTGTGTGTACATATATTAATTCTCATCATGCATACTACATCCTGTTTACATTCAGTTTTCCCATCTGAAATACTGTCATCAACTAAATTACAAATTTACATTGACATTACTATTTTATATTAACTTATATTTATATTTATTTTTAACTGCACTATTTTATGCCTTAGATTATCCTTTTGCTTTTACATTTTTCCTGTTTGATTTCCCCTTTTATATATACATATTTTATGAGCATTGTTGAAGGAACCTGAGACCAAAGATTTTCATTGTCAATGACTGCTTTGCTGGAATTCACATACAATGACAAATAAAGAACCTTGAACCTTGAAGGTATCACTATTAAAAGGTTCTAGCTTAAATTTTTTTTTTTCAAAGTAATTGTTAGGTGATGGAATGTAGTTGTGGCTTATTATTGTTATAAAAAAAATGGTTTAATGGTGGTGTGTGTGTGTGTGGTTTGAGGGCGTCTTGTATGCTCTCTGTATTCCAATTAATGAACTAATCTGCTTTGGATATTGTGAACTACACTATGCTATTCACCCATTCATCTTTTCTGGATCAGATGCAACAGGCTGTCCTTGCACATTTACTGTGGATGGTCATATGAAAGAGCTTCAACAAGTAACCTCACATGATTTATTTTAATTACTCGGGGATCACTTCACATCAGTTGCTGACAGTCCACAGAGAGAGAGAGAGACGATAGAAGTTTAACACTGTTGAGTCAGTGAGGTCCCAAAGAGACAGAATTAAGTAAATCCATTTCAGAGAGAGAGTGTTCCTATTGGCTGTTCCTTCAACGGGGGCAGCTGTCAATCACTCGCAAACTCCGATCAAACGGTCAAACTAGGCAGCACTGATCAAATATGAATCAATATTCTGTTACTGTAATGCCCATTTCTCACATAAAATGTTTTCAGAAACATCTTGTAGTGTACTGTTTAGCTGTAAAATGAGAAAGTTTGCTCTGGCTGGTGGACGGTGCTTGGTATTTCCTCAACTGATGTCAACATGGCGGTCGGGTCACAAACTTTCTCATTTTACAGCTAAACCGTACACTACAAGATGTTTCTGAAAACAATTGAGGCGAGAAATAGGCATTACAGTACCAGAATATTGTTCATATTTGATCAGCGCTGCCTAGTATGACCGTTTGATCGGAGTTTGTGAGTGATTGACAGCTGCTCAGAGACGGCAAGGCTCCAGCTCGGCTCTGATTGGCTGTTTTCCTCCGGCCTGTGAAATCTTGCAGATGCCATTAGGAGCACCTTTTACCTTTAACTTTTTTTAAATCATATTTGCTCCAATCTTACCTACTCCAGCTTTAAGGGGTGAGGACTGGATGCAAAACAAAGACATCAGAATATACAGTAGCTTCCTGTTGCCGCTTGTTATTGCCCATGCAGTGCGTGATTGACAGGCTGCACAGCATCCATTGATTGGATCATTCCATTCCCATTTCATCTGAAGGAGAGCAGCAGGAGGATGAAGGCCTTATAAATGTGTACCGCTGACCGCGCTGACTCCACGGTGTAGCTGCAGCAGAGCCCGGGCATCAGTTTAATCAGGGAAATGGAGGCAGGAAGGGCGGAGGGAAAGAAAGAGAGGATGTCAGAAGGAGATGTGGAAGGTGAAGGGGGTGGAGGAAGGACAGTAAGGAGGGGGGGAGGAAGGCTAATTGAGGAGGAGGGTAAATGTAGGACAGAGGGGGGGGAGTTGAAAGATGGTAGCGGAGCCGGAAGCCACCAGCTGAATGGATGTGACCTCAGGCCCCCCCCCCCGGGGAACAGCTGCTTCTGGCTCCCACCTGATTTACGAGGTCACTTAGTGCACACAGAGGGCCACACCCAGGCCTTTCTTCTGGACATGTGACGTTTCTCATGTGTGTGTGTTTTTTGTCGCTGAGTGACGTACACCCTATGTGCGAACTCGGAAGTGATGAATATGCACTTTGTGTGTGTGTGTGTTGCTGTGTTCCTGTGGGACAGGAGTGATGAATGTGCACGATTGCCCTCCGCGACACATGCTTTGTGCCGGAGGGGGAGATCTCGGGCTCAGAGGCATAAAGTGGTACAAATAATCGTCTGTTACATTCATTTACCTCCGCCACATGCACGCGCAGCACATGCACGCTTACCCTGCAAGTTTGAAAGCGGGTCTACGACTGAACCGATCCCAGAAGAGCAGTTATCTGTGATTTGTGAGGCTCCGAATCACATGCCTGACCAACAGCACAAACCTCTGCAGTCTTTCCTACATTCTGAGGGTTTCTCAAACCATATGGTAATTCAAAAAAATCCAGTTAGATTGAAACTAAATTTAAGAAAATGATGTCCTTTGCTGCTTTTGTTCCGTTCTATTCTTCTGAAAATTATCTTTGGCACAGATTTGTGTATTTTTTGCAGCTAGATTGCGGGGTGGGCCTTACTCTTGGTTTTGGTTTGTGACCTCCAGAAGCTGCTTTTAACCAACACTTTTGCCTTTGCTCTTCTCTATCCACTCTTCCTGGGCTCAAATCTGGACCTTTTTTCTGGGGGGGGGGCCTCTTGCTTCTAAAAACAGCCTCTGAAACACCAGTGAGGAATGGCACGGTTAAAGCTGACCTCTGCCCGCCAAGGTCCGCTGAGAAAACGAGGCTAAACGTGTTATGTTGGTGGTAAATAGTAGCAGACTTTTGCGGAGCTGCCGGTTCCATCATACTGTGTTTATTATTGTGAGGGTTTAACTGCGAAGGCCTGCCAGGCGCAAAAGAAACGTTTATGTGCCTTTCATTCACAAAACGACTCAGTTCGAGGATATAAAAGAGTTTGTTTTGAGAAATGTGGCTTTATTCACTAACATGAATGCCGGCTTGTCTCTCACCAACACTTACACTAACATAGCTGTAATCAGAGAAATGCTCATTATACTCCAGTGGAAAATGGGGGCTGGATATCAAACCTCAATACTTTGTTGGTACCAGTTAGACACTGAGTATCGAATACTGTTCTTTGTATTGAATAGTTCTGCCTTTAATAGATAGGAGACAGGAAATGAATGGAGAGGGATTTGGGATGACAGTCCCCAGCTGGACTTTTCTACATGGTCATTAAACCCTAGGCCACAAGGATCTGTAGTGTTGTTTACTCTGTCTTTACTCAGTGTCTGTTTTATATCAGATTTGTTTTTTATTTAGACAAAGTTCTTGTACTGCTTCTTGTGTTTAGAACATATAATGGTTGAGATCTCTGGCTTATTTTGTTAAATGAAGAAAATGGTTTGTTGAAAAACATGTTTTCAGGCCTCAAAATAAGGTATCACAGAAGTTTTATTTTAGTCTCAGTAATTAAAGGTCCAGTGTGTACGATCTGGCGGTATCTATTGGTGAGGTGAAGAGATAGAGAGCCTAAGTCCCCCCCCCCTTCCGGTGGACCCCATGGGACCTTATTTTGGAAAAAATATGAACGGTAGTCAACGAAGAGAGACAAATATTTTTTTTGATCCTGTTTGAA
Organism: Sebastolobus alascanus; assembly: GCA_916701645.2. Lineage (NCBI taxonomy): Eukaryota > Metazoa > Chordata > Actinopteri > Perciformes > Sebastidae > Sebastolobus > Sebastolobus alascanus. Next base: position 2,249,265 of record CAKAOJ020000020.1, read on the forward strand.
TTTTGCCATGAATCACAAATTCAATGCTCTCGTCTCGCACAACATACGTCACCAACACTAGCCAGCTGGCTAGCACTAGCTAACTTATCTGTGTTCCACGCACAAATGAAATGTTATCTTACCTGATGTGTTTTATCCAGCGACTCCTGGTCTTTTTATCTGCCTGTAAGAGAAAGAACGAGCGAGACCCGTTGCTGGTGTGACTACATCCCAGTACGAAACACACAGGCATCGTAGCTTCAGAGAGAGAGACGTCACTACGCGACTTTTGGGTGTGTAGCCCATGTAGTGAGTTTATTTAGCTGATTTTTAAGTAGTATTTGATTTTTATTTTAATACTATAACATATCTATTATGCAGTATCCAAACCATATCTAGAAGTCTTTGTGTATAAAATTGGTCTAGTTTGATATTTTGATATTAGAACTTGTCTTCATACCTTTGACCATTTACATAGCATTGATCAGTTCCCATATGCCTCCCCTCAGTGCCCTAGTATATGCATGAACCCATAGAACCAATACAATGCAAACACTGTTCTCTGTCTGTGTGTGTGTGTGTGTGTGTGTGTGTGTGTGTGTGTGTGTGTGTGTGTGAACGTCTGTTAGACGCTGATGTCTCAGGGGTGTTAAGTGAGTCACGAGCGGTCCACTGGCTCAGAGACAGAAACACATTATAGTACTGTGGCTTCTTTAAAGCCACTCATTAGACTTGGAAATTCCTCTATTTATATCTGGTGTAGCTCGATAATAGGAGTTGATTGTTCTGACTGAACCAGTACAGCATTTAATTAAATTGAGGTGACATCATTTCCACCACAAACTGTTATACAGTGTAAATTAATCGATATGCAGCAGTATTTGAGGATCTCCACAGAAACAAGTGTATTATACTTAAATTAAGGCCGTCTAATGAGGCAGATCACTAGCAGCGTGTCAGGAACATGATACCACTCGACCAGAATGTAAGAACAACTTGATATCTAATTAACTAATTTCTATTCAACACCAGCTGTACATTTCAGGGACATCAAGCTTGACAGTTGTATAGCAGGGAAGCTTCTCTAAAGTAAGTCTATTGTTCTGATTTAAATGATGCAGCAGAGCTCGAACACAGTTTCGGAACACGATGTTCAGTCAGCAGCCCCTAAGAAGAATTAAACAGATATACTGTTCCCAAGAGGAAATGCGTGTAACTGTGGAGCGCTACTGTTTTAGCTCTGCAGTTCTCACTCTCCCATGGTAGTGGAAATGGAGGCCCTCTAGTTCAAGTGTCAAGTCCTGGGAATAATGAAAGACATCTGAGTGTCATTAATGTGCCAGTTGTCGAGCATTAGGGCCTCAGCTGAAAGACGGCCAGGGTGTCCACAGCTGGCCTACTGCTGGGTTCAAATGGGATTAAGACCAAACTTTGACATATCCGTCCGTGTAGCGAGAAAACAGACCAGCCTAGGACTTAATGCAGCAGTTTCCACGTAGTCTTTGTGACCTGTTAGCTTCTGTTGGACAGCTTGTATACTGTAGTTTGCTCTCCGCGCCGCTGTTCTCACAAAAAACGATGGCTGGTTTTACCTGACGTTTCCTCTAGCGCCAACCGTGAAGCTCACATTTGTGGTTTTGAGTGAACTGTGTCGACAACTGTAGATTGGATTGCCATGAAATTTGGTACACCCATTAATTTATACGACTTTGTATTAGCTCCGTTGTAGAGTTTTTTTCTCATATACTTACATCTTTATAATCTTGTAAATTTGTGATTTTTTTCCTTGTAAATTTGTCACTTTAATCTCAGAGAATATCCGATTTTTTTTTTTTTTTCATAAATGTACAATTTTATAATCTCGCAAATGTGTGATTTTTTTCTCGTAAATTTGCCACTTTAATCTAAGAGAATACCTTTTTTTTTCTTTTAAATTTACAACTTTAAACTTAGAAATTCTGAGTTTTTTTATCAGAATATTACCCCCCTCCCCAGGCTCCGTAATTATTATTACTATTTTTTTACCTACAATGGCCCTTATACACTGTCGTACTCAGGATGAACTGTAATAACTTAGTGATCCCTTAACTTTATTTTTTCTAGCAGCATCATCAGGTGAAATACGTTGGTGTATGACCAGCTACCTGCAAAACTAGCATGACATGACATATGTACAAACTACCAATGTACTGTACCAGCTGCACAGTACCTTTTTAGCAGATACAGTTTGTCTGCCAGTAGCAGCAGCTCTCCTCTACCAGACTGACTGTTGGGACCATTAACTCTGGAGAAATGGTCTTTCTCCTTGTCTCCATCCCCACAGACTGCTGAATAATCACCTCACTGCTGTAAACATTTGTCTGAGACTGCACACTGCTGTCACGTATCTAAATTATTCCTCCCACTGTCTCAGCAATGCAGGTGCTGCTGATTTTTGTAGATCGTCCCAGTGAATTAATATCTGTGACAGCTGTTTACTAATTTCCAGAGAGGTCATTTTGGCGGTGTTGCTACTTGCATTGTGTGAAGCAGTTTCCAGGCTTGTTTACCTTTTCCCAGAGCTGAGATTACAGCAATGGCCTGGTTTAGGTTTAGAAATCAGACACGCATGATTCACAAAGACAATATGCTGCCGTTTTGGCACAGCATTTTCAACTGTCTGTAACAAGGCAGTCTGGTCCCCTCTCTCTCTCTCTCTCTCTCTCTCTCTCTCTCTCTCTCTCTCTCTCTCTGTGTCTGTCTTTCTCTTCCTTTCTCAACTGAATGCCAAATATGTGATCTTTACAGCTTCAAGAGGGAGATGTGGCTTGTTTCCAGGCACCATGATACAGACTTCCTGTGTGATCCAGTTGAGCTTCCTGTGTTTCAGCAAAGGAAGGGCAGACTCAGCAAAGACAGGGAGTTTAGGGTGGCTTACTCTACAGCAGCTCCACAGGCCGAGCCCTTGGCTCACACTGTCACAGCCAGGCAACCCCACAAGATCCCTTAAAACTAGCCTACATTTTAGCCTGGAGGTTGGTGGTGAGAATCGAATGCTCTGCCCTTCTCTAGATCTGCTTTCGGAGGATCGCCATAGAAGGATAACAGATGGCTCCCCAAAAAATGTCAAATTTTACAGATGCCTGAGGAAAGCTTGTCTACTGTCAAGTTTACTTCACAAATGCAACATTATAACAGATAGGGGTGGGGAAAAAAATCGTTTCACCTATGTATCGCGTTTTTTTTTTTTACGATTTTGAAATGTCTTTTTTAATGCCAGAATCGATATATTTGCTTCATTTGAGTCTATGCAGAGGTAGAAGGAAGTTACCGCTTTTATTGTTGCAGTCTGAGTAACGTGACGTCATATCCTTTCCGTATCCGTCACCGTCATATCCGTTCCGTATCCGTCATATCCGTGCCATATCCGTCAACCAAAACAAACCGCAGCGAGCCGTAACAAGAAAGTAGAAAACGCCAAAGGGTCTGCGTGGATACGACCTGCACCCTGACATTTTAAATCCAAAGTGGTAAACACTACACATCCAGTAAAGTATGGAAACACTTTGGGTTTCACACATTGCCAGGAAAAGCAGAGCCAGACATCACGGCTAAAGCTGCATGCACAGGTGACGTTATCGTATTGTTGTAACGTGCCGTCAAGCCAGCCGTCAATCGCATCTCCTTGGTCAAATTGGCCGACACTACAACTATAACGCATTCAAACGGCCCAGATGAAGCTGACCATGGATGTATAAAGAGAACGGAGCTAACGGGAGAGCTAGTGACGGACTTTGTGAAGTTAGCGGAAGTATACACATGTGACTACGTCCGGTTTTCAGAATAAGGTGTTAACAAAGGGAACTATATATACAAAATACATTTATAGAAATAAGATTGATTGGATTATATTAACCAGAAGTGTAAAACATTACATGTCCCTTATAAATTAAAAAGAAAATTCCACTAATTTGAGAGGGAAACTTCTTTATTCTTTGATTTTTGGGTTGCTGGAAGGAAATTATAAATAATGCCTGACAATGACTGATATATTTGACTTCAGGACATCTCTGACTACATACATGCTGAAAATAAAACACTGTATTAATGTATTACTACTATTGTAGTAATACAATAGTATTATGTATTATTACTGTATTAATTTAGATGTTTTCCAAAATTAAAAGTCCCCAGAAGTTTATGATTCAACTTTTCCCCATGGTCTAGTGTTAAAAAAAGTTAAAAATCACAATAAATCGTAATATCGAATCGCAATACTTGTAGAATCGCAATTCTTAAAAAAATCGCAATACATATCGAATCGGCACCCAAGTACCGTGATAGTATCGAATAGGGAGATAGGTGTATCGTCCCAGCCCTAACAACAGCATTGGAGCTATTTAATTATGCGGAAGACATTTTCTTGTCCCAGAATGACAATCTGAAATTTTGCCATTTATATAAACACAAGGTTAGTTGTAGGTTTCCCATGTCTCCATGGCAGATTTGTTTTTGTGTCCCTTGTGATTTAGTCCACCACCTTCTGGAGTGATTGCAGAGGCCAGGTGGAGGGGATGAGTCAGAAATAACTTGTTAGCACTGCACGGCTATTTTCAACACAGAGATGGAGCCATGAATAGTGATATATGGACTACATGGCCCTCCTCCAAAGGTTGTGGTTCTGCCTCAATTGTTTCTACTGAACTGCTGTGGGAGGACATGTTGTGATGAGATTGTGAACCTTATTCAATATGGACATATTTTAGGCGCTGAAAAGAAACCAGAACTGCTTAAGAGTTATTCATTTTCTGACTGGAAAAGTTAGAAAGTCCTTGCAAGGCAGTATCCCCCCCCCCCAGAGGTGTATCTTTAGCCTCATACAAGGGGAATGTTGCCGGCTCGAGGCCAATGTATGCGGTTAAGTGTTTTGTGTGGAAAGTACAGCAGGATCTCCAAGACCAGCAACAAGCTGTTGGTTGAGCTTCTCGTAAAGCTGGCATTTAGGCTGTAGCTGCAGCTACAGCCTAAATGCCAGCTTAGCATGCTACCCCTATTATTCTGTTAAACTATTACAGAGTGGATGATTATGGGTCCCTAGCTGAACCACTTTGAAACCAGCTTTAAAATACCTGATTAACACATCCTGAATAAAAAACATGTAGTACCACTTGTACTACTGTAACTTAGCTACTACTTTGTTCAACTAAAAATTCAGCAACCTTTCACTACAATGATGTTTCACCATTTAAGCATTAAAGCAAGACTATGCAACTTTTAAAAGGAGATCACATGAACAATAAAGCACACTGCTAAATTCAATACACTCGGAATTTGCCACTGCAGCCTCAAAGGGAAATTCCGGTTTATATCTACTTGGTGTATTTCCCATAAATGTAGCTTTTGTGGCTCTATGGCTTGTGCTTACTTTGCACTCGCCACCTCAGACCACCTGTAAGTAGCCGCCCGAAACGACCATTGTGGCTAACTGCATCCAGAGCAACGTGCCAGCTGACCCAATGTTTTGCGTTTGTGATTCTGCCGTCGAGATGTGTCCCCTCTGGGCTGATGCAAGGCAGATTTGGTTGATGGACCTTTATTAACCGCTTATTTATTTATCTCCAACCCATGCTAAAAGTGAAAGTCTGCCAACCAAACCTCGACTGCAGAAAACACATAGCGAACACAGAAAAGTCTCATGGTGGCTAATGTTAGCAAGCTTTAGATAGATATTGCTGTGTAATATGTAAAAAAAAAGAAAAAGTTTTTAAAAAAAATAACGGACATTACTGAAGTCAGTTTGCTGACTCCTCTACTTGTAATTTTGTCACACTATGTTTTAACATGTAAGTGGCCGTGTTTCCATTCTATTCCAATTCCAATCCATTTTTAAGCTCTATTTGAAGTATCGCATTAGAAAATCTGTATAGAAACAGCAAAATTCGATAAAACTTCCTCAATTCCGAAAGCAAGTTTTTACGCTCGCTTGAGGTATTTTTTTTGCCTTTGTCGAAAAAGAGTTGATAAATCGCTACATGGGTTATGGAAACGCCTTTGACAAATAAATTCTGATGTATTGAACATTTAACTCACATGACTGATCAGCATAGTTTCCACTGTCGGTCGTCTTCTTGGATATTCCCATAATGTGCAAATGCTTGTCTTCGTCTCCGGACAACATGAAACATGGCCAATACTAACTGACATGAAAGAACAATTAAAACCTGCCCTATTGCAACAAATTCCTGAAGACCTCTCTCTATTATTTTCTCTCGTAGATGGGTTAGATCATGGATGTATGGGTTAGATGGGGCCGTGTCTAGAAGGTTATCCGCAAATTGCGAAATCTGATCTGAAATCTGCAAAAACTTGCAAAAAATCTCGCGAGACTCGCTGCTCAACGACCTATCCTAACCTTAACTATTCGAGATCAATGCCTAACCTAACCATCTTACGAGAGTTTCCCCAAATCGCGGGTTACCTTCTAGACACGACCGTTAGATGGCCAAGCCAACTTGTCTTGTTTCCGGTTTGCAACCTCTACTTCTTCTACTGTGTATGCAGGCGGATTACAGCCATGTGCAGCCTATAGCGCCAACTTCTGACCAAACTAGCCGAGTTTATTCGCTCCAAACCAGTTGATGGAAACGCGACTGATTCACATTTGTTTTTTGAGACTTTTCAAAAGTTTGCGTAAAATCTGCTTGTCAATTGAATGGAAACACGGCTACTGATGAACATTTTAATGAATGAATGAAAATAAAATGTGCCATTATCCTGTCATTGTCACTTCTGAACTTATTGGCTGCTGTTCATCAAATGTTAAATATTTTCTCTCAATACAATGCCTCATTACACTCAGGATGGTACTTTGCATGTGGTAGAAATTTTGTGTAATATGCTTAAGGTCCTGTCTGTGCTGATATTATCTTGATAGCTATTTTTACGCCTGCGCAGAGTATTTTTTTATCATTCTAGTGCCCATAAATCATTGAACCTTTCCTCAAAATGCGAAAGCAGAAATAGAAGCCAATAGATGTCAATAACACATCTGTGCGTATTTCTTTCAGGCTAAAAATAAAGGATGGCAGACTGAATCAGACGTGATGGAAACTCTTTGGCATTTCATCACCTTTCTCACAAGTTCCACTCTAACTCTAGCTGTTCAATAAAAATATTTTCACCTTCCTTTCTCTCCGACAAAAAGCTTCTTCTATTGAGGAATAGTTTGAAAACTGGAATGCTCTTGTAATGTGGAAACTATGATGACATTTTTCTAGGCGCTTTGACCCTTCATCCGCATCGCCTTTAGTATGTTTCTCATTTCTTTCTTCTGTGGAAAGATCACATTGGATTGTCTTGCCCATATCAATGTCCTAGAGAGAAAGAAGCACCAAAAGACTAAAGACATCAACATCTGACTCATTAGTATTATTTATCACACCGAGGCCCTTGTGGCGAAGAGGGGACGGTGAGTGGGAACACTTTAAGGATCAGACCCTCTGTCACGGTCTCGGAGGGCAGCCTGATTCATTGCTTTTGTCTGCTGTGAGAGGGTCCTCCGGATGGTGGTGGTGGGGGGTGGACAGAGACACAGACGGACACTGTTTGGTATTCTCCTTCAGTTCTGTCGGGCGGCTTGTACGTCTCAGAGCTCAGACATGTTCCCCGCTCAGCGCTGTTTGAAGGGTATGTGAAGTCAAGGGGCCACTGGTTTGGCTCGGCTCACAGTGGAGGGAGTGAACTGAGCAATTGTGTGGGTGGTATGATGGAGGAGGGAGGATGGAGTATGGGAGTATAGGATGCCAGAGAGATGCCACAGACAACTGTAGTGACTGAATGCATCTTGGAATGGTTTAAGTAAATATGAACTATACTGACGAGCCTCAAAGTTTACAAAGTCTAAGATACTTTAGTCATGCAGACCTGTTTATTAGTTGCTTTTACCAAATGTAATAATCTATTGACATTAAAAACGCCCAAACAACCAGACTATTTCTGTACAAATGAAGGAGGACCAAAGTGCCAAAGGGCTAACTCAGCAAGGAAAAGCTGTAAGTTAATTTTATTTTAACTTGAAGCAAGCAACTCCTTTCCCCCTTCGAGTTGTGCACCGCCCTTTCCTGTTTTTCCTTCTTTTCAAATCCTTCTTTTCACGGCCGGAGAGAATAACAGTCATTCTGAGCGAGGGAAGCCCAGACCTTCTCCTACAAAAGCGATGTGAGTCTGAGCCCCCAGCTTCTTTACTGCTGCAGTCAGTGTATGCTTTACTACTGCATCTAGCTCTCTGACTCTGCTGGTCATTATTCATGGCAGCGCTTGCTGAAGTAAGTACTTCTAAGCACTTGCGAATGCAGCTCAATTTAAAGGAAAGTAAATCCACTTCACGGCTGAGGTTTTTGTGGATCAATTAAGCTGGGTTCTCTACACCAGAGGTTTTCACGCAGGGGTTCAGGAACCTCCAGAGGTTCCTTGAGTGCACAAAACGGCGTTGTATAAGTTTATAATGTAAGCTATGTCATGTATCGAATTAATGCAATTAAGAAAAATTTTGGTATTTGCACACTGTGTGAAATGCCTAGTAGTAGTTAAAATGGACTTATTACAATGTGCACAAAAGGGTACTTTTAGTCAAAAACATAAATTATATTGTCGTGGTTCTCAACCTATTTTCATTGAAGGCCACCCTACTTGTATCTAAGAAAAGCTGAGCCCCCCCCCCCGACGTCATCACGTTAAAAAAAATGACAAATCCTCTAACAAAATCCTCAATTTGAATAAAGTGATTCAGTGTACTAAATGAGTAAGTCTCTTTTTTTATTAAATCAACTTCTTTAATGAATAGAACACTTCAGTTTCATCAACATAAATAAAGTGATGACATCTTGACGGATTCGCCAAGTGAATGCAGATACATAATATGATCTTTTTTTGTAACACCTTAATTAATTTACTATAATAATATTAGAGCCAAAATAGATTTTTTTTGTTATTGTGGTTAAATAAATGTAATTTATGGTGGTGTTAAATTGTTGCTAAACCACCCCGTTAATGCAGGTGAGGGCCGCCATTTGTGTGCGTAAAGTGGGGGAGCAAATAGGTTTTTGACAGTGAAAATGTTGTTTTTGAAAGGCTAAATGCCAACAAATATGGATTGAAGCAGAATATTCCGTTAGATTTTGCTACTAAGGAACAAAAAAATATATTTTTGAATAGATTTATATACATACTTTTGTATAAATTATCCAGTAAGTGTGTTATGATTTTTGTTATACATAGAGCAATTAGCTTAGAGCAAATAGCTTTTTGACCGCAGTGAAAATGTTGTTTTTGAAAGGCTAAATGCCAACAAATATAGATTGAAGCAGAATATTTTGTTAGATTTTTCTACTGAGTAGCAAAAAAATATATCTTTATACACAGACTTTTGTATAAATCATCCAGTAAATGTTTTTTATGATTTTAGTTATAACTGAGCGAATATAATTTTGACAACCTCAGAGCAGACAAATCCTGGTGCACCCCCTGTGATCTTTGTCCCCAGGTTGGGAACCACTGTCGTAGATGATATTGTCTTGAGTCATGATAGTCTGGTAAACTGTGACATGAATTGTTACACGTTGTGTGCACCTGTCATGTCTGCTGACTACAACTGGTCAGCTGCCTCTGGCTGTGTCGCATCTCCGAGAGCGACAGACTGAGAAAAGAGTCAGCACACTGATCTGAGGTCTTGCTTTGTGTTTGTTGACGAGGCATCATCTCTAGTTATGAGAGGTGAAGTCGTTGATGGAACAGTGTGTGGATTCTATTTTATTCAGTCTGTCCATACCCGTGGGTAGCTAACGCTAGCTAGCCAGCTGTCTGCAGATATCAGGCTGATGTCAAGAAACACAGACAGCAGGAACAAATGAGTTAGTGTGGGGACTTTTCTGTAAAACTGACCCTTTAAAGTGGATGTCCGTGCTCTGTGCTCTGCTTAGTTGAAGCATCTAGTACTGACAGTCCCTAGCTGTGTGGGTTAACCTGCATTTTTTGAATATGCATTGAATCGTTTATAATTCTTGGTCAATTGTCTTGCACATGAAATCCTAAAGTCTAAAGCCGGAAAAAAATAGATTCAAATTGTGAATTATTTCACTTAAAGGTACAGTATGTAGGATTTGGCGGCATCTGTGGGCGTGGTTGCAGATTGCAACCAACTGAGTACCCCTACGCTCATTCCTCCCTACCGCGGCTGGTGGTACCACGGTTTTGCACTCTGCGGCTCACGTTACCGCAGATTCACAAGCTTGTTGGAGAACTACTTGGCTTTCAGGTAATGTAAAAATGCGAAAGGCTCTCTCTAGAGCTTGGTTTGTTTGTTTTGTCCATTCTGGCTACTGTAGAAACATGGCGGACTCCGTGAAGAGGACCCCCTCCCTATGTATATATGAAGGGCTCATTCTAAGCAAACGAAAACACAACGATCCTTAGTTTCAGGTGATTTTACACAAATGAAAACATATGAATATTATATTCCATTTCTACTAATAGATCCCCCGAAATGTTACACACTGTTCCTTTAAACAGAAATGAAATATCCAATTTTTTGGTTGGTTTATCGGTTAATTAAACAATTGTTTCAGCACTTGTTAATACTGAATTAATAGCAACAAACTGGGGAAAGGGGGTTGTGGGAATCAGGGTGGTACAAATACAGCCTCCCTTTTTGGGTCTCACAGCTCACATTTCCCCAAAGTGCAGTAGCAGTGTTGCAGGTTACTATCCTGGTCAGGCAGTGTTCAGTCCCTCAGGAATGCCTGAGAAGCTCGGCCCTTTTTAGTCACGCACCACAGTGTCTGCCATGCATCACCTTCTCCTGCCAACTGATAGAGCTTTGGATAGCCCATAAAACACTGGGATGCCATTAGTCACAGCTCAGGTGTGTGTGACAAGTGGACAGGCAGGCGTTGAGGAGTAAAATGTGCGTGTCTGCATGCTGGCGTCTCACTGAGAGAGGCAGAAAGAGCGTGGGAGCTACATAAACTATAAGACAATAACCAGTCTGCAGGAAACTGTCTGGAATTCATCTTTATCTTTATGCTTTCCCATGGACAAATACATCTGAGCCTTGTGGTTGCCATGTAAACCTCTCCTAATAGTCCTTGTCAATCCCTTCTGCACATCAGCAATCCATATCCATCCCACAACCAAAATATTCAAGCTGTTTATGAAAGTGTACTTATTGGAGCATTTCAAACCTCACAAATTAAACTGACTGTATTATTTATAGTGATGTTACTCAATGATGCATGATAATGTTTTCTTGGCGTTGTATGGCTTGTTCAAAATGATATGTGGGTATGGTTTCTGAGCATCGGGCCTCCTGGAACTCGGCTTTCCCGCAGAGGAGAGCAATTTAAGGCGGTTGTCAGGGAGGGTTGCAAATATTGTTCTTCCCATGTAAGCATGTATGGAAAAACTCAAAACATGGTTAATAAAGCTGGGAAAGTCAGAATGTATTCGAAGTGTAGTCAGGAATTACTGTAGGTACTATTATTTCAATAGTATTTTATTGAATTGCATATTAAGACCTTGTTGCACTTTTTCATTTTACAATAAACTATTGTGGATTGCAGCACTATTTACATCATTTCATACAATGGTTCAAATCTCAAATTACATTAAGTCACAAAGAGTATATTCACAGCTTTACTTCTGCTGTATGTAGGCACAGCCCATTGCTTTGAGCTAAATGCTAATGTCAGCAATCAGCATGCCAACATACTCACCAATGCATGATGCAACAAAAATGCTTATGTTAAGCAGGTGTAGTGTTTACTATGTTCATTTCAGTTTAGCATATTAGCATGCTAACATTTGCTAAATAGTTCTGTACACAAAGTTCTGAGGCTGATGTGAATATCATTCTTTCTGCGGGTATTTGGTCATAAACCAAATTATTGTAAAATCTTAGACTGTATATAAAGCTGGACGACAGGACAGCTCCCCAAAAGTGAAGCCAAAACATCTGGATCGCCCCCTGGTGGCTGTTTGCAGTATAGGCCGTGAAGTCCGCCCCCTCAGTGTTAGCGTATGGGACATGGACCAAACTAAAAGGTCAAAGTACACGTCAAATAAATTTGTTAAGTGTAAAGTGGTAAGTGTTTTTCTGATAAGTTTGGTTTTAATTACTTATTTGATGCTATAAAAAGGGGGAGAGACGTCATGATTGGCAGCTGTGAGTCTCTCGCTGACAAGCTGCGGCCGTGCTCGGCTTGTGATTGGTTCAGGCGAGTGACCTTGATACCGCTGTTCCACCGCCTGATCACTACTGCGCAGACTCTGGTTCTAAATGACGTCAAAATCTCAAGATGGCAGCTCCCGTATCTGGGATATTTTGGCTTCACTTCTGTGCAGTGGAAGGAAGTGGAGACGTGTCATCCATCTTTATGTACAGCCTATGGAATGAATTATAATTTTGACCTGATGATGGTGCTGGATGAAAAGTCAGAGGATCACCAAAGTTATTACAACTCATCCTGAAGGAGACATGAATGTCTGTACCAAATTTCATGGCAATCCACCAATAGTTGTTGAGGCAATTCACTCAAAACCACAAATGGTGGTGCTAGAAGAAGAGTCAGTGGAACACCAAAGTCAATGGGATTCATTGTCTGCAAACCGTGCTTTCTATGAAGTTGTGGGTTTGCACAGCTGCTTCCTGTACAGATATACCCTAACAAAGACACCTCATTTGCTAAAAAAAAGGATGTTTGACCCAAAAAACAAACTAAATCAAAACTCTTTTTTTCTCCATTTTTCCCCCTGAGCTTTTAACCACATCTCATGGTCTTCATTAGTAATGATGAAGGTTTTCTGGAGGGGTCAAACTATGTAATTCTCGGCTAATAGATCATTTTCATGTATGATTTGTGTTTTTCCATCTTTATTCTGCCTTTTTACTTCTTAAATGGTACCAACAAAAAATAAATTTGTTATAGTGGCCATGTTAACCGAAACCACCTTTAAATGCTGACAACTTGTATTTACGACGTCCGAACTCTGAGCTTTGGAGGCACACTTGAAGGCAGCACGACATCCTGTTGCTAGCCCCTTTCTTGGACCGCTCTCTGTCCTCTGCTATATTTTACTGTAGTTCTTTATTGAACATTCCTCCGTGCACTGCAGCTGCTAAGCTTCACGGGATTTAGGAAAACGTGGTTATTTTTCTAACTTGACACCTCGCTGGCGTTTTGTAGAGGTAGTTTGCATTTGAATAATTCCTTGGAGCTGAAGTCAAAACCCCGGCGGGAGTGAAAGGAAAATATCTGAGTGTGCGGTTTTGTTGTGAGAGGAATGTGAACTTGAATTCCTTCATTTTAAGCTTGGTTTTCTCTGAAATCAATTGTTCATTGTGCATGCACGTACATCACTAACTGCTGGACGTAGATCTAACACTGTGTGGATCTTTTGTGACACAGCCGATTGGCTTCAGTATGGTGTGGTGGTGATGACGTAAAATTGGAAGAACCAGGTTAAATGTGGTATTTCTCTCACATGGAAACACAGCACATACGCTAACACACTCTAACACACACACTGCCCATGTACAGCTGTAGAGATTCAAGCCAGCTGATCTAATCTGGGGGGCAGTAGACAGGCCGTCTGCCCCTCTGTGTCTATCTAAACGCACACGCACGCACACACACACACACACACACACACACACACACACACACACACACACACACAAGCAGTCAGGAATGCATCACTCAACACCGCGCACGCTGGACGTCAGAGCTTCCTTTACCACAGTGTAAGGGAATGCAGCCTCTATGAATAGCCAGCAACGGTCACCGGTCTAAAAAAAATGAAAAAGAAAAAAAAATGTTTTGTCGCTTTATCACTATCTGTCTAGCTCTAATTTGAACCTCATGCTTTAATATCCATCTAGCTACTGTGGAGATTCCCTTAGAAATGGCTCCCATGAGTTTGTGATTTATGCTCAAGCGGGACATTGGTTTTACATTCCACACGTTAATTAGATTCGGCACATGCTGGTCCCTTGCCAGTGCACCTCAATACAACATCAGGCCATTGATTCGGTGTCTCTCTGTAGGAGCCTTTCCAGCTGTCGCTTATTAGAACTGCCAATAAGAGGTGGTGAGAACCCCAAAAGCGTGTCAGTGCTAACTAAATCTTTTGAGACAGCAGCAGGAATGTGGAATTCATAACGATATTACATTGTCCGGAGTTTCCCTTTCACACATGTAGCACACAACAGGAAATTGTCCGTGTAAGACGCATTCTCAAAATTATTTATTAATTATATTTCGGCATCGGCCCTTACCGACAGAAGTCCCCGAATCCGTCAATGACCGGCTCTAAAGGCTGCTTGACTATTGCAAAAATCATTCCCGATTATTTAACATGATTACTCATTGACTTTGGAAACGTTATGCATTAAGCGAGAAATTTTTGTAGCCTTCATTTTAAAGTTAAACGCATCAATCCGGTGCACTTTGAGAGCAGGGAGCTCCCTTCCTACCCACAGAGAGAGAGGGCACCACGAGCACTAAGCTGTAAGGGAAAGGGGTGCGCTAGATTTGTAACACAATACAAAACGAGTGTCCTCGCGAAACGGAATGCGGCACAATAATGACAATAAATATAATTATTACAATTATCTTATTTTCATAATCGTTGGAAGCCAAAATCGTAATTAAAATTGAAATCCGATTAAATGCACAGCCCTACCAGCTCTTTTCACACATCGGCTCAATCAGACATTACACAGACCTTATACTAGGGAGCTTGCAGGGTAAAGTCCGTTTAATAGTTCTAGTTAAGTTCAGGGTTTGCAGTGCATGTGTGAAAGGTGCATTACAGTGCAGACTGTAAATACAACTGTTCTTATGATTATTTAATGTCAATAAAGCTGTAACCCCCAAACTCAAGGAAGTCAATTTAAGCCATGCTAGCAGTTGGGGCTTTCACAACATCAGATTTTCACTACACGGTTATTGTGGTCAAAAGAATTCAAGATGAAGATATTATCACGATACTTACAGAAAATTTGGAATAAAAAAATAATGGAAGACAATCAACGGTCCCCAGAGGGTGTATCCTAATGACTTTTGTGATCTCCTAACCTTTCCTTTAGCGCCACCATGAGCTTGAGAGGTTTTGGTTTTCATTTAGTGGCACAAGAAGGTCATTTTTATTTATCTAGCAAAATAATTTGACGTTCATCGTTCCCAGAGGATGGATCCTACTGATCCTGGTTATCCCTCGACTCTTTCTGATGCGCCACCATGAGGTTGAAATTTGTAATTTCAGTGAAACGCTCAAATGAGTATGTCGGTTGGTCCGCAATTTTTTGTTCCAGACTCCAATATCTTCGCAACCATTCGATGGATTGCTCTGAAATTTGGTGCAGACATTCACGGTCCCAACATGAATGTCCTGCAACATTATGACTTTCCCGTCGGCCTCAGTTGTAATTTGTGCTTAGTGCTAATTAGCAAACGTTAACATGCTAATACTAAGATGGTAAACGACATTATACCTGCTTAACACCAGCATGTTAGCGTTGTCATTGTAAGCTTGTTTGCAAGCTTTTGCTCAAAGGCACCGCTACGCTTAAGTACAGTCTCACGGAGCCGCTAATCAGCCGATTAGTGCGGAGAAAGCTCCTTCAGCTCACTTCTCCTTAGTAAGTCATACGCTTTGCATTAGTGTAGGACAAGATGCATCGATATGGCTGACCAAAGGGCCAGCTCACAGACAAGGGATCAATATACACAACCAGAGAGGGGGTGACTCTAGGGAACTGATGCTATTTACAGTAAAAGGGATTGTGGGAAAAAGGCGGCTGCAGTACAAGCCAGGGGCAAGTCAGTGTGATTGTGTTTGTACGTGAATATGCACATACATAGTGCAGCCTACATGTTTGTATGTGAAAGTGGTATGAATTGAATTAGCTGCCTGTTACCCTTTGACCGACTTGAGAATAGCCAAGCCCCTGCCACCGGATAATTTATTATCTCCAATTATAACCAAGCCATTTACACATTCAATCTGTCATCTCTCTGAGACGCTCTCTCTCGCTCTTCTGGACCCTTTTGTCCAGGAAATTATGATTTCAAGCTACGAAGCACAACAGCTATTACTGTTAACAAAGAGATAGTCCAAAATTACATATTGCTTCTCAAACCAACAGTAGCTCTTTGATGAGATGACAACATATTTAAAAGATTTTTTTCTCGTGTGTGTTTTCAGATGGACCTGAAGCTGCTGTTGATATCCACATTGTTGGGAGTCTTTTGTTGCGGTAATGCTCAGAAAGGTAAGATTGGCTTACGCGCTATTGCCGTGACATCATTATTCTGTCACATGATGTCATTTCGTTGATGCCAGCTTGCATAGTGAACATACAATTCATAATGATGACTACCTCCCCAGAGGTTGAGGCCGGCTACTTTATCTTAATGATGTCATTGACCAGAGATCCACCTACGGGGCATAGAGGATAATGGAAAAGACAGAATATTCCGTATCTGTCTCCAATTACCGTCGAGCCACACACTGTTCCAGATGAACTGATCTGTAAACACGGGGGGCTTAACAGGCTGCTTACTTTGCAGGGCCTGTGCTGTGCCCCTGTTCCCTCTGACTCTGCCTCCCTCCTCTCTCTCTCCTCCCTTTGTTTTCCATCCAGAGGGGAACGAGTGCATCAATGCAAACGCCAAATACTGCGGGGAGTGCATCCAGGCCGGAGCCAAATGTGGCTGGTGTAAAGACCCGGTATGTGAATCGAAGCTGTCAGCTATAAGCGCTGCGGAGAGATGCAGTGTGATGCCATTATGATGCCATTAGGCGTATAGCGATAGTGAGCATGTGGCCTTGGACAGTGCTTAATGTAGGGCTGCAGCGAATGATTGTTTGTGGTCATTTTTTAAAGTAATCGATTACTTGTTTAGCCTATGAAATATCAGAAAATAATGCAGCCATCACAATTTCCCAGAGCCCAAGGTGATGTCTTTCAGTTCCTAGTTTTTTTCCAACTAACAGTCCACATCGTAGAGATATTTAAAGAGGACCTATTATGCTAAATTTTTAGGTGCATACTTGTATTTTGGGTAAAACATGTTACATGCTTTAATGTTCAAAAAACACTTTATTTTTCTCATACCGGCTGTATGTCAATTCATTATTCAAGAAAATAAAAACTAGGAAATCGATAATAAAAATAATTATCAGTTGCAGTCCTAATCCTCACATTTCAGAAGTAAAAACCCACAAAGTATTTTTTCCTCAATAAAATAATTAAAATGATTAATTGTTTATCAAAATTGTTTTTGATTAATCATTTCAGAACTAGGCTAATATGAACCGATCATTTTTTTGGTATTATACTTTCATATACTTTCATAAAGTTGCAGGACTTCCGAGAGAGATATTAAGAACCAATAGTCAAAATCCGAGCAGCAGAGGCCAAAATATCCTGACCTTTTGTCCCTAGCATAGTTTAAGGCTCCCACAAACACTGGACAAACGCTACATACTTCCATAATGCATCTCAATAGTGTCTTTTGTTAGACCCTCTCTGCCTGGTAAACGTCCATCCCTTGTCCACAAAGCCCCCAGTTTGTAACATAATCTTTCTGTTTTAAATTTGTAGTCTCCAAGCCTCAGCCAAGAGAAAGTAACCCTGATGAAAGACATAATGCAACAGCTCTCCCAGACTGAATAGTGTGCCTTATGACAAACAAACTGATTTTCACTTGTAAATTTGTCCCTTTTAATCCTCACCGTGCTGCTGCTCGTAGAACTTCCTGAAACAGGGTGAGACCGTGTCGACCCGTTGTGACGAGCTGCAGTCTCTGATAAAAAGGGGCTGTGATGACGCGATGATCGAGAACCCGCACGGGGAGCAGAAGGTCCTCAGGAACAAAGCGGTGACAAATCGCAGAAAGGGAGCCGATAAACTGAAGCCAGAGGACATCACTCAGATCCAGCCCCAGAAACTTAGCCTCACCCTCCGATCTGGTGAGAACACATTTTAATGAAGCTTTTCCTGAAGCTATTCTTTCCTCTTTTTTGGATTTGATTAGATATTTACCACTGTTTTTAACCATGGTAACTTTGCGTAGGTGAGCCCCAGTCTTTCGACTTGAAGTTCAAACGAGCAGAAGATTACCCCATCGACCTGTACTACTTGATGGACCTGTCCTACTCCATGAAGGACGATCTGGAGAACGTCAAGAACCTGGGAACCAGTCTGATGCTGGAGATGTCAAAGATCACCTCTGACTTCAGGATAGGTGGGGGTTCTCATTATGGAGTGTGATCACATTTGACAGTTTGTTTCTTTTGGGGGCAAAGAAATGAAAAGCTCCCTTTGGTTCTTTAACTGAAAATAACAGTTGTTGGAACTACTGCAAGATTACACATTTAGTACCCAAAACTTAAAAAAAAGAAGCAAAAACCATTTTAGTCATTTCCAGTCACCAGTTCTTATTTTAGGAGATCAGAGGTTTTCAAATGGCGTGGAGGGCGTGCATGCTATTCTCCTAAAAACAACAGGAAGTTAGTTATTGTAGTTTGTACCGCTCACAAATCAGTCAGTATTTGCAGCTGTAGTATTGCCTGTGACAGCTCATTGAATTAAGGTACTTTTAAAACCTGATTCCCGCAATTTGTGTCAAAATGTGTACACCTTTTCTGAGTCATAACTTTGCGATACACAAAGTTTGAGAATCAGTGTGGCTTACAATTTCCAAGGATATCATTATCTCTGTTAGGTTAGAACTTGCCTGAGAATCATCACGTCTTTAAGATTTCTTCAGTTTCAAAGTAAACAGGTGATAGTTGTCTGTACATCTATGGATACATTGCAAACAGCAACTGCAAATAGGTAATTCGGCATACCTTTAAGGGAACAGTGTGTAACATTTAGGAAAAGGGAATATACTATTAATAAGTATGTTTTCCTTAGTGTATAATCACCTGAAAATATGAATCGTGTTTTTTGTTATCTTAGAATGAGCCGTTTATATCTACATACGGAGCAGGTCCTCTTTATGGAGCCGGCCGCCATGTTTCTACAGTAGCCCAGAACGGACAAACCAAACACTGGCTCTAGATACGGCCAGTAGATGCCGCCATATCCTATGCACTGCACCTTTAATGGTGCCAAAAAATGTAAACATACAGGCAAAAGAAATCAACCTAAAAACCTCGACTTTGAGGGGGTCCACAGTATCAAACTTTGAAAAGCCCTAAAGTAGATTAACTGTCTTGTATTTTCAGGTGTCCTGTTGTGGGTATTTATTGCCACCCAAGTTTGAATGACCTTTTGTGACCAGCACAAACAAACCAAAAACGTAAAGAGATCATCGACCTCCTCTGAATTCCTTTGGTGTCAACTTACCCTGAGGCTAGAGCACCCAGTCTCAAACCAACCATCTTGTTGAGCCTTTAAGCCAAACCCCTTGTTGACTTTTTGTTCAAGTTGTTTTAAAATGAAATTCCGAATCAAACTGTCTTTCAAAGGTTTTGGTTCCTTTGTGGAAAAGACGGTCATGCCGTACATCAGCACCACTCCGGCCAAGCTGCTGAACCCGTGCACGGGCGACCAGAACTGCACCAGCCCGTTCAGCTACAAGAACGTCCTGAAGCTGACCAGCGACGGCAAGAAGTTCAACACCCTGGTGGGACAGCAGCACATCTCTGGAAACCTGGATTCTCCCGAGGGGGGGTTTGATGCCATCATGCAAGTGGCTGTGTGTGGGGTAAGCTGTTTCCCTTCAGTAATCCTGTGGGAAATAATCATTCTCAGCTTCTCAATTCAAGGTCATTTTCCCACAATTACGGCACTTGCTTGGAGGGATGCAGTGGCAATAAATGCATTTATGTGGTCATGTGTGAATGGGTATTTTATGAGTCCTTGGTGTTTTACAAGGGGATTTCTTGGATGCAGTGATAATCAGAAGTTCATGTGCCACAGTATGAGGTGCTCATATTCCCCCTGAGCATTTATAGAGAGGATATATCGCTGTTGGCAGACAATTATTACTTGTAGTTTGAGTGTTTTCCTCTCATTTCTTAGGATCATATTGGTTGGAGGAATGTGACTCGTCTGCTGGTGTTCTCCACTGATGCTGGCTTCCACTTTGCCGGCGATGGCAAACTGGGTGGCATCGTTCTGCCCAATGATGGAAGATGTCACTTAGAGAACAATGTGTACACCATGAGCCACTACTATGTAAGTAGCTCAGTATTGCTTGGCCTGTTCATACACTGCTACTCACGTTGACTGTGTGTTACACTATAAAATTTGACTTTTCTCCTCCATCCTGTTTTTAAAGGACTATCCCTCCATTGCTCACCTGGTTCAGAAGCTGAGCGACAACAACATTCAGACCATCTTTGCGGTCACCGAGGAGTTCCAGCCTGTTTACCAAGTGAGTCCTTCATCGTTTCTCTATGCGACACACTTTTACTTCACTTTTATCCCTTTCTTTTTGAGCATACTCTTCCTCGTTCCTTCTGTTTTGCGTGTGTGTGGTTCGAAGAGTACGTAAAACTATCCACCCGGGCGAGTTGAGGTAGCATCCCCATAAAAGCTCTAATTATTTCCTTGTGCAATGCTGTTGCTTTTCAGGCCAGTTCAGCCCAGCTCCATCTGAGTTTGATAAAAGTTCTTTCATTACGTAGCCCCACAGTAGCTTCAGTATGCTTTAAAGCACAGACTGTATATATAGATGGACGACGCGTCTCCACTTCCTCCCACTGTACAAAAGTGGAGCCAAAATATCCCTGATACGTGAGCTGCCATCTTGAGACTTTGACGTCATTTGGAGCCAAAGTCTGCGCAGTGGTGATCAAGGGGGCTGGAGCCGCGATATTGAGGTCCCGCCCGAGCCAATCACAAGCCGATTACGGCCACAGCTTGCTAGAATGAGCCACCTTGCTGCTACAGTAGCACCACGGTAGCTGTTTGGCTAGAAAGGCACAACAACTAACCACAATATCTCTATAACTACATTTATGATTAAATTCTATTACACAGACTCGTGACGGTTATGGAAAGTTAAAGTTACATCTCCTTTCTTGTACAATTCCCGAGCCTCCGGCTGCGTGACTATTTCACTCAGAGCAGCTGTCAATCACAGCTGTCAGTCATGATATCACACCCCCTTTTTATAGCATCAAATAACTAACTAAAACCAAACTTATCAGAAAAATGAACATACATCCGCGTAATAATATTTCCATAATTTCGACGTTGAAATTAATGTTGTATCCATCTAAATCTGGAATTAAATGGTTAAATCAGTATATTTTCTATTATAATGCACTCACGTATTGCAGCTGGAACAACAGTCTGTAAAAAATTCATTGAAGAGTATTCTTGCTCCTGTGTTGTTGCTAATAGAGATTCCAGATATCACAAGATTAACAGAGCTTTGATGAAGCTTTATTCTAAACTTTTTTTCTTCTCTTTTCAGGAGCTGAAAAATCTGATACCAAAGTCTGCTGTGGGCACTCTGTCTGCCAACTCAAGCAATGTAATCAACCTTATTATAGACGCTTACAATGTAAGTACGCTTTGATTAAGTTACTGTATCATTTACTCATATGAACCACATTAAAGGAATAGTTCGGGTGTTTTGAAGGGGGGTTGTATGAGTTACTTATTCCATAGTCAGTGTATTACCTACAGTAGATGACGGTCGGTACGCCCCCAGTTTGGAGAAACAGACATGAGTACCGACACGGGAGCAAAGCAATGTACCGCTGTGGACGGGGATGGCAGCAAAACGTATTTTAGACACACAAAAGAAATATCAGTTTAAGTGTAGACTATATTTAAAATATTTCACCGCTTTACCTTGCTGTAAGACAGCCCTTTCCGACGGGGATCTGAGGCTGTTATCTATGCTCTCTATGCCACCAGACTCCATTGGAAAAAAAACAGTAATTTTACCTTGCAGAACACGGGAATCGCTGGTCTATAACTGCCTCTATTGGTTAATTTGTTTGTGTGAATTTGATTAGTTCGGATTCACCAAAGTCACACAATAACACAAACAAATTAACCGATCGAGGCAGCGGTACACCAGCAACTTCCATGTTCTGCGAGGTAAAATTAAAAAAAAATTTCAATGGAGTCTGGTGGCTTTGAAGACAGCATAGATGGATATAACTGTGACTGTTCCCCATCTGAAAGGGCTGTCTGACGGCAAGGTAAAGTGGTGAAAATATTCTAAATGTAGCTTACACTTAAATGGATATTGATATTTTTAGGTGGGCCTTTCTGTTAGGTGACTAAAATACGTTTTGCTGCCGGCCCCGTCCACAGTGATGCATTGCTTTGCTTCCGTGCAGTAACTGTTGTCTGTGTCTCTAAGCTGAGGGCGTGCCGACCGTCATCTACTGTAGATAATACACTGACTATGGATAAGTACCTCATACAATCCCTCTTAAAAAAAAAATCAGAACTATCCCTTTAAAGCATTCAACATTGTGACTTTCAAAGATATTTCCAAACACATTCTCACTTACTACTCAGCTAATCCTTTGTGCATTGTATGCAGTCAAAACAAAGCTACGAGATGACATTCCAACATTTGTGTTATTGTCTTTTGGTTTTTGGCAGTCTCTCTCGTCCGAGGTTATTCTGGAGAACAGCAAGCTTCCAGAGGGAGTGACCATAGCTTACACGTCCCGCTGTAAAAACAAAGTGGTCAGTGAGGGCGAAAGTGGACGAAAGTGCTCCAACATCTCCATCGGGGATGAGGTGAGGATTAGAAAATTTCTCTTTTTTGTTGTATTTCACCAGTAGATGATTAAGCCTGTCAAAACAGACACCACCATCCAGGTCATTAAGAGACTGAAAATGTGGAGAATGTCTAGAATTTAGGGCATTAAAAAGGTTCACATGCATTTATGTCTATGACAATGAAGGATTTCTCTGTAATACACAACAGAGATCATAGTATCTTGTAATTTAAAAAATGTCTTATTCAATACAGAAACATTACACTGGCCATTTTCAGTTGCTTTAAGTTAAAACATAAATATCTTCTTTTATTTCGGTATTTTGTCTTAAACTCAATTCCAAGTAACATTTCAAATTTGACTCTGTGACACCTGCAGATGTCATGTTTTTAACTAGACGTGTCTCACATTTCTTTATGTGTAGCTTGGCAGGAAACACATTGCCACAATGACAGCTTATATATGGATAATTTCTGCATTTAGAAGTAAAGCAACTTGCTGGAAACCAGTAAAATAACTTTTTAGAAGTCAATTTGTAAGTAATAGAAGTTCAGTTTGTTGCCAAACATCAACCTTTAGCGAGCTAGTGTGACACATGGAATTCCAGTGATCAATAAGTGGTAATATAGGAACACAGAAGTAGTATACAATTCTTACGGACGCCCTGAGAGGCAAGTGAGAATTTTTTTTTTTCCGGTGATCCATTTTCTAAGTCTGATCTAAATTATTTTCTCTCCTTTTTTCATCTGTGAAAACATGTTAAAAAAATTTGGCAGGTTAAAAAATTTTTTTTGTCAGGATTATGTAGTGTTTGTTGTTGTAATACTCATTTCTGCCACAAGAGGCTGAGGTTAACCACAAATAGGACTAAAAGCATTCATGTTTTCTTCCAGGTGAGTTTAATTTCTCCATGCATTCTAAACACGAGGTACATATAAACTGTAGTGTGTTAGCAAGTTATGCATTACTGTCCTCTCTTTTGGTTAAAAAATTATTTTAATCTGTGCTAATCTGCTGTCAGGAATAACATGCTTTTAGTCTATTAGACTGTTTAGAACATTGGGTAGTGGGGCACTCCTGACAAAAAAAAAATTTCACCTGCCAAAACTTTTTTTCACTTGTTTTCACAGATGAAAATAAAGTAATTTAGAAAAATGATCCTGGCAGAACCTTTTTCCCACCTGGCAAAACAGATGAATTTCGAATGAATCACAGATGAATTTGTTTTTGTTTTTAAGGAACTTTGAAAGATTATCCTGGCAAAACCATTTTGCACCTGTTCTTCTGTCAAAAACACAGGAGAGAAAACAATTTAGATCACACTTAGGTAATGGATCAACAGAATTTTTTTTTCTCACTTGCCTCCCAGGGCTTCTGTAAATTCCTGCTGTTTGTCCTCAGAATATATCAGGCTCTAGACACATACCAGCTCCAAAACTATGTCAATAAAGGATTTAACAAGCATTATTTTTTATGCACTGGGGATAAAAAAAAAAAAATGTCTCTGAAAAATATTTGGCGCAACATGATGCATTTCCACCCAAAGCCATCAGTCTTCCACTTCTATCAGGGCCTATATTAGCAGATTTCATCATGTCAGATACTGAAAAACAATCACTTTTGTAATTCACACACTGTATTGCACAAAAAGTACTCTGTAATTGTGGTTTGTTTTCTGCCCCGGGTCTCCGCTCGTGTCACACAATGACTATGAATGAATGAATGAATGATGATCACATAGAAAGTTTTACATTTATTGATTTGACTTTTGTTTTGAGATTTTCACAGACGTGCGACAAACCCAGTATTTTGCTCTCTGAGTCTCCTTTCTTCCTTCATTCCTAGGTCATGTTCAGCATCAGTGTAACATCTAAGGGCTGTCCGAAACAAGGCAAGCCTGAGACCATCAAGATAAAGCCCCTGGGATTTACAGAGGAGGTGGAGATTACCCTCAACTTCATCTGCGAGTGTGACTGCAACAAGGACGGCATCAAGAACAGTCAACTCTGCCACTTTGGCAACGGGACCTACGAGTGTGGAGCCTGCAAGTGAGTCTGTGAACATTGTACCATACATCTTACACAGAAAAAAAAACATCCAAAAACTTAAAGTAACCTTTACCTTGGATTTCTGTTTAAGAAATGCTTCAGAATCACAACCTCTCCCTTGTCTCAGGTGTAATGAAGGTCGCGTGGGCAGAAAGTGTGAATGCAGCAGCAACGATGTGGCCACAGAGGACATGGACCGGACCTGCCGTAAAGACAACGGCACCGACATCTGCAGCAACAACGGAGAGTGCGTGTGCGGCACGTGCGAGTGCAAGAAGAGAGACAACCCTGAGGAGAGGTACAGCGGCCAGTACTGCGATTGTGACAACTTCAACTGTGACCGCTCTGGAAACAAACTGTGTGGAGGTGAGTGTGACAGCTCCACTGTTGGGGAAGATCTTGTCTCTGAATTTAAGCAGGTAGGCTTTACTCAGATGATGTTTAGACAGAGAAAAGACACATTTAAGTTGTTTTCTGTTCTCTTAGGGCATGGACGCTGCGAGTGCAGAGTGTGTATCTGTGACCCCATGTGGAACGGAAGTGCCTGTGATTGTTCTCTGGATGACAGCACGTGTATGGCCAGCAACAAGCAGCTCTGTAACGGCAGAGGAAGCTGCGACTGTGGCACTTGCAAGTGCACTGACCCCAAATTCCAGGGTCCCACCTGTGAGACTTGTCCTACCTGTCCAGGAGTCTGCACTGAACACAAGTAAGTCTGAAAAGAAGACGTGTCGATGTACAAATAACCCCCATCTCTTACGCCTGGAACACACAGGGAACGTCAGGAGCGCGTGGCGGCTGCGTGTCGGGTGTTCACACCAGCTGCGTTTCTGCTGCGTGTCTTCTGCGTTTCTGCTGATGCTGCTGCTGCCAGCCCTTTCTTTCTACATAGAGTTTGCCTTTCATAATGGCCATTTCATTTCATTATAAATGTCATTTATATTTATTTTAGACAGAGAAAGGTTAAGAAACGTGTGGTAATTTGTAAATAATAGTAATAATCCACAATTAAAACCCGTACTATATTCAGTTATGGAGCTCTCCAAGTCACTGCATGTTCCACAGCACTGTCTTCACATATTTCAGAATAAAAGCCTCGTGTTAACAAATGAAGGAATTATGTCCACAGAAAAAAACGCTCGGGGGTTTTTATTTTGAAATGAGAGCAGGAAGTGTTGATTTAAAAACAAGTCTTTACTTTTTTTCATCTCCGTAACATTTTCTAAAGATAGAGACATGTAAACTGTAGTAATGTTGCTGATATGATGTTCATATACAGTCAATAGATCACTTTCACTGTCCGTGACATATTCTACAGATGTCTAGACATGTAAACTGTAGTAATGTAGCTGATATGATTTCAATATACAGTCAATAGATCACTTACACTGTCGTCACCCTACTGTGATTACAGCGACGCATAACTCTTTCAATTTACATATGGCATTTCAGTGCACTGAGAAAAATTCCAAATGCTCCTTCTACACCTGAAGAACCATTATGCAATTTTATGACACTCGGGTAGTTTCTTTTAGTTTGGATTTTACTGGGGAGAAAATATACATAAGCAGACCAAAGGGAGAAAAAAATGTAGTTAAATTGTTCAATACTGGTAAAGACCAATAAATTCAATTTAAAAAGGTACAACACTAAGACAAATCCAAGATTTCACCGAAGTATTTTAAAGGGTCAGTTCATATTAAATACAATAAAAAAAAAAGTATTTTGTCTCTTGCCGCTAATGGTACATAGCCATATAGATAGTTTTTGTTCATTAGTCCAGGTTTTGTGATCTGCCTGTAATCCAGTGATAGTTGTCTGTACATCCATGGGTACATTGCAAAGAGGAACTACTAATAGCTAATTCGGCATACTGTTAATGGTGCTAATTTGCTAAGATGTAAATAAATAAATAACAAACTATAGTAGCCCACAGCAGTCTTAATTTTGTCGAAATTTGAGGGGGCACCCACAGTGTGAGACTTTGAAACCCCCCGGTAAAGATTAAAAGGACAATTACTGGAAAGAAATGTTGACGTTTAAGTTTTTTAAATGTCATTGTTCAGTACAAACAGAATGTAATCCCATTCACCTCAATTGTCATGAAGTGGAGGAAAACATTTTAGAGACGGATATCTCAAAACCTGTATACTTAAAGCTAAAACTGCATTATAACATACAAGACATCAGTGAGAATGTATGTTTTTTTGTAATTTGTGTGACCCTTTGATGAACAGAACAAATCTCACTGCTTATCACTAACAACAACCCCCCGCTCCCTCCAGAGAGTGCATCCAGTGCCGGGCGTTTGGCACCGGTGAGAAGAAGGACACGTGCGAGAGAGACTGTAGCTACTTCAACCTGATCAAAGTGAAGGACAGGGACAAGCTGCCCCAGCCCAACGACGCCTCCTACCCTGTGATGCACTGCAAAGAGAGGGACGCCAACGACTGCTGGTTCTACTACACCTACGCCGTCAACAACAACACGGAGAAGGAGGTCCATGTGGTCGACACGCTGGGTAAGCAGAAAGCTGGGCTAACATGAGCCAGGGTGTGGAGGGTTTCTGTTACACAGAAAGCTAATTACAGGGGGCTGCGGTGGTTGGGTTGCAAAAATAGGGCATTTGTTTATTCACGTACAGCCGTGTGATGTTATGTTATTCCCAGGGCCTTGTTATTTTTGCACTCTTATTTCAAGCTGCCTAAACACTGCTGCACCCTGCTGCCTTTCAGACTGCCCCGCCGGTCCTGACATCATCCCCATCGTGGCGGGCGTGGTCGCCGGCATCGTCCTGATTGGCCTAGCCCTGCTGCTCATCTGGAAGCTGCTGATGATCATCCACGACCGAAGAGAGTTCGCCAAGTTCGAGAAGGAGAAGATGAACGCCAAATGGGATACGGTGAGTGTCTGGAGCTGTATGACCTGCTCTGGGAACGATTAGCTGCATAAATATTTCTGATTTTTTGGCAGACGTTTGGTCGAGTCACTGAGCCATCGAATGTGGAAAACAGGTGTTGTTTGACTGCTCTGCAAAGCCAGCCGCTGTCAGGGAATTAAAATTGTAAAGATAATGTGTTGTTCTTAGCAGCAGATGAGATTTGCAGACTTGTTGATATCATCACAAATCGCATTCTCTTCAGTCTCGCAGCTGCAGAAGTGGATCGAATGTGCTGCTTTTGAATGGTGCTCAAAATGAAAAGGGAAAAATGTCGGGGACTGTGTGGACTTTTTTGGGAATGTTATGCAGTCTGAGCATAGCTGGACTTTTTCCGGGGAGTGGCCACAGCTCATCCCCTCCCTGCTTCCTCCCCCCGCTGTAGCATCATCAGCCAACATCAATATGACAGGAGACTGGATTTCAGCACATCATCATGTGCAGTGAAATGCCTCCACCTAGTGGTGGAATTGTGTCATACCCGCAGAGCATGTGGGTTTGATGATGCAGATGTTCCTGATAAGTATGATGGGGGTCTTACTTATTACCATGGGCAGGGCAACCTATGGCTCCGCATCCCTTTAATTTTGAGAAATGAGAGACTGACTAGCCATACTGCATGAGCTTCCTTCTTGTGCTCTTTTATGGTTGCAACCACACCATACTGATCCGTAGCCTCAACTGAGTACTTGTTTTTAGTAAGTTTAAATAGATCTCAATGTAATCAAGGTGTCGAACATTCTGGGAGGGTTGGCCCTTGTTTGATTTAGAGTAAATGTAGTAATATCTCCTTATCTCTTTTACAAAGAAAGGCGTGGGTCTGCATATTATCCACAGTTTTTCACAGGTGCAGGACAGAGAGTACATAATAAAAGTATTTTAAAATGTCTGCAACAGTGTAGAGCCTCCATGACTGAAAGACTAAGTGGGTCTAAGTGGGACTAAGCCCAAGGTCCCAAGAACTCATTAAACCCCCAAAACCAGAGCCTCTGTTTGAAGGGACTGTTAGTATTAGCATTTCTTGTTTGAAAGTCACCGGGCTCAGTCAAATGTAGGAATTTCTGGATCACATTTCTTTGCTTTTGATCCTTCATTATTGATTATCTGTTACCAACTCTGATTTAATATTTATTTTATAATATTTTTGTTTATTTTCTCTACATAATGTAGCTTTAGAGTGGCTACATAGCATACAGTAAAACTACATTAAATTGAATATAGCTACTTAAAGCAGAATATCTCTGTCTTAAGAAAATATAACCTGTGTCAGAGGTTTCTTTTCATGTTTATTATGTATATTTTTTATGATTTAGTATATGTCTATATCTGAGAGGGAGGTGTGTCAGTGTGGATCTGTTAGGAAGCTTTGGAAAGATTCGTTCAACCTGCCTTCATCTCCAGCATGAACATACTACTTAGGATCTGTTTTCAATCAACAGCAGAACTTTAGAGCTTTTTTTTAGTATTGTTGGGCCATTCTTCTTCTTCTTATTATTATTATTTATTAGAGATATGACAAGAAATGAGGGGAGAAAGAAGGGAATGCAACAAAGGTCCCCAGGTTCAACAGCAAAATACCCCAGAAAAAGACAAAAGGTGATGCATAGTGTTAAAGTGGGGGTGCTCTAGCGGGTAAGCTCTGGGGGATATTTTATCTGTCTGTATCCATTGTCTCAATGACGGCTTCCAATGAAAGAAGGTCTTTAAAGGTGCTATTGATAACATTGATAACATTCAGCCACTAGATGTCACACATTGTTAGAAGCAATTTTAGAAGTGGGAACCAAACGTCAGATATCTTCCACAGAGATAAACAAAACATTCATTTTGGACCCACCAACATTTTTTAAATGATTAATTCAAAGTCATAATCATTTTTTAGGAAAGAAAAAAAAAGGAAAAATCTATAATTTTTTTTATTATTTTTCTACATAAAAATGTTATCAATAAGATCTTTAATTATAAAGTGCAAACAGTCGGCATTTTGATTATGATCAAGGTTAAAAAACACATTGTTTTATCCAGATTATATACTTCTCTCTTACCTTCTATTTCTCGCATTGTCCTCCTTTCATCACTTTCGCTGCACTTTTAGTCATACTTTTCTCCTTTTATACTGCCTTTTTATTCTTTTTCTGTGTTGTAGTTCTATGTTTTCCTGCTGAACTCTATTCTGTCCTCATTCTCAACCTGTAGCAAGACAACCCCATATACAAGAGTCCTATCAATCAGTTCCAGAACCCACGCTATGGACGTAAAGCTGAGGCCCTTTAAGTTTGTATTTCTTTTCCTTTCCACGTCATTTTCCTGCACGGGCTGTTCGTGTGTGTCTTGATTTCACTCAGTATCTACTTTTTCTTTATTTCACCTGTCTTTTAAACCATCAACATCAAGTAAAGTTATAGACAAGTGGAACCTTGGGAAGAGAAATGTTACTCAATGAGTGTGCATGAGTGTGCTGTGACAATCAATAGCTGAACAGCTGAAAACTCACAAAACCTGTTCAGTGTTTGAGGTTAAGTGTCTTCAGGGCACAAATACCGAAACCTTGTCTGGTGAGTATGTTACGTGCATACAGTATTTGGTATGTTGTCACAAAGGCATGACTGTGTGCTACTTTAAGTGTGATCTAAATAAATGACATGTACAGGAAATTAAGCCTACTGGGAACCCAGTTGTTTCTGTGTGATTTGCTGAACGTGTCAGAAAATCTAACAAACCGTTGCATATTGCCTGACTGAGTAATAACGTGATTGTACTTCAATTTTTTGCTTTCCAGGGTGAAAATCCCATCTACAAAAGTGCTGTCACGACTGTGGTCAATCCCAAATATGAAGGAAAATGATGGCGTCGTAGTTTTCGATGAACTCTGCTATCAAGTATCTGACAACTGCAGTATTTATCGCAGGTTTGGGGTCTTTGGGGGGGGGGGGGGGACCTGCGGTGTCATTTCTTCTTGTTGCTTTACCATTATAACGTACCACGCTGCCACTGCATCTGTATTTTTACTAACACTTACAATTTATATGCATTTGTTGTATTTTAGATGTACAGTATACAGTATGTGTATATACTTTTAATTTGCATATTTGCAAAAAAAATGATGAAATGAAGGTGTTTTTTTCCTGCCACTGGACTGGTATGGGCAGAGGATTTTTAGCAGTTTTTTTTAACAACACAATGTGGACACTATGGATATACAATATATGTACAAGAATCCCTCAGCTTCTGTCTCTTTTTCACCTTTCTGTCCTCTCGTCTCTCTCTGTGCACTGACTTCCTGTGTGTCTCTGTGTGTCCCAGACAGGACCTGAGTTTAATATGTAAATTGTCAGCAATAGCAGCACATAATGTCAATGTGTGTGTGTGTATATATATATAGAAAACAACTGCAATAGGAAGTATTGAATAATATTTCACTTAGATTGGACAGTTATGTTGAATCACAGTGGATTTTGCAGTGGTTGTAAATGTAGTTTTGAATTGCAGCTCAGAAACACATTTTATTGCACTCTTATTGAGAACTGTCGTCTATTCTAAAGGAGTAAATACAGAAGATGAAGATTAATATCATCTATCATTATTTGAATTGTTGATATACTATCACAAAGGGACTGTATACCACTTGTTAAAATTATGAAATTGTGGCGATGTTGAACAATCAACAATTTGTATAGTTATGATACAAGTTGCAATTTAAAGGAACAGTGTGTAGCATTTAAGGGGATCTATTGGCAGAAATGGAATATTAATAATTATGTTTTCATATTGTATGAACCTGAACTAAGAATCGTTGTGTTTTCGTTAACTTAGAATGAGCCGTTTATATCTACATATGGAGCAGATCTCCTCCATGGAGTTCGTCATGTTTCTACAGTAGCCCAGAATGGACAAACCAAACACTGGCTCTAGATAGGGCCTTTTGCGTTTTTGTGCATCGCATTGGCCACCGTAGTTCTCCTACACGCTTGGCACATGTAAGAAGTTTCTGTTGGTTGCATTCTGCAACCTCACCACTAGATCAGATCCTACACACTGCACCTTTAACTAACGAAATATTGTTGTACTTGCTAACTGCAGTAACTTTATTACTCATTCTCAGGTCCTTTCCTGTGTTCTTGTCAAGTACGCCAAAAATCTGTTTTATGTTAGCTTGTTCCGTAAACTGGTGAATTCATTTGTGTGAGTCAATTCTGTTAGTTAGTCTTCTTTCTTTTTTTTAGATTGTAAGACTGAAATAAGTGTATTTGTTCAGACATCACATGAATCACCTCTGAAATGCTTTCACACCCAAATGAAGTACCACACACAAGCCTTTACAGTATTGTTTCCAAAGTGCCTTTTATTTCAATACCATGTTCTCTCCCAATGCTGTTTGAGTTATTTATTAAATAATGTACAAAAACTGTCTGTGTCTTTCTGTGTGGTCAACAACCACTATAAGATAACCCCTTGTGTTCTGAAAAAAAAAAATGTAACTGTTATTTTCAGGTGTGCATCTCCATTTTTTTAAATATTGGACCAGAAACAACAGGAGTAATGGTGACAGATTAAAGCTGAAGGTTCCAATGTTTCAAAGATCATTTCTACTGAAACATTTAGATCAAATTAACAATGAGGTCATACATATTTCAAGTATGGAGCGTAACATCCATTAGCTTACATACCCCACCATGGTTTGTCTCGTGGATGATCACAAGTGTTTTTCCTACTAAAGGTTCATTGATAGGGTTCATACAGAGGAGGACTGAGTGGGTCTTTCCGCCAAATCGGTGCGATTTGCATATTATAACTTTTCAAAATTAAACTTACTTGTTTATCTTTTTTTCAGCTCTGTATCTAATAACAAACATATTTAACTATTCAAAATGTGTAATAATGGTCAATCTCAGGCCATTTTTTAACAAGGTTTTTAAATGAAAGATGGTTGCATTTTTCTCAGTACTATTACCAAAACAAAATCCTGTTCAAGGAAAGGATTAGTCAAACCAGTGAGAAAGATGGAGACAATCTGGACATACCCATTGCGCATTATATTTGAGTCAATTTTATAAAGAAGAAATAAAACCTACTTATTTTACCGGGAGAGCTCGCATGCCAAGCATCGATCCTTTAAAAAAAATGTTTGTATTATTTAAATATAATAATAGCAATAGTTAAAAGGCATGAACATTATGCACAGTAAGTATGTAACCGTTTGTAATAGTTATAACAAAAAATATTAGAATGTGTGAAAACAATAATATGATAATATTATATGATAATAAAAATGTGTTTTTGTTTTTTTAACTTTTACTGATGTTAAGCAACACTGGTAGACACATGATGGATTCCAATTTTGTCCCATTACAAAGTAAATCACACATATTCTATTTACTTTTATTCGTTATTATACAACTTTGCAGAAATCATTTATTAAAATACACATGCATCTCATGTGTTACAATAGTGTCTGCTTTGTTGTGTAATCATAAAGATATGTCATCTGATACACATGTACATGTACCAAGCGGAAGTGCCAAAAGGGCATACCGGATATGGTTGGAGTGAGGCTCTTTACCAAGTCAACTATCTCTGTTGTGAGCTGTAAACAGGAACGCAAGTTACTCAGGAACGTCGTGTTGACAGGCTTGTTGTAGCCGTTTATCGAGAGTAACACCGCTCACTGTTCAAGGAAAATGGAAGAAGATACACTAACGACGCTGAAAATATTGATAATAGGAGAAAGTGGCGTTGGGAAGTCCAGGTAAGCTAGTTAGTTATCTTAAAGAAATTGATGTCGTGGCTCAGTGCTAACGTTAGATAGCTAGCGTTAGCTTAGCAGCCAACTAAATGGTGTGACGTTTAAAGACAATGCGGAATTTTAAAATTGCGACTCTGCTGTGTTGTCCTCTTCTTTAATTAAAAAAAAAACAGATAATACCGTCTGGCTATTACGTTATAAGCTAAAATAAGGCGTGTGGTGTGCTGGCTGTCCCGGCTAACCTCAGCTAGCTAGCAGTAGTTGAATGTGACATCACTTTTTTGTTCACGTCTGACACAGCTGGTTGAAGATGTTGCAATCAAGACTTCCTATCAGCCGTCGTGGCTATGCTGTCACAGGCAAGGACTGCTACGTTAGAAGATTTAAGTGAAGACGTGATGAGCTATAACAGTCATTTCTGTTGTGGATAATTGTGATGGTTATACAAGAACCATTCCCTGTTTCTAACCTTACTTACTGTATTCGTAGCGCTAGCTTCTCCCAGATCAAGTTGTTCACACATCACTATGAACACAACAGGCAATATCTACATTCAATAGCTTACTGTAATTTAAGAGGTCACGTTTGAGTGAAACTTGGCCTCTCTAGAAGGACTAAAGTGCTGTATAGTTTTTATACCACACAGTTGATTTTGTGGTAATCAGAGGTCCTCGTTAGCAACCACAAATCAGCCTTATATTCAAAGCAGAGTATAACGTTTTAACCATCATTAGTCTGGCAATTTATATTGTGTGGTAAGCCAACAGAGAGCTTGGTCAGGGTTGCTGTTCTCCAAGACTGCGGTCCAGACTGCATGAAAGAATCCCGATAGCCAGCCCGAGACATCAACCATCACATTGCAAACTATGGTATTGAGTACAGCATCGTGCCTTCCATAGTCATAGCATGGTTCATAGGTAATGAGCTGCCTTAAGCTTTGTTTTTAAGCCTCTTGACAAGTGAACTGTCAGGCCAAAAAAACTCATCTTTCACTGCAGACTGATGACCAAGCCTCAGGTTGTCAAAATAACAAGCCGTAACACGAGCCACAAAATGGTGTAGTGCTTTTTGTGTAGTAATCACAAGACTGAGATCTTCAACATTATCAAAAAGGGATCGAATGTAAAAGGGATTTAAGAATATCCTTCATTTTGGATCAGCCAGAAGGTTGTAAATAATCTCAAATGTTTGTACTAATTCGTGCACTTTACATCCCAGAATGTCAGCAGGAATGTTTCCACAGTAGTGTTGGCAGCAATTACTCTATTGTAGGGCTGGGACGATACACCTATCTCCCGATTTGATACTATCATGATACTTGGTTGCCGATTCGATATATATTGCGATTTTTAAGTAAAGCGTTTCGATATTACGATTTTTTGCGATTTTTGTGAACTTTTTTAACAAAAAAAAATTGAATTATACACTTTTAGGGACTTTTACTTTGGAAAATATCTAAAATAATACAGTAAACATGTTTGATTCTCAGCATGTATGTAGTCAGAGATGTCCTGAAGTCAAATATATCAGTCATTGTTAAACACAGTTTATAAATTTTTTTCCAGCAATCCAAAAATCATAGAATAAAGACATTTCCCTCAAATTAGTGGTATTTTTTCTTTTTAATTTATACATGTAAAAAGAATGTAATGTTTTATACTTCTGGTGTATATAATCCAATCAATCTTATTTCCATATATGTATTTTGTACATACAGTTCCCTTTGTTAACACCTTATTTTGAAAACCGGACGTAGTCACACGTGTATACTTCCGCTAATCTTGCCAAGTCCGTCGCTAGCTCTCCCGTTACCTCCGTTCTCTTTATACATCCATGGTCAGCTCCATCCTTGGAGTTTGAATGCATTCACCATAAATAAATAAAAAAACATTGGGTCTGACCCTGTCGCCGGTTCACCGGTTTTCCTTCCTTGGACCACTTTTGGTAGGTCCTGACCACTGCAGACCGTGAACATCCCACAAGAGCTGCAGTTTTGGAGATGCTCTGACCCAGTCGTCTAGCCATCACAACTTGGCCCTTGTCAAAGTCGCTCACGCTTGCTCATTTTTTCTGCTTCCAACACAAAGTTCAAAGTTCAAAATGTTCACCTGCTGTATAATATATCCCACCCACTGCCAGGTGCCATTGTAACGAGATAATCAATGTTATTCTCAAAAAATCTATTTCAGAATCGTAAAAAAAAAAAGTCGCGATACATGGGTGAATCTATTTTTTTCCCACCCCTACTCTATTGTCAGTTATTTTTTTAATTCTTATTCACTTTTTTGGCATTATCCTATTAAGACATTTTTTTGACATACAACTGTAATTTTAATCATGGGTCTGTGCCTGTTTTAGTTTTACAGTAGAAATGTCTTTTTTCTACTTCATATTCTCTCCAGTAGTTCTGGTAGTTTGCTTACTGTGATGGCAGCTCACAGAGAAGGGACTGAGTTTATGCCAACACCATAACATAGACCTAGGTTTGCTTATATTCCAGAAAACAGAAGAGTTTTGTGGCCAGCTGTGCTGAACACTGCCTGCTAGTGCATCATTGAGGCCAAGGGCGTTGTTTCCAGAACGCAATTTTGTATTATTATTAAATAGGCTTTTGCTTAATACAATAAACGAATACAGACTGTGATTAGTTTCAAATGTCATTATTTGAATTATCCTGAGCCAGCTGTGCTGTTGTCAAGTAGGTACACTGACTGGACTTATTTTTGAATAGCATACAGATATTTAATTTGTTTCCCTGCAATCTGTAGAAGCCCTTAAATCACCAGGGAGATGTCTGCCTGGCAAGGAATACACAAGTTTCATTTTACCTGAACAAATGACCTACGCAGAACACATTTCTAACTTGGCTGTCTCTAAGCATAGTTCATCAGCTGTATGGAACCTCAGACAATAAAACACTCATTGCTCCAGGATCCCTCCTGATGGCCCATGAGGAAAAATAAGAGAATTATGCTTGGGTCAAGGGAAAGGAGTCCGCTTATCCCATCATCAGCGCTGTGATTAAGGCCTTTGCACTTGATTAGTCATAGTTAAGAAATGAACCCTGTCCTCCTGACTGCAATCTAACGGTGACATCATCTGGAGCTTGCACGCCTAATGCAAGTGAAGGACAAAGAGATCAAAAGAAAGGGATAGATATGCAGAATTCGATAAGTCTGGTGTCGCAGGACAGGTTATGTGAACAAAGCGAATTGAAACCTGATCCCAAAAGCTAGCTCAACTTCTGGAATAGAATTACTGCTGTGTTTGTTAGTGATTAATAATGAGTCTTAATCTAATTATTTCCTTCTTCTGTCAACAGCCTCCTCTTGAGATTCACAGATGACACATTTGACCCAGAGCAAGCAGCAACGATAGGTGAGTAACACATGAGCTCATTTAATGACATAGTAAAATAAAAGTAGAGCTGGGAATATGACGATATATGTCGCCAAAACGATATAAAAATGTCTATTGTATATATTTTTTCTATATTGTTTATCTCGATATAGGCTAGGCCTATATTTATTTACTTTTTCTCTATAATTTCACTTAAAACTGTTATGTTCATTTTGCTCTCAAGTTCTTAAAATGAGAAAATACTCAGTACTTTCCATTTGTCAAGTATTTAATTCACACTGGAGTATACAAAAATAGGCTTTCCCATGTGGTTATTTCATATAGACTATTTATTTATTGAATAAGCAGGAAACATGCTATAAAATGACCTACATAGATTTTGAAGATTTTGGCCATATCGCCTAGCCCTAAAAAAAAGTAAGGTTTTGCTTTTTGGGAAACTGCAAGTCCATTGTCAGTAGAATTGAGTATGAGCCACAAACTATAGTGGTACACACCAAGACCCAAGGGAGTTAAGTACAAACAAAGATTTTAAAATTATTTTAATGATTATGAGCAACACACTTTAGCTCCTTCACACAGCCTGGTTAAGGCAGGAATGTTGCACGTCGCACCTCTTTTGCTTCCGTAATGCCTGCATGCTATCTATAATCCCACACTGGGGCAGCATTATGCCGCAGTTTTTTCATTCAGTGTAAAAAAGCTCTTTTATACGGCAGTATTGTGGAATCTCTGTGTGAAAGGGGCAATTGGTTACTCATGAAAGGCACTAGGAAATGGGTAGTGTAGTAGGAAACATATCAGCTCATATTAAACACATTAGCAATAGCTCATTGATTAATATTGAAAGCCACATATGTAAGAATGGACAAAATATATACAAGGTAAGGACCGTTGTTAGCGCAAGTTCACCCAATAAGTAGAAATGCATATAAACATACACCGAGTGGTCACTTTATTAGGTACACCTGTAAAATATAATGTAATCCAAAACAAAAGCTGAGCCATAAATTCTCCCTTTAACAAAGGTACTAATGTTCAGTTTGGATTGACACCGTCAGAGAGATATTCATTTCACTATATGTTTATTATTGGGGCAGTAGTTAAAAGTGGTGTTGAACTGGACTGCATTATATTGAGAGATGTTTTTAATGTTTTGCCCACCCCATTTACAAACATGTGGGGATATTAGAAACACAATTCAATGTAATGCAGTCCAGCACAACGCCACCACTAGTTACAACCTCAATAATAACACATAGTTAAATTAACACCTCTGAAAGTAAAAAAACAAATAAACCAGGTGATTCTGCTTCATAAAGATAGAATATGTGTTGTTTCAGATTGTATAGGTGTACCTAATCAAAAATGTATTTAATATAGTACATTGTAAATTTTGTAAACAATAGTAGATCAGAATATCCCTGATGCTCTGTTAATATTACAGCAGTCAGACTGTACACCAAATGCTAGTGCCAATGATTGGCAGAGAAAGCTCATAAGGTCTGTCAGAATATTTGTGCTGGTCAGTACATTGTCTGGAGTTGGGAGTTTCTAAGAACTATAAATGACTACTACTGTAGACAACAATGGCTACCACTTTCAATAAAATAAATAGACATAAACTGTTGTTCATTCTGTCTCTTAGTCTGTAGGCCCTGCTGGCACTGCTGGCAGATATTTTGTATCGTACTGAACAACAATCCACAAAATGACAGAACCCTTGTAATCTGCTCAAGGACCAGACTTGGCTCAATCACCACGCTCGCTTGTTGTGTCAATTACACACCCAGTATTTATTGCACATAATTTAAATCAGAAATTAAGTTTAAAAAACAATGTAGACTGGAATCAAAGTCAAGGTGGCCAAATTTCCAAATTTGGCTCGTTAGGAGATCTGCTATACGAATGTAATGCTGGAAGCAAAAGTTACAACAATACCACACACCCTCATGACCACGAAACTATTTGATTTATTTAAAAGTTAATGAGGAGTTTGGAAAAGAAATCCTGCTGCAGACCAGGCTATCCATCTTATCCGGTGAAATTGTGAACTTAGTGGTACATTATTTGGTAATTAAGTGGAGGTTTTTCCAAATTCTGCTAGATCTGCAAATGCCATCAGCTTATTTTAACAGTATAAATCATTCAATGCACCAAGGACACACCTGCTATATTTTCAAGTGGCCTTGATGCTTTAACTACCTTAATGGGCTTATGTTCATTAAAGCATTCAACAACTCAAGATTTATAATCTTACTGATGCGTTTGGATGTAGAACTTCTACCCTAACTAATGTGATTTTGTGAAGAGCTGGTAGCTCACAATGCTGTCTTTGTTAAAGCAACTAAAAGCACAGATTCCAGGAGAGGTTGAAACGGTTAAAACACTTTTTTTTTCTTCAAGGTCAAGGCATGGATCTCTGCTGTTTTACTTGGCCAGCTGGGAATCTTTGCCAAACAGATGTCTTTATTGGAGTTAAGCCTCCCTCATTGACTCAAGTTCCCTCATTCAGACAGAAATCACATTTAATCCGGCATCAGTTGATCTTATTCTCTCTAATTAATGTATTTTCATTAGGGCTGTCAATCGATTCAAATATTTAATCGCGATTAATCGCATGATTGTCCATAGTTAACAGTGATTAATCGCAAATTAATCACACATTCTTTCAAAATGTACCTTAAAGGGAGATTTGTCAAGTATTTAATACTCTTATCTATATATTTATTATTGGAAATCAATTAACAACACAAAACAAGTACAAATATTGTCCAGAAACCCTCACAGGTACTGCTCGTGGGTACCCATAGAACCCATTTTCATTCACATATCTAGAGGTCAGAGGTCAAGGGACACCTTTTGAAGGCTTCGTCCGAAATCGCATACTATGCACTACATACTCAATATGTGCTACTATTGTCCAACATACTTTTGTGTGAATAAACAGTAGTAAGTATCTTTTTGGATGCACTGAGCAGTAATTTACATCGTCACTTCCTGAGAGCCTCCCTGCCAGTTAGAGACGTGTAACCATGGTAACCCTTGTCAACCTCATGTGACCAAAATGATGGTTTGTGAAAATCAAAGTCTGAATTAATTTAAGATATATATATTACGCCCAGGAAAGTGTAATCTTACTTACTTGCAGTTAAATCGAAGCGTTACTGATGTTACAGAGCTGCCTGCCAACGTCTGTTATGACAATGTTGTCACTACCGCATTGCATTTTGGGATATTTATGCCGACGTGGTGTCCAGCGTTGCATACTGTAATATTTCACAGGAGATAGTATGCGTACTATTGGTTTCGTACTAAGGTTTCGGACATACTAAAATATCTCACACACTGTTTTAGCATACTAAATAGCATGTTAGCTTGGAATTTTGGACGCAACCTAGCTTTAAAACTGAGCCCGCTACAACCTCGTTTAGCAGCCGGGCCCGAAGGCAGCCCGTCGGATTTTTAAAAGGTTAATTAAAAATTGCAGGTTGCGTTGATGCGTGAAAGAAATTATTGGCGTTAAAACGAACTTGCATCAACACGTTATTATTGCGTTAACTTTGACAGCCCTAGTTTTCATCCTTGCCACCTAAAGTAGTTTAACTGAGGTTGTCTTTCTGTTTCTTCCTGTGACAATAGCTTTCTCAGTACATTGTCGCATTTGCACACAGTGTATTGATGCTATTAAATAGGCAAGAATACACTCAGTCATCTTTCGGTCTTTATGAGGTTACAGATGATCAGCAGACAGGTGAGCAGGCCTGCTATCATGACACTTTCATTGATAAACTTATCACCTATTTACTTCTGGGTACAATCATTACAAAAGGTGAAAGAGAGACAATAGAAGGGTAACTTTGACTTACCATGTCACCTACTGACAGCAGGGTGTGTTGTGTCTAGGGCTAGGCAGCATGACAATATATATCGTTAAAATTATATAAAAATATCTAGCGTATATACATGTATTTCTCTATATCGTTTATATCGCGATATAGGCCAGGCCTATATTTATTTCTTTTTTCTCTATAATTTCACTTAAAACTGTTATGTTCATTTTGCACTCAAGTTCTTAAAATTAGAAAATACTCAGTACTTTTCATCTGTCAAGTATTTAATTCACACAGGAGTATACAAACGTAGGCTTTCCCATGCGTTTATTTCATATAGACTATTTATTTATTGAATAACCAGAAAAAATGCTATATCGATATAGATTTTGTTACACATTGTTATATGAAATGACCTATATTGGGATAGAAGATTTCGTCCATATCGCCCAGCCCTAGTTGTGATGCTCTCAGTGTATTTATATCCTACGATGAAGGGCTGTTTTGAGGTCCGCCGTGAACATGTTGGCCTGCAGCGATCAGCCCATCCTTGACTCCCAGCGGTAGTGGCATCTTGTTGTGTTGTGATATTACAAACAGATGCGTTTCTGCATGTTCTCTGGGAAAGGCCTGTCTGAATTTATACTGAAAGAAAGCAGGAGAGACTGGTCCAGGTTCAGGGAGATGTTTAGTGTAAACTCTCTCTCCACGTGCATCTGGCGACAGCCTCTGAGCAGACTCGAGGAAGAGATAGTTGTTGTGATTGACTGTGTGAACAGACTGTATATTTGTGTGTGGTACACACACTGCATGTCATATATCCTCGGCCTGTCTTCATGTCCCCCTTTCTCCTCCTCTGTTTTGGCTCCGAGCTGAACTCCCCTCCCCAGCCCCAGATGTAAAAACAAGCCCGACACAAGTGTACATTTCCCTGGTAAATCTGTCAGTGGATGCTAAAACTCGGGGGCCGATATGTCATCCAGACACTGCACGCTCTGCACGCCGAGACACTGCACAAAGGCAATAGAGGAGATTTACTTGTCGAGGGGAAACGGGACAACATTGTTATTTTCATGTAAATGTCCCTTCCTTCGGGACCTGGCGGGTGAATCATGGCCTCTCTGAGCCATTTCACAGGTGGTGGATTTTTATTTCCTATTTTTCTAATACAGACCTGTATTAGTTTCAGTTCAGGACATTAAACCACACACCGTCCCTTTGTGGTGGTTATGAAAACGCAGTCGCACCATAATTTAAATACAGGACGTGGGACGGGCATGTTGCCAGTCTGAAAAGCTGGGGTTAGCAGAAGTTCAGAGACAGTGTGTGGTATGATTTCACAATTCATCATCGATAATAATTATAGTCTGATGCTGTGACATAATATTCTTGGCAGTAATTGGACAAAACTCACCATATTGGGACTGAAGCAGGATGAGGTCATTATTATTATTATTCCTTTATTTAACCAGGTTAGTCCCACTGAGATCAAAGATCTCTTTTACAAGGGAGACGTGGCCAAGATAGCAGCAAGACAGTTATAGTAAAAGTAACAGACAACACATAAATTAACAACATTAAAACTTGCTCATACAAAACACTT
Source organism: Sebastolobus alascanus (assembly GCA_916701645.2). Taxonomy (NCBI): domain Eukaryota; kingdom Metazoa; phylum Chordata; class Actinopteri; order Perciformes; family Sebastidae; genus Sebastolobus; species Sebastolobus alascanus. The sequence goes on from CAKAOJ020000020.1 coordinate 2,291,515, forward strand.
GCACACAGACAACCTGGACTGCAGCGATTTCACCAGAGCTTTAAACTCATTCAGGGCAACTAAGTTTTGAAGTTGTAAATTATAAATCATGACAACATGAGTGACTGACTGGCTTTTCAATTGTCTAGGTGTTGACTTCAAAGTGAAGACTATTACCGTGGACGGTAACAAGGCAAAGCTGGCAATATGGGTAAGTGACAAACTCTGTTCACCCTTTGTCAACTCTGTTAACACTCATCAAACAAAAATGTGCCAGTCAGAGCAGAGAGATTAACTATCAAACTCCTCCATGACTCCATTCTGTCTATTCCCTCAAATGCCCAGAAGATGGCGCTTATGTAACACCGTTTTCTTTCTACATGCTCGACACAGAGGAGTCAGCCTTGTTGTTTATGTCCGTCTGCGCTGGTTTTCTTTCTGTTTGAGCCACTGTTTTTTCCTGCCAGTGTGTCAAGTAGCGCTGAGCTGGTTGTGTTTTGCAGGACACCGCAGGACAGGAGCGCTTCCGAACCCTGACGCCTAGCTACTACCGCGGTGCCCAGGGAGTCATCCTGGGTAAGTCAAGCTGTTGACGCCATCATTGCACAAGCACCTGTGTGTGTCTGTGCGTATGTGTGTGTGTGTGTGTGTGTGTGTGTGTGTGCGAAACCCCTGGTTGTAAAGAAAGTGATGGCTTTTCATCCTGTGACCCCCACACACGCACACACACTCTCTGGAAGTTAGTTTATACCCTTAAGTCAGACTCCTCATATGGACATGCATGTACAGCATGTATATGAACACACACACACACACACACACACACACACACACACACAGGAACTAAGTTTAACCTGTTAAACAGACTTCCTCTGCAGCCTATGGTTTTTGACCACTCTAATGATATATAGAAACACAAGGCGCCTTGCTAAAGCACTGGGATTATGAGAACTCACCATTTGATACTATAAGAAGTCCCTTTGGTTTTATCAAGCATATGTTTTTAATTGATACCATTTTATCATCATAATTGATCACCATATTTATTTTATCTTAATTTGTGGTATTGTTCTCTCTTTCTTCAAAAGTTGAAATAAATCAAGATTATTGGAAGTAAAGCGCCATTAGTAGGGATGCACCGATCCGACTTTTTCGATCCCGATACCGATAGCGATACCTGTGCTTTGGGTATCGGCCGATACTGATTACCAATGATACCAGTGTTTAATTAATAAGCTGTATGCCTCACTATGAGGAAGTGACTGCGATCTTTCTTTTATGTGTAAGGCAACATCCGGCTAGTCTTAAACATCACATTCCTAACTTTGTAAAACAAAATGCAACAAATAAATACATAGATATAAATTCACCGAATTGTTATTTATTATTAAAATAATAAGTACACCAACAACTTGTTAAAAAATCTTCAAACTTAACAGGAATTCCAGTTCAAGTGTAAACCCTTTTAATGCAGCAACAAATTGGTCAAAGCTATTGAATTAGAATTCCAGTATATAATGTATATAGTACATAAACATAGAATTGAACTGATTAGATCGGCTCCATTGTCACCGATGTCCAATCCAGCTATTTGAGTCAGTGTCGGTCCGATCTGGTATCGGTGCATCCCTAGTTATTAGGTCTGTGCTTTTCATTTAAAAAAAAAAAAAAAAAAATCAAATATGTTTTGATTCATATGATTTAAATTCAAGGTCTGTTCGACTTAATCACTCCTGAAAATATTGTTTTAAAGTTAAGCTCATACAGTCTTTCTAGGTCATGTATGTGTACATTAAAATAGTATTAATGCAAGACCATGATTGTGCTGATATAATTATCCCCATGCTGCAAAATTGTCCTACGTTTGTATCATGGGTTCAGAAATAGAAAAATCCAGAAAAAACGCCTTTCCCCCAGTCTTACTTGAGACCTAGGAAACGTACAACGTGTGCACGTATTTGCCTTCACTTTGAGCATGTCTTTTTCATTTGTTTTGGCACAGTGTACGACGTCACACGACGGGAAACCTTTACCAAGCTTGACAACTGGCTCAATGAGCTCGAGACGTACTGTACAAGGAACGACCTCGTCAAAATGCTTGTGGGAAACAAAATCGATAAGGTGAGTGCATTTGTGGTTCTGTATCTTATGTTTGTGTTCCAACTCAGGTTGAGATTAGAGAGGAGCAGTACATTAGGATCTTTGAATCCATCTTGTCATAGTACAGAACAGAACAGTTTGCCTTGTCTTGTGCTGTTATGACCAAAGAAATTCATTTTGTTTTTAGATACATTTTAAAATACTTTTTCTGTATCTACAGGTGCAAAAACAGCAATATACAGTAACTTTATATAGACATATATTCCGCAGAACAGGAAAATAAATTGCCAAAAATAAGTAAAATCAGCTAACAGTAAAGCCATTTGACAAATTACAGAGCTAAATAACCGTGGCAGACCCACTTTCATATTTTTGGCAGCTGGTCCTCTACCAGGATACCAGAATCAGTCAGCGGGGATAAAAATGCCCACTAAGTAGAGCATTATGAATTTATTGTGTCCTGTTCTTTGTCCGTGAAAATCACTTTTCCCTCGCTGCCCTGTGATGACCACAGTAGCTGACAGCTGCGCCCGGCAGACCTCAAATAAGCCATTACCTCTCTTTTGTTTTAGGAAAACCACGAGCTAGACCGGGCCGAAGGGCTGAAGTTTGCAAGAAAACATTCCATGCTTTTTATAGGTAAGTCAGGAGGATTCCCTACTCTACAAAGACCTGCTGGGCATGAGTTGCAGCAGACTATTACACAGGGGAAACAGCTTTTGAAATAGCCATCATACTTGCTGAGGAATGCTTGCATAGTTCTATTAATAAAATAGGCTTCATATATCATCTTACTACTACTCGTACTTCTATTTTTCAGATTTGTCAGTAAAGGACAACTTAAAAGAGTCGAAGTGACTCGCACTTACCCCTTGCACAAGTTAAACACCTAGCTTTTTATCTTCATCCAGTACTGAATAATGTTATTTAAAAAATGTTTGTTGAAATGTAAAGATTTTACTCTGATCTTTCCAAGTTCCTCTTAATATATTAAGTGCGATTTGGCTTTTTAAATAAGATTGATTTCTTCATTCTATGGTTATTACTATTATAATGTTTCTGGATATCGTCATGCTGTGGAGCAGGTGTTGACTATGTCCCCTCATAACCTCCTACGGTTCACTATTAGCGTCTCGGAGGTTGACAGTTATTGTTGAGACATTTTCCACCCCTCCACTCTGGGAGCCCAGCAGATGATGACATCAAGATGCAGACATTAACAGTTGTTGTATCTGTAACTCATCTTCTCTTTTCTCCTCCTCTTTTAATCCACCTCTCTTCTTCCTCACTCCTTTTTGCCTCTTTCTCCCCTCCTCTCCTCTGCATCTGTCCCGTCTTTCTTCCTTTATTTTTCCCCTCTGCACTTCCAGAGGCGAGCGCCAAGACCAGGGACGGCGTTCAGTGTGCGTTTGAGGAGCTGGTGGAGAAGATCATCCAGACTCCCGGTTTATGGCAGAGCGAGAACCACGGGCGAGGAGTCCAGCTCACCGACGAAGACGCGGGAAGCGGAAGCTGCTTCTGCTCCCTGGTTTAAACAACACAAACACAAATACATTCAAACATACATGTGAATACCACACACAGTGCCACACTAGCATACACACTTAAAAGAACAGCCCCCCCCCCCCCCCCCCACCCCCACTGTGTGCTGTCCTGAGCTGAGCTCCCTCCTCAGACATGAAGGCAGTGGAGGTCCGACTGTCTCCCCTCCGCTGAGCTGTCAGGGTTGACCGTCCACACATACACATACAAACACACACACACACAATCTGTGTTTACACAGGCACTACTTTTTGCACACTTTCTAATAACAACGCTGCGCTAAAATGCAAATGCAGCTCAGCCTTCCTCTTAATGGAATTTGAGTGAGTTTTTCTCTCCTCTGTTTTGTTTTGAGTTTCAGTTTTTTGCAGTTTTGGGTCCTTGGTCTAAATATTAACCATTCTCACCTCATACATATGATTTAAATTAGGGCTGTCAATCGATTAAAATATTTAATCGCGATTAAAGCTGAAGTAGGCGAGATTGGTGCAAGTATGATTAAAAAAAAGTTATTTTTATAAAACGGTTGCTATATCCTGACAGCAGTATACGAAACAGGTAAGCTGAAAAAAATCATGTGCCTCTGTGTCTTCCGGTGCTCCTAAGGGCATCTGCAAGATTTCACAGACCGGATGAAAACAAGCAGTCAGAGCTGATCTGGGATCTGCTGTCCATCTGCTGTCTATGAGAGCCGGCTGTCAATCACTCGCGAACTCCGACCAAACGGTCAAACTAGGCAGCGCTGATCAAATATGAATACTGTAATACTGTACTGTAATGCCTATTTCTCGCCTCAAATGTTTTTAGAATTATCTTGTAGTGCACGGTTTAGCTGTAAAATGAGAGAGTTTGTGACCTGGCAGCCATGTTGAGATATCTTGAAGGAACGCCAAACGCCAGTCACATGACCGGAGCACAGCCAATAGGAACGCTCTCTCTCTGAAATGACCTGTGATTGGCCAAAGTCTCCCATCACGGGCTAGATTTTCTAAAGCCTGAAAACAGAGCTATGAGTAGGTGCAGAAGTCTAGTTTTCTCTCAGAACACTTGAATTACATTATGCTGACAGGTTATTATGGAATTTTTGCCCAATGATGCCAAAAATATACTGACTACTGTCACTTCAATCACATGATTGTCCACAATTAATCGTGATTAATCGAAATTAATTGCACATTTTTATATGTTCAAAATGTACCTTAAAGGGAGATTTGTCAAGTATTTAATACTCTTATCAACATGGGAGTGGGAAAATATGCTTGCTTTATGCAAATGTATGTATACTTTTATTTTTGGAAATCAATTAACAACACAAAACAATGACAAATATTGTCCAGAAACCCTCACAGGTACTGCATTTAGCAAAAAACATATGCTCAAATCATAACGGAGAGGTCAAGGGACTCCTTTGAAAATGGCCATGACAGTTTTTAAAGTTTGGAGCGTTATTTAACCTCCTTCGCGACAAGCTAGTCCGCTACAACCTCCGAAAGATCGATTGCGTTAATACGTTAAAGAAATTAGTGCCGCTAAAATGATTTTGCGTTAACTCTGACAGCCCTAATTTAAATATAGCAGTGAAGGGAAACGAGTCCAAAAGTATTAACCAAAGTTTGTCAGGCATATGGCTAAATGTCTGAAGTATGATAATGAGAATGGAAAAATACTTTTGACCAAGGGTTCTCTCTCTCTCACGTCTCCAGCATGCTTATTGTCCTCGGAGCACCTCGCCTTATAATAAGCACATCTGTATCAATGCAGGGCCGACTTTCATCCGCCGTTTGTCTTTTCCCTGCTCTGTCCTGTGCTTGATCCCGATCCTGCCCTCAGACTCTATGAACATTACGCTGCTTATGGAGAAGCTTATCAGGCCAAGACATCTTGTATTCAGTCAAACGCTCGGATCATGTGTCTCTGTTGTCCACACAACTGCCTCATTTCTTCAGAATATAATAGAGTTACCAACTGTCTGGAATGACATTTTACTACTTTTATTGACTTGGACTTCAAACTTTTTGGTGTGTTTTTGAAGAGTGCATAAATCAAAGAGATTGGCACCGGCGAGCTTTCCACTGGGTGCCGAAGAAGAGGGAACCTCTTAAAATTGCACGCCTTTGTTGTAACGAGTTGCTTTAATGGAGTGCGACCTACTGGCACTCCCTCACTCAGACAGATAATATCAGTAATAACACTAGCACTACCATGTTTTTTCACATAGATCCCTTTGACTGGACAGAGACAAAGGAAAAGTGTTCAATATTAGACGGGGCCGTGAGTCATGAGGGTGTTTCCACAGAATTTGGAAAATCAAAGAAAAAGCTGTGCGCTCCACATTGCTAATGGATTTCACAGTACTCCTATCTCCGTTTGTATCCGAGCAGCGGTTATAAACGTACTGTGCCCCTGACCATGTTTGTAGTATTCGAGTGCTGGCGCGTGTTCTGGGAAATGTAGTTCTGAGATCTTGTAACAGGGATGGTGAAAATGACATGGATTCAAGCATGTCTTATCACTAATTTAATTTTTTTAAATCTATTTTTAATTGCATGGGAAACTCTGTGTGCCATTTATTTGTTTGTTTGTCCAGTGAATGGCTTTCAGAGGCTATTTACTATAAATACTTTAACTTATATTTAGCTGAAAATAAAACGTTGTTTACCATTTTGAATTTAATGGTATAATTAAACAAAAAGGAAGTAGGCTTTTACTTATTTAACTGGTATAGCTGTCTTTTTTTGGTCTTCAGAAATATGTTGAAACTTTGTAAATTGTGTGTATTTGAGGAATTTGGTGGGAGAATTCCTGTATGAATTGTAAAGCTGAATGTATGCATATTTCACTACAAACCGCCCTATGTATTAAACTCAATAAACTTCTTTTTTAAGCAAATTCAAGTGTTGGTGTTAATGCAACTCTAAGCTGTAACATCTGCAACTCTAAGAGCCAGGTCTTTTTTAGTAATCGCTCCTCTGTCCAAGTGTTCAGCAGAGATGACCAATAACGTTGCCGTCACGGTTGCCATGTTGGAAATGTCACTGTTAGGTGATGGGTTTTTCACTCTGCGCCCTTCACATTCCTCTGTCCTCAGCATAAAGACTTGTGTTTAAACAGTGTCCGAGGAACCCTCAGACCCCAGACGTGTGATCTATCTAAATCATCTTTTTGGCAGTCTTCTCAGGAAACACCACCGCAGCCGTAACTCACTCTACCAGTGCTTTAACTGGGATGTGCATAATTCCTGGGCGATTATGAAAGGGTCGGGCCTGGCAGCGAGAGCGAGGACTCTTCCCTCGTAGCGTATGCCTCATCTCCTGCCGCGGTCCAGGCAGCCGTCTGGAAATATGTCTCAGTCAAACAACAACGGAGGCATACGGCGTAGTGATGCCTTCATGTGGTCCAAGCATGTGCTGAGCTGTAGTGCTGCTGTTTCCTCATGCCTACGCTGGAAAAACATCAGCGACTCAAGGGGCTGAGCTGACGGATTCTATATTTTCTGAGAATGATTTGCAAAGTTGGTCGATTCACATTCCTTTTACAGCCGCATCATGAGAAGTAGGGCATCGTGTGTAGTAGCCTTCCTAAAAGCCCCCTCCACTGCGCTTTGAAACTGTAAAACACTTCTTTTTTAGTACACTGGAAATGTAATTTAGAGCGACTCTGTAAGAACCAGAAATTGCTTGTTAACAGTGACACCTGTGGCTGTTGCGTCGACAGTCAGCGTCCTGTTGCTCGCGCTCGCACAACCGAAACACACGAGACTGAACGTGATTGACAGGCATCATGCCGATTAACGTTAGCAACATTAGCCAGCTAATACCACAATATCATTATATATTTCACATTCTTGGTAGTAAAGTTAGCTTACCAAACGAAGGTCTCTCCATGAATCGAAGATCTGGCCGATGTTGATCCTAGTGTGAACTTTTCCTGCTTCAGGCTCCCGACCGTGGTCAGAAGACACAGGGGAGACACCGTAGTTTTGGTCTCCCGGGGCTGGAGTTGAGAACGTTACTCGCTCCGGCTTTAACCCCCGTCACTCCAATCTGCAGCAGGGAAACAAGACACATTTCTGCACAAACTGCAACCTCCACTGTACATTCCCATGATATTCTCAAAGCTAAACTAACTCTCTTCTGCTCTGCAGCTCTCTCTCTTGCTTCACCACTCACTTCCCACGTGCACACACTCTTCACACTCACTCTGCTGTACTCTCACAACACTAGTTTTCGCCCGACGTCGGTCACATTCCTGTTTTGCAAGACAGGCTTTTTTAGTTCACACATTGGCAATAAAAAAAACGATTTATACATGTAAAAAGTTACATACAGTCCCTTTTAAAGGAACAGTGTGTAACATTTAGGGGATGTATAATCACCTTAAAATCTGAATTGTTGTTTTTTTCGTTACCTTGTTTTTTTCGTTAGCCATTTATACACATCTACATACGGAGCGGGTCCTCTTCACGGAGCCGGGTGACCGGATATTCGCGTTTTCGCATCGGTCACTCTAGTTCTCCTACACACTTGGAACACTGGAGAAGTTTAAATGGGTTGCAATCTGCAACCTCACCGCTAGATGCCGCCATATACTACACACTGCACCTTTAATGCAGAATTGACTCTCAATAAATATGTCTGGACAGTTTATTATTTTTTTTGGTCTATAAAATGTCCAAAAAATGTTATGGCTGATCGGTGTATATGCTCCCCAAAAAATTGTAATTATTTCTTAAGGCGTTCTTCTAATGCAATGACATTGCCATCCCTCAAACAGAACATACTGTAATAAACAAGGAGAAATATCATTCTTTGGTTGACCTGGTAACCCGCAAACATACGCAACCAGTGGCAACGGGTCAAAAGTAGACATTGTTTCATTTTAGGAAAGAATTGTTCACTGAGAATTGTTCACAGACTGAGCCTGGCAGCACAGCAACAAAAGAAAAATGCAAGGAAGTTCAACTATTGTGGAGATGGAAGGGAGGACTAAACACTTGTGCACATCCAGTCTTAGTAACATGCCAAACTCTTGTCCTGCCCCACCTTGTTTTGCCTCTGCGAGCAGCTCTGCAGGGGCCGCTTGATGGACTGCTTTCTGTCTTGCCGTCTGTGTCTGAGCATGCAGCCGGGCCGGGCGCTAAGCTCGCAGAGCAGATCTGGCTCTCATTAACGCGGTCTTGTCTCCCTGCTGCTCCTCCTCGGCCCGTCGCAGCGGCGGGGCCGTATGGATTAACGCTCAGACGAGCCCCTCAGGAGAGCAGTCATGCTGTCATGTGTAAAAATGTTACGAGACGTCGGGCATCGTTTCATAAGGTGTCGGGTTCCCGGACGTCGCTCGCTTTGTCATGCTCATTCCCGGTTTGCTATCGAGTAATTGTTTCGCCATGCTGGCTTACAAGAGCGAAGAAGAGGAGTGAGAGGATGATTGGAAAGATCATCCTCTGCCCAACCACCTGAATTGTATTTTGTGGGTGAGGAACTAATATGTTTGCCATAAGGTCAGCCCTGTGATAATGAGAATGTGATAGGTCTGGGTGACACTGAAGTGCAGCAGGCCTTTTCAGGGGTTCACTTTAACAGAGTTCTTGGGCCCTCGGCTCTTAAGGCCCTGACGCACCAAACCGATGGTCGGCCGTCGGACAGTTTGGGGCCGTCGGTGAGCGTCCGTCGGCCTAGTTTTTTCGGAGTGTATCTTTGGCTTTGGGACTGTTGGTTGGACTAATCAAGCAATTTGTAAACGTCACCATGGGCTGTGGGGACTGCATTTTTTTTTTTTTTTTTACATTGTATAGACCAAAAATAATCAGTAAACTGATGTAGAATAATTTAGCCCAGCCCTATTTAAAGGAACAGAGTGTAACATTTTGGGGAATCTATTAGCAGAAATGGAATATAATATTAAAAAGTATGTTTTCGTTAGTGTATAATCACCTAAAACTAAGAATTGTGTTTTCGTTACCTTAAGGCGCCATCAGACAGTTTGGGGCCGTTGGTGAGTGTCTGTCGGCGTAGTTCTTGAGATGTGTCTCACACCGTCGGCTCTAGTCTGCCCTTGTCAGAGTCCTTTCGGCCGATTCAGCATGTTGAATCAGCGGCGGTACCTGTCGGTGAGAAAAAATCACTGTGATTGACTGTTCAGCTTAAATGAATCAGTGCACGAGAAGAGAAAACGTAAGTGAGGAAAGCAACTCAACGAGTAAAGTCAAGAGTAAAAACACAGAAGGCTCTTCTCATTTCCCATCTTCATCTCATCTGGTCATTCCAGTACATAGATATTTTCACAACGACACGGCCGTCTGGAATGAAGCTAACTGGTGAGTCAGAGTGGTGTGAAAATTGTCGGCAAACGCCGCTTTGTTTCATGTACGCATCATAACAACGGCTTGTATATCCGCCGTCCTCGGTCTTCCGGTTTACCTTTTTGAATGATGAATACAGACTACCGTCGCCTGCTGGTGTGGAGAGTTATGTCATCTCACGCAGGCGCAGGACGTACGTGGTAGTTGGCTGTTGGCTGTAGTCGTTGCGTTGTGTTCAAGTGTAACTTTCTGGCCAAGACAAAAGCGACGCAAGGCAACTCAACGGGCGGCTTAGGGCGCCGCTAGGTCTTCGATATCGGGTTGGTGTGTTACCCAGCAGAATTCTTGGGCCCTCAACTCTTTAAGGGTTTGCAAACATGATCAAACCTCTCTTTTTCTAACCAAACGACCTTCCTTGTTCTGGGCAAAAGGACTCCGAGGCACCTGTGGGTCTGCAGACTGTTTCACTGTTTACGTTCTGAGGTGAGGTAGAGGAAAATGCCCCCCTTAGCTCCTGCTCTTTCCTTCCTCTAAAGTCGCCAAAGCCGAGCCCCGGCCTCTCTTAGGTTACCCTCTGAGCACCAGAAGGCTGTGAGGTAATGACCGGCGTGCCCAGAACTGATGGCTCTGTCACTGCAGGTGGAAACACTTTAATTATGTGGAACCTTGTGTTTACATTGTTGCACCCGTTTACATTTAGACCCCTTTGACATTTCATCAGGCAACGGGAGCGTCCCGTTTCAGGATCTGTTTTGAGCTGTGTGACCTGCTGTAGGCCTTTGGGTTACAGAGAAGTCAGTCAACCCCCCCCCCCCCTCTTCTCTCGACTCACTGTGACAATCCTTGAACCTTCTTGTGTGGGCCTGGCAGTATTTTTATATGAAATAATATTTCAGCTACCTGAATGGTCGTAGTGTTAAAATGTATAGAGCGAAAACATCTTTGGGATGGAAGTCCCATCAAGAATGACTATGGATTCTGTCAACACATACCTACATCCTCAGATGCAGCGGGCCTGCATGTGTACCCATCAATCACACCAAGACCCCCATAACTTAATAAGAACATGCCCCGGGTAAGCAGGAAACCTCTATACTTGTTTGGTGTGAACCTCTGGCCTCGGATCCATGTAAGTCAATTCAGCTAGTAATAGAGCTGTAATTGAGTTTCCTCATAGCTGATACCCTGTCAATCTAATTTAAACCTAAATGATTGTATTGTAACCCACTCTTGTTATTTCCAACAACACAGCGCCCTAAAGGCTGTAAAGGCCCTAAAGAAAGCAGGAGACGGCGACTCCTGGCCCTAGAAGAGAAAACGCCTCTCACAGCGGGGGTTGCTTTCATCCTGGCCTCGGGTTACTGTGGCAATAAGCGCGAGGGCCGAAAACAGGCCGGCAGCAGCAGCAAAAAATAAATAAAAATGGAAGGATGAGTAACTTCACTCATCCCACCACCCGTAACTCCCCCTTCACGGCGCTCCCGTCCCGTGTGGCACATCTCTGGCCACACGCCGCTTCTCCTTCTCAGATTCCCGCGGCCCCCGTCGTCGTCATTCGGCGTGTCAGGACGCTCGGCCGGATCTCACTCAAGCAACCGCCACAACATGGAAGCAAATACCCATGTACTCAGGCCGTCGGCTTCTATAATAAACTAATCACTTTGTATCAACACGGGATTGGGTGTAAGCTTTCCACATGCCTCAAACACTTTCATGGACTGGACGCATGCCTCTACTGCAGCGCTCACAGTGAAAATCCACATTAATAAACTCAGTTTGGGTGAGATGATTGGCATGTATAGAAACAAATTCATTATTTTGTATAAATAATCTGGCCCCTGTGTTGTAATTGCGCTGCTTATTTTTCTTTCCCAAACTGATCTCGATTTTGAGGTTGGACCAGAGAATTTGTTGTAAACCACCAAGTCTAAAGACCCCAATTTCACTGACTTTGAAGAGACAAGGAGGCCCTGGAAGATCTGCTGTTTCTACATAGAAGCTGTTTTTCCACCAGGCCAGACCTCAGTCTTGCAGAGTTTATGGACAGAGCTCAGAGGATGAACTTTTTTGCACTTTCTTTAGGTCTTGCGGGGTCATTGTAGCTTGAGGCCTTAACCCTATTACAGGTCCACATCACTGTGTTTTTTCCCTGTCCATTTGCAGTCCTTTGTGCCTTGGATGTAACCCGAGTTTAGGTTTATTACTGCAAACCGCAGGAAGCTCAGCTGTATGGTGGACAATTGAATTTGAAAACACAAAGCCAACCTCTACTTCTCCCACCAGCAAGCTAAAGTCAAATAAAGCTCTCTCCAAGGAAATCATACCCAGGTCACACAAACACAAGACGCTTCACATGTACGCAGGTTTCATTTCATTCAGACTGTGTATCCACTTTGTCGCCGGATTCCCTTACAATCAGATCATGTGGAATAACATAGGCGTGACAAGTGTTTTGTAATACATAGCTCGCAAGAGTCATTTAGCGGGGTTCAAGCACAGGTATTTCTGTCTGTCTAATGGCCTGAAAGAGGACATTGTTTGATCTCTGGTTACTCAAAGCTACTTAAAGATAAAGAAATGATGAAGCGGGTCTTTAAGTGGAGAGTTGTCCGGGTCGTCCTTGTCAGCATGGCCCTGAGTGCACGGAGGTTCAACTTTGTTTTCATGTGCTAAAGAGATGAAAAATGGCAAAACCACAAAGAAACTAAGAGGAAATCTGGCCTAACAGAGAACAGATAATATAGATTAAAAAAATTATATTCCACATTAATTTCACATATGAGTACATAATTCTGCAATTTAAAAAAAATAATCCATAATTTAATACATTTAACTGTGTAGTTTAAAGGTGCAGTGTGTAGGATCTAGCGGGCCTTTAGTGGTAGTATAGTATGTCCAAAAAATAAAAAAAAGTCACAGTATAGTATGTCCAAAAAATAAAAACCTCATAGCATAGTATGTTGAAAAACAAAAAGTTATAGTATAGTATGTTGAACAGATAAGTCAAAGTATAGTATGTCAAAAAAAGGTCATAGTATAGTGACGAAAAAATAAAAAATGTCATCGTAAAGTATGTCGAAAAAGTAAAATAATTTGTAGCATAGTGTGTCGAAAAAAAAATATAAAAAGTCATAGTATAGTATTTCGAACAAAAGTCATATTATACTATGTCGAAAAAAATAAAAAAGTCATAGTATAGTATTTGGAAAAATAAAAAAAGTCATAGTATAGTATGTCGACAAACTAAAAAAAGTTATAGTATAGCACGTCGAAAAAAAGTCATAGTATAGTGTGTCAAAAAAATAAAAAAGTCATAGTATAGTATGTCGAAAATAGTCATAAAAAAGTCATAGTATAGTATGTCGAAAATAGGCATAAAAATGTCAAAATATGTATGGCAAAAAAAAGTCATGGTATTGTATGTCAAAAAAAAGTCATAGTATTGTAGGTCGAAAAAAAGTCATAGTATAGTTTGTCGAAAAAAAAATCATAGTAAAGTATGTCGAAAAATAGGCATAAAAATGTCAAAATATGTCATAGTATGGCAAAAAAAAGTCATGGTATTGTATGTCAAAAAAAAGTCATAGTATTGTAGGTCGAAAAAAAGTCATAGTATAGTTTGTCGAAAAAAAATCATAGTAAAGTATGTCGAAAAATAGGCATAAAAATGTCAAAATATGTCATAGTATGGCAAAAAAAAGTCATGGTATTGTATGTCAAAAAAAAGTCATAGTATTGTAGGTCGAAAAAAAGTCATAGTATAGTTTGTCGAAAAAAAAATCATAGTAAAGTATGTCGAAAAATTTCGTTTAAAGTCAGAGTATAATATGCCAAAAATAATCCTAGTATAGTTAGTCGCAAAAAGTCGAAAAGTCATAGTATAAAATGTCGAAAAGAGTTATAGTATAGTATGTCGAAAATAGTCATAGTATAATATGTCGAAAAATGTATGTCCAAAAAAGTACTAAATAAGTCATGGTACATGTATAGTATGTCGAAAATTGTCACAGTATAATATGTTGAGAAAAGTTATAGTACAGTATAGTCATAGTATAGTATGTCAAAAAAAGCTTTCTATAGTATGTTGAAAAAAGTGATAAAAAAGTTATAGTATAGTATGTCGAAAAAAATCACAAGAAATATGTGTGCATATACTGTGTATATATATACACACACCAGCATCATAAGTGAATTTGGAGGCAGCTCAGCGCCCTACAAGCGAGAAGCCAAGGATGGAACTGTGGGGAAGCAGAATCATGCTACACCCACTACACCACATTTAAACTGTCTGTCTACATCCCCAGTAGGGCACAATGCAGCGGTGGGGTGGAGGTGGGGGTTGGTCTTTTATTACAAGCCCACTCTGGGCCCAGTGTGAAAGCTGATGTAAAGCAAAACAGGGGAGAAGAGAGCTCTACAGTCTGTGTCGCTCAACGTTAAAGCTGGAGCTCAGCAGGGTAATAACATGAGCCATACTGCAACTGGAGGTGGTGAGGTGTAGACAAAATAGCCACCTCGGTACTGTAGCTACCATTACGCCCCATTGCTCTCACATACAGACAGCCACAAAGACATCGCATGCAGGCGGGCATAAAGGAATGCCCACATGCATGCACATCTGGTTAGCAAGTCTGAGGCATCTGAAGGTGTCAGTTTCCTCCGACATCTACATCTGAAACAAACAACAAAATACGAACAGCATTGCCCTACAAAGCCAAAACACAGTCGCTGCATATTTAGGCAAAATTGAGAACAGAATCTGACATGGCATTAGTTTAAACCATGTAAAAATGATTATGCCATAGAAATGTGCAATAAAAAGCTCACCAGACCGCTAAAACAACATTTTTTTTCCCTTATCTTTTCCAAGAACTCTGTGTTAAGATAGCTGGTAAGGTGACCTCAGTCCTCAGCTATAGCCTTAACTAATACTAAATGTACCAACTTTTACCTACCCGTTTCCTGTGATTAATAAAATTCTATTTTGATTAACTGACATCAGTAAATTAGTTAGGTATCCTGCAGAGCTGAGGCAGTAGCTCACGCTCACCAATTATGATGGAGGAACAAAGTAATAGCAGCTAAACAAGTCCTTTTACAAGCTAGCTAGCTAGCTAGCCTAGCGAAGCAGCAGGTACTAACTCAGCTTCTGACTCTGGTGGAATTCATGTAATTTAGTGTAGTTACGTTTAAATTACACTGTTAAATGTATTAAATTGTGGATTTAAATTAGGGTTGTCAAACTTAACATGTTAATCACGCGAGGACGCAAATTAGTTTTAACGCCAGTAATTTCTTTAATGCATTACCACAATCAATATTCCAGAGGTTGTGGCTGGTTCAGTTTTAAAGCCAGAGTGAAGATACTTGCATCATATGAAACAAAAAACCTAAGGAATCCAACCATGTCATACTAGCTTGTCGGGAAGGAGGTTAAATTATGCTCCAAACTTCTACTAAATTTTGGCGAGGAAAAACTGGCATGGCCATTTTCAAAGGAGTCCCTTGACCTCTGACCTCAAGATACATGTATGTGAATGAAATTGGGTTCTATGGGTACCCACGAGTCTCCCCTTTACAGACATGCCCACTTTATGATAATCACAGTACCTGTGAGGGTTTCTGGACAATATTTGTCATTGTTTTGTGTTGTTAATTGATTTCCAATAATAAATATATACATATACATGCATGTAGCAAGCATATTTGTCAACTCCCATATTGATAAAAGTATTAAATACTTGACTCAATCTCCATTTAAGGTACATTTTGAACGGATAAATTGGGAGATTCATTTGTGATTAATTGCGATTAAATATTTTAATCGATTTACAGCCCTAATTAATAAATTTAACTCGTTCATTAGTTCAAATGGACAAGAGACATGTAGGTAAATCAGTTTGGTATCCTACATGAGGCAGTAGCTACATACTATACTATACTTTCTCTGTCTATGAATAATACTATACTATGACTTTTTATATTTTTTCGACATACTATACAATGACATTTTTTATTCTTAGCACTTTTTTCAACAAATTATACAGTGACTTTTTCGACATACTATACTATGACTTTTTTATAATTTTTTTCGACATACTATACTATGACTTTTTTATCATTTTTTTCGACATACTATGACATTTTTTGACATACATGTACTATATTATGACTTTTTTATTTTTTCGATATACTATACTATGAATTTTTTTATCACTTTTTTCGACATATAATGCTATGACTTTATTACTTTTATCAACATACTATACTGTGACTTTTTTCGACATACTATAATAGGACTTTATCACTTTTTTCGACATACTATACTATGACTTTTTCATGACTTTTTTCGACATACTATACTATGACTGTCACTTTTATCTACATACTATACTATGACTTTTTTCAACATACTATACTATGACTTTTTTTATCACTTTTTTCGACATACTATACTATGACTTTTTATTTTTTCAACGTACTATGCTATGACTTTTTTTGACATACTATACTATAACTTTTATTTTTTTGACATTCTATACTATGAGTTTTTTTTATTTTTTCGACATACTTTACTGTGACATTTTTTTATTTTTTCGACATACTATACAATGACATTTTTTGACATACTATACTATGAATATTTTTTATTTTTTCGACATACTTTACTGGGACATTTTTTTATTTTTTCGACATACTTTACTGTGACATTTTTTTATTTTTTTCGACATACTATAATATGACTTTTTTTGACATACTATACTATAACTTTTATTTTTTCGACATACTATACTATGACTTTTTTTAATTTTTTCGACATACTTTACTGTGACATTTTTTTATTTTTTCGACATACTATAATATGACATTTTTTGACATACTATACTTTGACTTTTTTAATTTTTTCGACATAGTATACAATGACATTTTCTTTTTTTTCGACATACTATACTATGGCTTTTATTTCGACATACTATGATATGACTTTATTTTTTCGAAATACTATACTATGACTTTTTCATGACTTTTTTGGACATACTATACTATGACTTTGTCACTTTTATCTACATACTATACTATGACTTTTTTCAACATACTATACTTCGACTTTTTTATCAATTTTTTCGACATACTATACTATGACTTTTTTTTTTTTCAACATACCATACTATGACTTTTTTTATCACTTTTTTCGACATATAATGCTATGACTTTATCACTTTTATCAACATACTATACTGTGACTTTTTTCGACATACTATACTATGACTTTATCACTTTTTTCGACATACTATACTGACTTTTTCATGACTTTTTTCGACAAACTATACTATGACTTTTTTCATCATACTATACTATGACTTTTTTTATCACTTTTTTCGACATACTATACTATGACTTTTTATTTTTTCAACATACTATACTATGACTTTTTTGACATACTATACTATAACTTTTATTTTTTGGACATACTATACTATGACTTTTTTTATTTTTTCAACATACTTTACTGTGACATTTTTTTATTTTTTCGACATACTATAATATGAAATTTTTGGACATACTATACATTGACTTTTTTAATTTTTTCGACATAGTATACATTGACACTCTATTTTTTCGACATACTATACTATGACTTATTTCGATGAACTATACTATGACTATTTTATTTTTCAACATACTATACTATGGCTTTTATTTCGACATACTATGATATGACTTTTTATTTTTTCGAAATACTATCCTATGACTTTTTTTGACATACTATACTATGACTTTGTCACTTTTATCTACATACTATACTATGACTTTTTTCAACATACTATATTTCGACTTTTATCAATTTTTTCGACATACTATACTATGACTTTTTTTTTTTCAACATACCATACTATGACTTTTTTTATCACTTTTTTCGACATATAATGCTATGACTTTATCACTTTTATCAACATACTATACTGTGACTTTTTTCGACATACTTTACTATGACTTTATCACTTTTTTCGACATACTATACTATGACTTTTTCATGACTTTTTTCGACATACTATACTATGACTTTTTTCAACATACTATACTATAACTTATTTTTTCGACATACTATACTATGACTTTTTTTATTTTTTCGACATACTTAACTGACATTTTTTTATTTTTTCGACATACTATGCTATGACATTTTTTGACATACTATACTTTGACTTTTTTAAATTTTTGACATACTATCCTATGACTTTTTCGACATATTATACAATGACATTTTCTATTTTTTCGACATACTATACTATGACTTTTATTTCGATGAACTATACTATGACTTTTTTTTATTTTTCGACATACTATATTATGGCTTTTATTTCGACATACTATGATATGACTTTTTATTTTTTCGACATACTATACTATGACTTTTTTAATTTTTTCGGCATACTTTACTGTGACATTTTTTTATTTTTTCGACATACTATACTATGACATTTTTTGACGTACTATACTTTGACTTTTTTAAATTTTTGACATACTATCCTATGACTTTTTCGACATATTATCAATGACTATACAATGAATTTTTTTTGACATACTATACTAGGACCTTATAATTTTTTCAACGTACTATATTGACTTTTTTTCATTTTTTCGACATACTATACTATGACGCTTTTTCGACAAACATGTACTATACTATGACTTTTTTTACTTTTTCCAACATACTATACTATGGCTTTTTTTCGACATACTATACTATGACTTTTTTTATCACTTTTTTCGACATATAATGCTATGACTTTATCACTTTTATCAACATACTATACTGTGACTTTTTCGACATACTATACTATGACTTTATCACTTTTTTCGACATACTATACTATAACTTTTTCATGACTTTTTTCGACATACTATACTATGACTTTTTTCAACATACTATACTATAACTTATTTTTTCGACATACTATACTATGACTTTTTTTATGTTTTCAACATACTTTACTGTGACATTTTTTTATTTTTTCGACATACTATAATATGACATTTTTTGACATACTATACTTTGACTTTTTTAAATTTTTGACATACTATCCTATGACTTTTTCGAAATATTATACAATGACATTTTCTATTTTTTCGACATACTATACTATGACTTTTATTTCCATGAACTATACTATGACTTTTTTTATTTTTCGACATACTATACCACGGCTTTTATTTCGACATACTATGATAAGACTTTTTATTTTTTCGACATACTATGATATGACTTTTTATTTGTTCGACATACTATACTATGACTTTTTTAATTTTTTCGGCATACTTTACTGTGACATTTTTTTATTTTTTCGACATACTATACGATGACTTTTTTTATTTTTTCGACATACTTTACTGTGACATTTTTTTATTTTTTTGACATACTATACTATGACATTTTTTGACGTACTATACTTTGACTTTTTTAAATTTTTGACATACTATCCTATGACTTTTTCGACATATTATCAATGACATTTTCTATTTTTTCGACATACTATACTATGACTTTTATTTCGATGAACTATACTATGACTTTCTTATTTTTTCGACATACTATACTATGACTTTTTTTGACATACTATACTATGACTTTTTCATGACTTTTTTCGACATACTATACTATGACTTTTTCATGACTTTTTTCGACATACTATACTATGACTTTTTCATGACTTTTTTCGACATACTATACTATGACTTTTTCATGACTTTTTTCGACATACTATACTATGACTTTGTCACTCATCTACATACTATACTATGACTTTTTTTATCAATTTTTTCGACATACTATACTATGACTTTTTATTTTTTCAACATACTATACTATGACTTTTTTTGACATACTATAACATTTATTTTTTCGACATACTATACTATGAATTTTTTTCATTTTTTCGACATACTTTACTGACATTTTTTTTATTTTTTCGACATACTGTACTATGACATTTTTGGACATACTATACTTTGACTTTTTTAATTTTTCCGACATACTATCCTATGACTTTTTCGACATAGTATACAATGACATTTTCTATTTTTTCGACAAAATATACTATGACTTTTATTTCGATGAACTATAGTATGACTTTTTTTATTTTTCGACATACTATACCATGGCTTTTATTTCGACATACTATGATAAAACTTTTTATTTTTTCGACATACTATACTATGACTTTTATTTTTTCGACATACTATACTATGACTTTTTTATAATTTTTTTCGACATACTATGACATTTTTCGACATACTATACAATGAATTTTTTTTGACATACTATACTAGGACCTTTTAATTTTTTCAACGTACTATTTTGATTTTTTTTCATTTTTTCGACATACTATACTATGACGCTTTTTCGACATACATGTACTATACTATGACTTTTTTTATTTTTTCCAACATACTATACTATGGCTTTTTTTCGACATACTATACTATGACTTTTTTTATCACTTTTGTCGACTTATAATGCTATGACTTTATCACTTTTATCAACATACTATACTGTGACTTTTTCGACATACTATACTATGACTTTATCACTTTTTTCGACATACTATACTATAACTTTTTCATGACTTTTTTCGACATACTATACTATGACTGTCACTTTTATCGACATACTATACTATGACTTTTTTCCACATACTATACTATGACTTTTTTTATCACTTTTTTCGAGATACTATACTATGACTTTTTATTTTTTCAACATACTCTACTATGACTTTTTTTGACATACTATAACTTTTATTTTTTGGACATACTATACTATGATTTTTTTTATTTTTTCGACATACTTTACTGTGACATTTTTTTATTTTTTCGACATACTATAATATGACATTTTTTGACATACTATACTATGACTTTATTTTTTCGACATACTATACTATGACTTTTTTATAATTTTTTTCGACATACTATGACATACTATACAATGAATTTTTTTTGACATACTATACTAGGACCTTTTAATTTTTTCAACGTACTATATTGACTTTTTTTCATTTTTTCGACATACTATACTATGACGCTTTTTCGACATACATGTCTACTATGACTTTTTTTATTTTTTCCAACATACTATACTATGGCTTTTTTTCGACATACTATACTATGACTTTTTTTAATCACTTTTTTCGACAAATAATGCTATGACTTTATCACTTTTATCAACATACTATACTGTGACTTTTTTCGACATACTATACTATGAGTTTATCACTTTTTTCGACATACTATACTATGACTTTTTCATGACTTTTTTCGACATACTATACTATGACTTTTTTCAACATACTATACTATGACTTTTTTTATCACTTTTTTCGACATACTATACTATGACTTTTTATTTTTTCAACATACTATACTATGACTTTTTTTGACATACTATACTATAACTTATTTTTTGGACATACTATACTATGACTTTTTTTTATTTTTTCGACATACTTTACTGTGACATTTTTTTATTTTTTCGACATACTATAATATGACATTTTTTGACATACTATACTTTGACTTTTTTAATTTTTTCGACATAGTATACAATGACATTTTCAACATACTATACTATGGCTTTTATTTCGACATACTATGATATGACTTTTTATTTTTTCGAAATACTATCCTATGACTTTTTTTGACATACTATACTATGACTTTGTCACTTTTATCTACATACTATACTATGACTTTTTTCAACATACTATATTTCGACTTTTATCAATTTTTTCGACATACTATACTATGACTTTTTTTTTTTCAACATACCATACTATGACTTTTTTTATCACTTTTTTCGACATATAATGCTATGACTTTATCACTTTTATCAACATACTATACTGTGACTTTTTTCGACATACTATACTATGACTTTATCACTTTTTTCGACATACTATACTATGACTTTTTTCGACATACTATACTATGACTTTTTTCAACATACTATAACTTATTTTTTCGACATACTATACTATGACTTTTTTTATTTTTTCGACATACTTTACTGTGACATTTTTTTATTTTTTCGACATACTATGCTATGACATTTTTTGACATACTATACTTTGACTTTTTTAAATTTTTGACATACTATCCTATGACTTTTTCGACATATTATACAATGACATTTTCTATTTTTTCGACATACTATACTATGACTTTTATTTCGATGAACTATACTATGACTTTCTTATTTTTTCGACATACTATACTATGACTTTTTTTGACATACTATACTATGACTTTTTCATGACTTTTTTCGACATACTATACTATGACTTTTTCATGACTTTTTTCGACATACTATACTATGACTTTGTCACTTTTATCTACATACTATACTATGACTTTTTTATCAATTTTTTCGACATACTATACTATGACTTTTTATTTTTTCAACATACTATACTATGACTTTTTTTGACATACTGTAACATTTATTTTTTCGACATACTATACTATGAATTTTTTTCATTTTTTCGACATACTTTACTGACATTTTTTTTATTTTTTCGACATACTGTACTATGACATTTTTTGACATACCATACTTTGACTTTTTTAATTTTTCCGACATACTATCCTATGACTTTTTCGACATAGTATACAATGACATTTTCTATTTTTTCGACATAATATACTATGACTTTTATATCGATGAACTATAGTATGACTTTTTTTATTTTTCGACATACTATACCATGGCTTTTATTTCGACATACTATGATAAGACTTTTTATTTTTTCGACATACTATACTATGACTTTTTTTTATTTTTTCAACATACTATACTGTGACATTTTTTATTTTTTCGACATACTATACTATGACTTTTATTTTTTCGACATACTATACTATGACTTTTTTATAATTTTTTTCGACATACTATGACATTTTTCGACATACTATACAATGAATTTTTTTTGACATACTATACTAGGACCTTTTAATTTTTTCAACGTACTATTTTGATTTTTTATCATTTTTTCGACATACTATACTATGACGCTTTTTCGACATACATGTACTATACTATGACTTTTTTTATTTTTTCCAACATACTATACTATGGCTTTTTTTCGACATACTATACTATGACTTTTATTTCGATGAACTATACGATGACTTTTTTTTATTTTTCGACATACTATACTATGGCTTTTATTTCGATGAACTATAGTATGACTTTTTTTATTTTTCGACATACTATACCATGGCTTTTATTTCGACATACTATGATAAGACTTTTTATTTTTTCGACATACTATACTATGACTTTTTTTTATTTTTTCAACATACTATGCTATTATTATATTTTTTTTATTTTTTCGATATACTATACTATGACTTTTATTTTTTCGACATACTATACTATGACTTTTTTATAATTTTTTTCGACATACTATGACATTTTTCGACATACTATACAATGAATTTTTTTTGACATACTATACTAGGACCTTTTAATTTTTTCAACGTACTATTTTGATTTTTTTTCATTTTTTCGACATACTATACTATGACGCTTTTTCGACATACATGTACTATACTATGACTTTTTTTATTTTTTCCAACATACTATACTATGGCTTTTTTTCGACATACTATACTATGACTTTTTTTATCACTTTTTTCGACTTATAATGCTATGACTTTATCACTTTTATCAACATACTATACTGTGACTTTTTCGACATACTATATTATGACTTTATCACTTTTTTCGACATACTATACTATGACTTTTTCATGACTTTTTTCGACATACTATACTATGACTTTTTTCAACATACTATACTATGACTTTTTTTATCACTTTTTTCGACATACTATACTATGACTTTTTATTTTTTCAACATACTATACTATGACTTTTTTTGACATACTATACTATAACTTATTTTTTGGAAATACTATACTATGACTTTTTTTTATTTTTTCGACATACTTTACTGTGACATTTTTTTATTTTTTCGACATACTATAATATGACATTTTTTGACATACTATACTTTGACTTTTTTAATTTTTTCGACATAGTATACAATGACATTTTCAACATACTATACTATGGCTTTTATTTCGACATACTATGATATGACTTTTTATTTTTTCGAAATACTATCCTATGACTTTTTTGGACATACTATACTATGACTTTGTCACTTTTATCTACATACTATACTATGACTTTTTTCAACATACTATATTTCGACTTTTATCAATTTTTTCGACATACTATACTATGACTTTTTTTTTTTAACATACTATGACTTTTTTTAATCACTTTTTTCGACATATAATGCTATGACTTTATCACTTTTATCAACATACTATACTGTGACTTTTTTCGACATACTATACTATGACTTTATCACTTTTTTCGACATACTATACTATGACTTTTTTCGACATACTATACTATGACTTTTTTCAACATACTATAACTTATTTTTTCGACATACTATACTATGACTTTTTTTATTTTTTCGACATACTTTACTGTGACATTTTTTTATTTTTTCGACATACTATGCTATGACTTTTATTTTTTCGACATACTATACTATGACTTTTTTATAATTTTTTTCGACATACTATGACATTTTTCGACATACTATACAATGAATTTTTTTTGACATACTATACTAGGACCTTTTAATTTTTTCAACGTACTATTTTGATTTTTTTTCATTTTTTCGACATACTATACTATGACGCTTTTTCGACATACATGTACTATACTATGACTTTTTTTATTTTTTCCAACATACTATACTATGGCTTTTTTTCGACATACTATACTATGACTTTTTTTATCACTTTTGTCGACTTATAATGCTATGACTTTATCACTTTTATCAACATACTATACTGTGACTTTTTCGACATACTATACTATGACTTTATCACTTTTTTCGACATACTATACTATAACTTTTTCATGACTTTTTTCGACATACTATACTATGACTGTCACTTTTATCGACATACTATACTATGACTTTTTTCACCATACTATACTATGACTTTTTTTAATCACTTTTTTCGAGATACTATACTATGACTTTTTATTTTTTCAACATACTATACTATGACTTTTTTTGACATACTATAACTTTTATTTTTTGGACATACTATACTATGATTTTTTTTATTTTTTCGACATACTTTACTGTGACATTTTTTTATTTTTTCGACATACTATAATATGACATTTTTTGACATACTATACTATGACTTTATTTTTTCGACATACTATACTATGACTTTTTTATAATTTTTTTCGACATACTATGACATACTATACAATGAATTTTTTTTGACATACTATACTAGGACCTTTTAATTTTTTCAACGTACTATATTGACTTTTTTTCATTTTTTCGACATACTATACTATGACGCTTTTTCGACATACATGTCTACTATGACTTTTTTTATTTTTTCCAACATACTATACTATGGCTTTTTTTCGACATACTATACTATGACTTTTTTTAATCACTTTTTTCGACAAATAATGCTATGACTTTATCACTTTTATCAACATACTATACTGTGACTTTTTTCGACATACTATACTATGAGTTTATCACTTTTTTCGACATACTATACTATGACTTTTTCATGACTTTTTTCGACATACTATACTATGACTTTTTTCAACATACTATGCTATGACTTTTTTTATCACTTTTTTCGACAGACTATACTATGACTTTTTATTTTTTCAACATACTATACTATGACTTTTTTTGACATACTATACTATAACTTATTTTTTGGACATACTATACTATGACTTTTTTTTATTTTTTCGACATACTTTACTGTGACATTTTTTTATTTTTTTGACATACTATAATATGACATTTTTTGACATACTATACTTTGACTTTTTTAATTTTTTCGACATAGTATACAATGACATTTTCAACATACTATACTATGGCTTTTATTTCGACATACTATGATATGACTTTTTATTTTTTCGAAATACTATCCTATGACTTTTTTGGACATACTATACTATGACTTTGTCACTTTTATCTACATACTATACTATGACTTTTTTCAACATACTATATTTCGACGTATCAATTTTTTCGACATACTATACTATGACTTTTTTTTTTTCAACATACCATACTATGACTTTTTTTATCACTTTTTTCGACATATAATGCTATGACTTTATCACTTTTATCAACATACTATACTGTGACTTTTTTCGACATACTATACTATGACTTTATCACTTTTTTCGACATACTATACTATGACTTTTTTCGACATACTATACTATGACTTTTTTCAACATACTATAACTTATTTTTTCGACATACTATACGATGACTTTTTTTATTTTTTCGACATACTTTACTGTGACATTTTTTTATTTTTTTGACATACTATACTATGACATTTTTTGACGTACTATACTTTGACTTTTTTAAATTTTTGACATACTATCCTATGACTTTTTCGACATATTATCAATGACATTTTCTATTTTTTCGACATACTATACTATGACTTTTATTTCGATGAACTATACTATGACTTTCTTATTTTTTCGACATACTATACTATGACTTTTTTTGACATACTATACTATGACTTTTTCATGACTTTTTTCGACATACTATACTATGACTTTTTCATGACTTTTTTCGACATACTATACTATGACTTTGTCACTTTTATCTACATACTATACTATGACTTTTTTATCAATTTTTTTGACATACTATACTATGACTTTTTATTTTTTCAACATACTATACTATGACTTTTTTTGACATACTATAATATTTATTTTTTCGACATACTATACTATGAATTTTTTTCATTTTTTCGACATACTTTACTGACATTTTTTTTATTTTTTCGACATACTGTACTATGACATTTTTTGACATACTATACTTTGACTTTTTTAATTTTTCCGACATACTATCCTATGACTTTTTCGACATAGTATACAATGACATTTTCTATTTTTTCAACATAATATACAAGGACTTTTATTTCGATGAACTATAGTATGACTTTTTTTATTTTTCGACATACTATACCATGGCTTTTATTTCGACATACTATGATAAGACTTTTTATTTTTTCGACATACTATACTATGACTTTTTTTTATTTTTTCAACATACTATACTGTGACATTTTTTATTTTTTCGACATACTATACTATGACTTTTATTTTTTCGACATACTATACTATGACTTTTTTATAATTTTTTTCGACATACTATGACATTTTTCGACATACTATACAATGAATTTTTTTTGACATACTATACTAGGACCTTTTAATTTTTTCAAAGTACTATTTTGATTTTTTTTCATTTTTTCGACATACTATACTATGACGCTTTTTCGACATACATGTACTATACTATGACTTTTTTTATTTTTTCCAACATACTATACTATGGCTTTTTTTCGACATACTATACTATGACTTTTTTTATCACTTTTTTCGACTTATAATGCTATGACTTTATCACTTTTATCAACATACTATACTGTGACTTTTTCGACATACTATACTATGACTTTATCACTTTTTTCGACATACTATACTATAACTTTTTCATGACTTTTTTCGACATACTATACTATGACTGTCACTTTTATCGACATACTATACTATGACTTTTTTCAACATACTATACTATGACTTTTTTTATCACTTTTTTCGAGATACTATACTATGACTTTTTATTTTTTCAACATACTATACTATGACTTTTTTTGACATACTATACTATAACTTTTATTTTTTGGACATACTATACTATGATTTTTTTTATTTTTTCGACATACTTTACTGTGACATTTTTTTATTTTTTCGACATACTATAATATGACATTTTTTGACATACTATACTATGACTTTATTTTTTCGACATACTATACTATGACTTTTTTATAATTTTTTTCGACATACTATGACATACTATACAATGAATTTTTTTTGACATACTATACTAGGACCTTTTAATTTTTTCAACGTACTATATTGACTTTTTTTCATTTTTTCGACATACTATACTATGACGCTTTTTCGACATACATGTCTACTATGACTTTTTTTATTTTTTCCAACATACTATACTATGGCTTTTTTTCGACATACTATACTATGACTTTTTTTATCACTTTTTTCGACATATAATGCTATGACTTTATCACTTTTATCAACATACTATACTGTGACTTTTTTCGACATACTATACTATGACTTTATCACTTTTTTCGACATACTATACTATGACTTTTTCATGACTTTTTTCGACATACTATACTATGACTTTTTTCAACATACTATGCTATGACTTTTTTTATCACTTTTTTCGACATACTATACTATGACTTTTTATTTTTTCAACATACTATACTATGACTTTTTTTGACATACTATACTATAACTTATTTTTTGGACATACTATACTATGACTTTTTTTTATTTTTTCGACATACTTTACTGTGACATTTTTTTATTTTTTCGACATACTATAATATGACATTTTTTGACATACTATACTTTGACTTTTTTAATTTTTTCGACATAGTATACAATGACATTATCAACATACTATACTATGGCTTTTATTTCGACATACTATGATATGACTTTTTATTTTTTCGAAATACTATCCTATGACTTTTTTGGACATACTATACTATGACTTTGTCACTTTTATCTACATACTATACTATGACTTTTTTCAACATACTATATTTCAACTTTTATCAATTTTTTCGACATACTATACTATGACTTTTTTTTTTTCAACATACCATACTATGACTTTTTTTATCACTTTTTTCGACATATAATGCTATGACTTTATCACTTTTATCAACATACTATACTGTGACTTTTTTCGACATACTATACTATGACTTTATCACTTTTTTCGACATACTATACTATGACTTTTTTCGACATACTATACTATGACTTTTTTCAACATACTATACTATAACTTATTTTTTCGACATACTATACTATGACTTTTTTAATTTTTTCGACATACTTTACTGTGACATTTTTTTATTTTTTCGACATACTATGCTATGACATTTTTTGACATACTATACTTTGACTTTTTTAAATTTTTGACATACTATCCTATGACTTTTTCGACATATTATACAATGACATTTTCAATTTTTTCGACATACTATACTATGACTGTCACTTTTATCGACATACTATACTATGACTTTTTTCAACATACTATACTATGACTTTTTTTATCACTTTTTTCGAGATACTATACTATGACTTTTTATTTCTTCAACATACTATACTATGACTTTTTTTGACATACTATACTATAACTTTTATTTTTTGGACATACTATACTATGATTTTTTTTATTTTTTCGACATACTTTACTGTGACATTTTTTTATTTTTTCGACATACTATAATATGACAGTTTTTGACATACTATACTATGACTTTATTTTTTCGACATACTATACTATGACTTTTTTATAATTTTTTTCGACATACTATGACATACTATACAATGAATTTTTTTTGACATACTATACTAGGACCTTTTAATTTTTTCAACGTACTATATTGACTTTTTTTCATTTTTTCGACATACTATACTATGACGCTTTTTCGACATACATGTCTACTATGACTTTTTTTATTTTTTCCAACATACTATACTATGGCTTTTTTTCGACATACTATACTATGACTTTTTTTATCACTTTTTTCGACATATAATGCTATGACTTCATCACTTTTATCAACATACTATACTGTGACTTTTTTCGACATACTATACTATGAGTTTATCACTTTTTTCGACATACTATACTATGACTTTTTTCGACATACTATACTATGACTTTTTTCAACATACTATGCTATGACTTTTTTTATCACTTTTTTCGACATACTATACTATAACTTATTTTTTGGACATACTATACTATGACTTTTTTTTATTTTTTCGACATACTTTACTGTGACATTTTTTTATTTTTTCGACATAGTATACAATGACATTTTCAACATACTATACTATGGCTTTTATTTCGACATACTATGATATGACTTTTTATTTTTTCGAAATACTATCCTATGACTTTTTTGGACATACTATACTATGACTTTGTCACTTTTATCTACATACTATACTATGACTTTTTTCAACATACTATATTTCGACTTTTATCAATTTTTTCGACATACTATACTATGACTTTTTTTTTTTCAACATACCATACTATGACTTTTTTTATCACTTTTTTCGACATATAATGCTATGACTTTATCACTTTTATCAACATACTATACTGTGACTTTTTTCGACATACTATACTATGACTTTATCACTTTTTTCGACATACTATACTATGACTTTTTTCGACATACTATACTATGACTTTTTTCAACATACTATACTATAACTTATTTTTTCGACATACTATACTATGACTTTTTTTATTTTTTCGACATACTTTACTGTGACATTTTTTTATTTTTTCGACATACTATGCTATGACATTTTTTGACATACTATACTTTGACTTTTTTAAATTTTTGACATACTATCCTATGACTTTTTCGACATATTATACAATGACATTTTCAATTTTTTTAACATACTATACTATGACTTTTATTTCGATGAACTATATTATGACCTTTTTTTATTTTTCGACATACTATACTATGGCTTGTATTTCGACATACTATGATATGACTTTTTATTTGTTCGACGTACTATACTATGACTTTTTTAATTTTTTCGGCATACTTTACTGTGACATTTTTTTATTTTTTCGACATACTATACGATGACTTTTTATTTTTTCGACATACTTTACTGTGACATTTTTTTATTTTTTTGACATACTATA
Source organism: Sebastolobus alascanus (assembly GCA_916701645.2). Taxonomy (NCBI): domain Eukaryota; kingdom Metazoa; phylum Chordata; class Actinopteri; order Perciformes; family Sebastidae; genus Sebastolobus; species Sebastolobus alascanus. Next base: position 2,322,412 of record CAKAOJ020000020.1, read on the forward strand.
CTATGACATTTTTTGACGTACTATACTTTGACTTTTTTCAATTTTTGACATACTATCCTATGACTTTTTCGACATATTATCAATGACATTTTCTATTTTTTCGACATACTATACTATGACTTTTTTATAATTTTTTTCGACATACTATGACATTTTTCGACATACTATACAATGAACTTTTTTTGACATACTATACTAGGACCTTTTAATTTTTTCAACGTACTATTTTGATTTTTTTTCATTTTTTCGACATACATGTACTATACTATGACTTTTTTTATTTTTTCCAACATACTATACTATGGCTTTTTTTCGACATACTATACTATGACTTTTTTTTTTTCAACATACCATACTATGACTTTTTTTATCACTTTTTTCGACATATAATGCTATGACTTTATCACTTTTATCAACATACTATACTGTGACTTTTTTCGACATACTATACTATGACTTTATCACTTTTTTCGACATACTATACTATGACTTTTTTCGACATACTATACTATGACTTTTTTCAACATACTATACTATAACTTATTTTTTCGACATACTATACTATGACTTTTTTTATTTTTTCGACATACTTTACTGTGACATTTTTTTATTTTTTCGACATACTATACCATGGCTTTTATTTCGACATACTATGATGAGACTTTTTATTTTTCCGACATACTATCCTATGACTTTTTCGACATAGTATACAATGACATTTTCTATTTTTTCGACAAAATATACTATGACTTTTATTTCGATGAACTATAGTATGACTTTTTTTATTTTTCGACATACTATACCATGGCTTTTATTTCGACATACTATGATAAGACTTTTTATTTTTTCGACATACTATACTATGACTTTTTTTTATTTTTTCAACATACTATACTATGACATTTTTTATTTTTTCGACATACTATACTATGACTTTTATTTTTTCGACATACTATACTATGACTTTTTTATAATTTTTTTCGACATACTATGACATTTTTCGACATACTATACAATGAATTTTTTTTGACATACTATACTAGGACCTTTTAATTTTTTCAACGTACTATTTTGATTTTTTTTCATTTTTTCGACATACTATACTATGACGCTTTTTCGACATACATGTACTATACTATGACTTTTTTTATTTTTTCCAACATACTATACTATGGCTTTTTTTCGACATACTATACTATGACTTTTTTTATCACTTTTTTCGACTTATAATGCTATGACTTTATCACTTTTATCAACATACTATACTGTGACTTTTTCGACATACTATACTATGACTTTATCACTTTTTTCGACATACTATACTATAACTTTTTCATGACTTTTTTCGACATACTATACTATGACTTTTTTCAACATACTATACTATGACTTTTTTTATCACTTTTTTCGAGATACTATACTATGACTTTTTATTTTTTCAACATACTATACTATGACTTTTTTTGACATACTATACTATAACTTTTATTTTTTGGACATACTATACTATGATTTTTTTTATTTTTTCGACATACTTTACTGTAACATTTTTTTATTTTTTCGACATACTATAATATGACATTTTTTGACATACTATACTATGACTTTATTTTTTCGACATACTATACTATGAATTTTTTATAATTTTTTTCGACATACTATGACATACTATACAATGAATTTTTTTTTACATACTATACTAGGACCTTTTAATTTTTTCAACGTACTATATTGACTTTTTTTCATTTTTTCGACATACTATACTGTGACGCTTTTTCGACATACATGTCTACTATGACTTTTTTTATTTTTTCCAACATACTATACTATGGCTTTTTTTCGACATACTATACTATGACTTTTTTTATCACTTTCTTCGACATATAATGCTATGACTTTAGCACTTTTATCAACATACTATACTGTGACTTTTTTCGACATACTATACTATGAGTTTATCACTTTTTTCGACATACTATACTATGACTTTTTCATGACTTTTTTCGACATACTATACTATGACTTTTTTCAACATACTATGCTATGACTTTTTATTTTTTCAACATACTATACTATGACTTTTTTTGACATACTATACTATAACTTTTATTTTTTGGACATACTATACTATGACTTTTTTTTATTTTTTCGACATACTTTACTGTGACATTTTTTTATTTTTTCGACATACTATAATATGACATTTTTTGACATACTATACTTTGACTTTTTTAATTTTTTCGACATAGTATACAATGACATTTTCAACATACTATACTATGGCTTTTATTTCGACATACTATGATATGACTTTTTATTTTTTCGAAATACTATCCTATGACTTTTTTGGACATACTATACTATGACTTTGTCACTTTTATCTACATACTATACTATGACTTTTTTCAACATACTATATTTCGACTTTTATCAATTTTTTCGACATACTATACTATGACTTTTTTCGACATACTATACTATGACTTTTTTCAACATACTATACTATAACTTATTTTTTCGACATACTATACTATGACTTTTTATTTTTTCGACATACTTTACTGTGACATTTTTTTATTTTTTCGACATACTATGCTATGACATTTTTTGACATACTATACTTTGACTTTTTTAAATTTTTGACATACTATCCTATGACTTTTTCGACATATTATACAATGACATTTTCTATTTTTTCGACATACTATAATATGACTTTTATTTCGATGAACTATACTATGACTTTTTATTTTTCGACATACTATACTATGGCTTTTATTTCGACATACTATGATATGACTTTTTATTTGTTCGACATACTATACTATGACTTTTTTAATTTTTTCGGCATACTTTACTGTGACATTTTTTTATTTTTTCGACATACTATACGATGACTTTTTATTTTTTCGACATACTTTACTGTGACATTTTTTTATTTTTTTGACATACTATACTATGACATTTTTTGACGTACTATACTTTGACTTTTTTAAATTTTTGACATACTATCCTATGACTTTTTCGACATATTATCAATGACATTTTCTATTTTTTCGACATACTATACTATGACTTTTATTTCGATGAACTATACTATGACTTTCTTTTTTTTTCGACATACTATACTATGACTTTTTTTGACATACTATGACTTTTTCATGACTTTTTTCGACATACTATACTATGACTTTTTCATGACTTTTTTCGACATACTATACTATGACTTTTTCATGACTTTTTTCGACATACTATACTATGACTTTGTCACTTTTATCTACATACTATACTATGACTTTTTTATCAATTTTTTCGACATACTATACTATGACTTTTTATTTTTTCAACATGCTATACTATGACTTTTTCTGACATACTATAACATTTATTTTTTCGACATACTATACTATGAATTTTTTTCATTTTTTCGACATACTTTACTGACATTTTTTTTATTTTTTCGACATACTGTACTATGACATTTTTTGACATACCATACTTTGACTTTTTTAATTTTTCTGACATACTATCCTATGACTTTTTCGACATAGTATACAATGACATTTTCTATTTTTTCGACATAATATACTAAGACTTTTATTTCGATGAACTATAGTATGACTTTTTTTATTTTTCGACATACTATACCATGGCTTTTATTTCGACATACTATGATAAGACTTTTTATTTTTTCGACATACTATACTATGACTTTTTTTTATTTTTTCAACATACTATACTGTGACATTTTTTATTTTTTCGACATACTATACTATGACTTTTATTTTTTCGACATACTATACTATGACTTTTTTTGACATACTATACTATGACTTTTTCATGACTTTTTTCGACATACTATACTATGACTTTTTCATGACTTTTTTCGACATACTATACTATGACTTTGTCACTTTTATCTACATACTATACTATGACTTTTTTATCAATTTTTTCGACATACTATACTATGACTTTTTATTTTTTCAACATGCTATACTATGACTTTTTCTGACATACTATAACATTTATTTTTTCGACATACTATACTATGAATTTTTTTCATTTTTTCGACATACTTTACTGACATTTTTTTTATTTTTTCGACATACTGTACTATGACATTTTTTGACATACCATACTTTGACTTTTTTAATTTTTCTGACATACTATCCTATGACTTTTTCGACATAGTATACAATGACATTTTCTATTTTTTCGACATAATATACTAAGACTTTTATTTCGATGAACTATAGTATGACTTTTTTTATTTTTCGACATACTATACCATGGCTTTTATTTCGACATACTATGATAAGACTTTTTATTTTTTCGACATACTTTACTGTGACAGTTTTTTATTTTTTCGACATACTATAATATGACATTTTTTGACATACTATACTATGACTTTATTTTTTCGACATACTATACTATGACTTTTTTATAATTTTTTTCGACATACTATGACATACTATACAATGAATTTTTTTTGACATACTATACTTATACCTTTTAATTTTTTCAACGTACTATATTGACTTTTTTTCATTTTTTCGACATACTATACTATGACGCTTTTTTGACATACATGTCTACTATGACTTTTTTTATTTTTTCCAACATACTATACTATGGCTTTTTTTCGACATACTATACTATGACTTTTTTTATCACTTTTTTCGACATATAATGCTATGACTTTATCACTTTTATCAACATACTATACTGTGACTTTTTTCGACATACTATACTATGACTTTATCACTTTTTTCGACATACTATACTATGACTTTTTCATTACTTTTTTCGACATACTATACTATGACTTTTTATTTTTTCAACATACTATACTATGACTTTTTTTGACATACTATACTATAACTTTTATTTTTTGGACATACTATACTATGACTTTTTTTTTATTTTTTCGACATACTTTACTGTGACATTTTTTTATTTTTTCGACATACTATACTATGACTGTCACTTTTATCGACATACTATACTATGACTTTTTTCAACATACTATACTGTGACTTTTTTTGACATACTATACTATAACTTTTATTTTTTGGACATACTATACTATGACTTTTTTTTTATTTTTTCGACATACTTTACTGTGACATTTTTTTATTTTTTCGACATACTATACTATGACTGTCACTTTTATCGACATACTATACTATGACTTTTTTCAACATACTATACTATGACTTTTTTCAACATACTATACTATAACTTATTTTTTCGACATACTATACTATGACTTTTTTTATTTTTTCGACATACTATACGATGACTTTTTTTATTTTTTCGACATACTTTACTGTGACATTTTTTTATTTTTTTGACATACTATACTATGACATTTTTTGACGTACTATACTTTGACTTTTTTAAATTTTTGACATACTATCCTATGACTTTTTCGACATATTATCAATGACATTTTCTATTTTTTCGACATACTATACTATGACTTTTATTTCGATGAACTATACTATGACTTTCTTATTTTTTCGACATACTATACTATGACTTTTTTTGACATACTATACTATGACTTTTTCATGACTTTTTTCGACATACTATACTATGACTTTTTCATGACTTTTTTCGACATACTATACTATGACTTTGTCACTTTTATCTACATACTATACTATGACTTTTTTATCAATTTTTTCGACATACTTTACTATGACTTTTTTTCATTTTTTCGACATACTTTACTGACATTTTTTTTATTTTTTCGACATACTGTACTATGACATTTTTTGACATACTATACTTTGACTTTTTAAATTTTTCCGACATACTATCCTATGACTTTTTCGACATAGTATACAATGACATTTTCTATTTTTTCGACATAATATACTATGACTTTTATTTCGATGAACTATAGTATGACTTTTTTTATTTTTCGACATACTATACCATGGCTTTTATTTCGACATACTATGATAAGACTTTTTATTTTTTCGACATACTATACTATGACTTTTTTTTATTTTTTCAACATACTATACTGTGACATTTTTTTTTTTTTCGACATACTATACTATGACTTTTATTTTTTCGACATACTATACTATGACTTTTTTATAATTTTTTTCGACATACTATGACATTTTTCGACATACTATACAATGAATTTTTTTTGACATACTATACTAGGACCTTTTAATTTTTTCAACGTACTATTTTGATTTTTTTTCATTTTTTCGACATACTATACTATGACGCTTTTTCGACATACATGTACTATACTATGACTTTTTTTATTTTTTCCAACATACTATACTATGGCTTTTTTTATCACTTTTTTCGACATATAATGCTATGACTTTATCCCTTTTATCAACATACTATACTGTGACTTTTTCGACATACTATACTATGACTTTATCACTTTTTTCGACATACTATACTATAACTTTTTCATGACTTTTTTCGACATACTATACTATGACTTTGTCACTTTTATCGACATACTATACTATGACTTTTTTCAACATACTATACTATGACTTTTTTTATCACTTTTTTCGAGATACTATACTATGACTTTTTATTTTTTCAACATACTATACTATGACTTTTTTTGACATACTATACTATAACTTTTATTTTTTGGACATACTATACTATGACTTTTTTTATTTTTTCGACATACTTTACTGTGACAGTTTTTTATTTTTTCGACATACTAAAATATGACATTTTTTGACATACTATACTATGACTTTATTTTTTCGACATACTATACTATGACTTTTTTATAATTTTTTTCGACATACTATGACATACTATACAATGAATTTTTTTTTGACATACTATACTAGGACCTTTTAATTTTTTCAACGTACTATATTGACTTTTTTTAATTTTTTCGACATACTATACTATGACGCTTTTTCGACATACATGTACTATACTATAACTTTTTTTATTTTTTCCAACATACTATACTATGGCTTTTTTTCGACATACTATACTATGACTTTTTTCGACATACTATACTATGACTTTATCACTTTTTTCGACATACTATACTATGACTTTTTCATGACTTTTTTCGACATACTATACTATGACTTTTTCATGACTTTTTTCGACATACTATACTAGGACTTTTTTCAACATACTATGCTATGACTTTTTTTATCACTTTTTTCGACATACTATACTATGACTTTTTATTTTTTCAACATACTATACTATGACTTTTTTTGACATACTATACTATAACTTTTATTTTTTGGACATACTATACTATGACTTTTTTTTTATTTTTTCGACATACTTTACTGTGACATTTTTTTATTTTTTCGACATACTATACCATGACATTTTTTATCACTTTTTTCGACATATAATGCTATGACTTTATCACTTTTATCGACATACTATACTATGACTTTTTTCAACATACTTTACTATGACTTTTTTTATCACTTTCTTTCGACGTACTATACTAGGACTTTTTATTTTTTCAACATACTATACTATGACTTTTTTTGACATACTATACTATAACTTTTATTTTTTGACATACTATACTATTACTTTTTCAGGACTTTTTTGGATATACTATACTATGACTTTGTCACTTTTATCTACATACTATACTATGACTTTTTTCAGCATACTATACTTCGACTTTTTTATCAATTTTTTCGACATACTATACTATGACTTTTTATTTTTTCGACATACTTTACTGTGACATTTTTTTATTTTTTCGACATACTATACCATGACATTTTTTGACATACTATATTTTGACATTTTCTATTTTTTCGACATACTATACTATGACTATTATTTCGATGAACTATACTATGACTTTTTTTTATTTTTCGACATACTATACTATGGCTTTTATTTCGACATACTATACTATGACTTTTTATTTTTTCAACATACTATACTATGACTTTTTTTGACATACTATACTATAACTTTTATTTTTTGGACATACTATACTATGACTTTTTTTATTTTTTCGACATACTTTACTTTGACAGTTTTTTATTTTTTCGACATACTAAAATATGACATTTTTTGACATACTATACTATGACTTTATTTTTTCGACATACTATACTATGACTTTTTTATAATTTTTTTCGACATACTATGACATACTATACAATGAATTTTTTTTTGACATACTATACTAGGACCTTTTAATTTTTTCAACGTACTATATTGACTTTTTTTAATTTTTTCGACATACTATACTATGACGCTTTTTCGACATACATGTACTATACTATAACTTTTTTTATTTTTTCCAACATACTATACTATGGCTTTTTTTCGACATACTATACTATGACTTTTTTCGACATACTATACTATGACTTTATCACTTTTTTCGACATACTATACTATGACTTTTTCATGACTTTTTTCGACATACTATACTATGACTTTTTCATGACTTTTTTCGACATACTATACTAGGACTTTTTTCAACATACTATGCTATGACTTTTTTTATCACTTTTTTCGACATACTATACTATGACTTTTTATTTTTTCAACATACTATACTATGACTTTTTTTGACATACTATACTATAACTTTTATTTTTTGGACATACTATACTATGACTTTTTTTTTATTTTTTCGACATACTTTACTGTGACATTTTTTTATTTTTTCGACATACTATACCATGACATTTTTTATCACTTTTTTCGACATATAATGCTATGACTTTATCACTTTTATCGACATACTATACTATGACTTTTTTCAACATACTTTACTATGACTTTTTTTATCACTTTCTTTCGACGTACTATACTAGGACTTTTTTTTTTTCAACATACTATACTATGACTTTTTTTGACATACTATACTATAACTTTTATTTTTTGACATACTATACTATTACTTTTTCAGGACTTTTTTGGATATACTATACTATGACTTTGTCACTTTTATCTACATACTATACTATGACTTTTTTCAGCATACTATACTTCGACTTTTTTATCAATTTTTTCGACATACTATACTATGACTTTTTATTTTTTCGACATACTTTACTGTGACATTTTTTTATTTTTTCGACATACTATACCATGACATTTTTTGACATACTATATTTTGACATTTTCTATTTTTTCGACATACTATACTATGACTATTATTTCGATGAACTATACTATGACTTTTTTTTATTTTTCGACATACTATACTATGGCTTTTATTTCGACATACTATACTATGACTTTTTATTTTTTCAACATACTATACTATGACTTTTTTTGACATACTATACTATAACTTTTATTTTTTCGACATACTATACTATGCCTTTTTTTATTTTTTCGACATTCTTTACTATGACTTTTATTTTTTCGACAAACTATACTGTGACTTTATTATGACTTTTTTCGACATACTATACTATGACTTTATCACTTTTATCAACATACTATACTGTGACTTTTTTCGACATAATATGATATGACTTTTTTATCAATTTTTTCGACATACTTTACTATGACTTTTTTTCATTTTTTCGACATACTTTACTGACATTTTTTTTATTTTTTCGACATACTGTACTATGACATTTTTTGACATACTATACTTTGACTTTTTTAATTTTTCCGACATACTATCCTATGACTTTTTCGACATAGTATACAATGACATTTTCTATTTTTTCGACATAATATACTATGACTTTTATTTCGATGAACTATAGTATGACTTTTTTTATTTTTCGACATACTATACCATGGCTTTTATTTCGACATACTATGATAAGACTTTTTATTTTTCGACATACTATACTATGACTTTATCACTTTTTTCGACATACTATACTATAACTTTTTCATGACTTTTTTCGACATACTATACTATGACTTTGTCACTTTTATCGACATACTATACTATGACTTTTTTCAACATACTATACTATGACTTTTTTTATCACTTTTTTCGAGATACTATACTATGACTTTTTATTTTTTCAACATACTATACTATGACTTTTTTTGACATACTATACCTTTTATTTTTTCGACATAATATACTATGACTTTTCTTCGACATATTATACTATGACTTTTTTTATTTTTTCGACATACTTTACTGTGACAGTTTTTTATGACTTTATCACTTTTTTCGACATACTATACTATGACTTTTTCATGACTTTTTTCGACATACTATACTATGACTTTTTTCAACATACTATGCTATGACTTTTTTTATCACTTTTTTCGACATACTATACTATGACTTTTTATTTTTTCAACATACTATACTATGACTTTTTTTGACATACTATACTATAACTTTTATTTTTTGGACATACTATACTATGACTTTTTTTTTATTTTTTCGACATACTATACTATGGCTTTTATTTCGCCATACTATACTATGACTTTTTATTTTTTCAACATACTATACTATGACTTTTTTTGACATACTATACTATAACTTTTATTTTTTGGACATACTATACTATGACTTTTTTTATTTTTTCGACATACTTTACTGTGACAGTTTTTTATTTTTTCGACATACTATAATATGACATTTTTTGACATACTATACTATGACTTTATTTTTTCGACATACTATACTATGACTTTTTTATAATTTTTTTCGACATACTATGACATACTATACAATGAATTTTTTTTGACATACTATACTAGGACCTTTTAATTTTTTCAACGTACTATATTGAGTTTTTTTTATTTTTTCGACATACTATACTATGACGCTTTTTCGACATACATGTACTATACTATAACTTTTTTTATTTTTTCCAACATACTATACTATGGCTTTTTTTCGACATACTATACTATGACTTTTTTCGACATACTATACTATGACTTTATCACTTTTTTCGACATACTATACTATGACTTTTTCATGACTTTTTTCGACATACTATACTATGACTTTTTTCAACATACTATGCTATGACTTTTTTTATCACTTTTTTCGACATACTATACTATGACTTTTTATTTTTTCAACATACTATACTATGACTTTTTTTGACATACTATACTATAACTTTTATTTTTTGGACATACTATACTATGACTTTTTTTTTATTTTTTCGACATACTTTACTGTGATATTTTTTTATTTTTTCGACATACTATACCATGACATTTTTTATCACTTTTTTCAACATATAATGCTATGACTTTATCACTTTTATCGACATACTATACTATGACTTTTTTCAACATACTTTACTATGACTTTTTTTATCACTTTTTTTCGACGTACTATACTAGGACTTTTTATTTTTCAACATACTATACTATGACTTTTTTTGACATACTATACTATAACTTTTATTTTTTGACATACTATACTATAACTTTTTCAGGACTTTTTTGGATATACTATACTATGACTTTGTCACATTTATCTACATACTATACTATGACTTTTTTCAGCATACTATACTTCGACTTTTTTATCAATTTTTTCGACATACTATACTATGACTTTTTATTTTTTCGACATACTTTACTGTGACATTTTTTTATTTTTTCGACATACTATACCATGACATTTTTTGACATACTATATTTTGACATTTTCTACTTTTTCGACATACTATACTATGACTATTATTTCGATGAACTATACTATGACTTTTTTTTATTTTTCGACATACTATACTATGGCTTTTATTTCGACATACTATACTATGACTTTTTATTTTTTCAACATACTATACTATGACTTTTTTTGACATACTATACTATAACTTTTATTTTTTCGACATACTATACTATGCCTTTTTTTATTTTTTCGACATTCTTTACTATGACTTTTATTTTTTCGACAAACTATACTGTGACTTTATTATGACTTTTTTCGACATACTATACTATGACTTTATCACTTTTATCAACATACTATACTGTGACTTTTTTCGACATAATATGATATGACTTTATCACTTTTTTCGACATACTATACTATGACTTTTTCATGCCTTTTTTCGACATACTATACTATGACTTTTTTATCACTTTTTTCGACATACTATACTATGACTTTTTATTTTTTCAACATACTATACTATGACTTTTTTTGACATACTATACTATAACTTTAATTTTTTCGACATACTATACTATGAATTTTTTGACATAGTATACTTTGACTTTTTTAATTTTTACGACATACTATCCTATGACTTTTTCGACATAGTATACATTGACATTTTCTATTTTTTCGACATACTATACTATGACTTTCATTTCGATGAACTATACTATGACTTTTTTATTTTTCGACATACTATGTTATGGCCATTATTTCGACATACTATGATAAGACTTTTCTTTATTTTTTCAACATACTATACTGTGACATTTTTTATTTTTTCGACATACTATACTATGACTTTTATTTTTTCGACATACTATACTATGACTTTTTTATAATTTTTTTCGACATACTATGACAATTTTCGACATACTATGCTATAACTTTTTAATTACCTTTTTTGACATACTATACTATGACTTTGTTCGACATATTATACTCTAACTTTTTTATGGCCGAAATACTATACTGTGACTTTTTTTATATATTTTTCTGAAATATTATGCTATGGCTTTTTTTCAACATACTATACTATGACTTTCATTTTTTCAACTAACTTATTTTTTTTTTCGACATACTATACTATGACTTTTTTATATTTTTTCGACATACTATACAATGAAATTTTTTTGACATACTATACTAGGACCTTTTTAATTTTTTCAACGTACTATATTGACTTTTTTTCATTTTTTCGAAACTATGACTTTTTATTTTTTCAACATACTATACTATGACTTTTTTTGACATACTATACTATAACTTTAATTTTTTCGACATACTATACTATGACTTTTTTTATCACTTTTTTCGTCATATAATGCTATGACTTTATCCCTTTTATCAACATACTATACTTTGACTTTTCTCGACATACTATACTATGACTTTATCACTTTTTTCAACATACTATACTATGACTTTATCACTTTTTTCGACATACTATACTATGACTTTTTTCAACATACTATACTATGACTTTATCACTTTTTTCGACATACTATACTATGACTTTATCACTTTTTTCGACATACTATACTATGACTTTTTTCAACATACTATACTATGACTTTTTTTCACTTTTTTCGACATACTATACTATGACTTTTATTTCGATGAACTATACTATGACTTTTTTTTATTTTTCGACATACTATACTATGGCTTTTATTTCGACATACTATACTATGACTTTTTATTTTTTCGACATACTATACTATGACTTTTTTTTGACATACTATACCTTTTATTTTTTCGACATAATATACTATGACTTTTCTTCGACATATTATACTATGACTTTTTTTATTTTTTCGACATACTATACTGTGACATTGTTTATTTTTTCGACATACTATACTATGACTTTTATTTTTTCGACAAACTATACTGTGACTTTTTTATTTTTTCGGCCTACTATATTATGACGTTTTTTTCGACATACTATACTATGACTTTTTTTTATTTTCGACATACTTTATTATGACTTTTTTATTATTTCGCCGTACTATACTATGAAAGTTTTTGACATATTATACTATGACTTTTTTTTTTTTTTTGACATACTATGCTATGACTTTTTCGACATAGTATACTATGACATTGACATACTTTGCTATGGCTTTTTTTTCGAAATACTATACTATGACTTATTTTTTCGACATACTATTCTATGACTTTTATTTCGATGAACTATACTATGACTTTTTTTATTTTTCAACATACTATGGCTTTAATTATAACTTATTTTTTTCGACATATTATAATATAATCTTTTTTACTTTTTCAACATACTATACGATGACTATTTTTCGACAAACTATACTGACTTTTTTATTTTTTCGACATACTATACTATGACTTTTTTATTTTTCCGACATACTATAACTTTTTATTTTTTCGACATCCTATACTATGACTTTTTTTTCGACATACTATAGTATGACTTCTTTATTTTTTCGCCATACGATACTATTACTTTTTTTGCCATACTATACTACGACTTTTTTTTATCACTTCTTTCAACAAATTATACAGTGACTTTTTCGACATACTATACTATGACTTTTTTATCCATTTTTTTGACAAACTGTGCTATGACTATTTAATGACCTTTTTCGACACACTATACTATGACTTTTTTATGGCCTATTTCGAAATACTATACTGTGACTTTTTATAATTTTTTCCGAAATAGTATACTGTGGCTTTTTTACGACTGTTGTTTGACATACTCTGCTATGATTTTTTATACGATATACCATACTATGACTTTTTTGACATATTATATTATGACTTTTTCCATGACATTTTTTAAGATACAATATTATTACTTTTTTATTAATTTTTCAACACACTATACTTTACTATGACTTTTTTATTAATTTTTTGACAGCTATACTATCATTTTTTCGCCATACTATGACTAGTTTCAACATAATATACTGACTTTTTTATTACCTTTTTCGACATACTGTACTATGAGTTTTTTCGAAATACTATACTATGACTTTATGGCCTTTTTTGACAAACTTTGCCGGCTTTTTTTTTTATTTTTTCCAAAATTGTATACTATGGCTTTTTTATGACTGTTTTTTCGACATACTATACTATGACATTTTTATGTCTTTTTTTCGATATACCATATTGTGACTTTTTTGACATTATATTATGACTTTTTCCAATATACTACACTATAACATTTTTTAACATACTATACTATGACTTTTTGACATACCATATTTTTCCAACTTTTTCGACATGCTATCCTATTTTTTTGACATACTATGACTTTTTTATACCTCTATGTACTATAACTTTTATGTCTTTTTCGACATACTGTACTATGACATTTCAATGTCTTTTTTGACAGACTATACTATGACATTTTTTATGGCATGCTATACTGTGAGATTTTATGACAAACAATACTATAACTTTATGACATACTGTACTTTTACATGTTTATGACATACTATACAATGACCTTTTGTGCTTCCACGCCAGCCAGGGCTGTGGCCTATTATGTTTTGGGGTTTTCCATTTACACAATATCTCAGGAATGCCTTGAGGGAATTTCTTCAAATTTGGTACAAACGTCCAATTGGACTCAAGGATGAACTGATTAGATTTTGATTGTCAAAGTTCAAGGTCATTGTGACCATACGTCTGTCTCATTTTCGTGAACGCGATATCACTGGAACACCTTGAGAGAATTACTTCAAATTTGACACAAACGTCGAGTTGGACTTAAGGATGAACTGATTAGAACTTTTTCGTCAAAGGTCACGGTGACCTCACAAATGACGTTTTTGGCCATAACTCAAGAATTCATATGCTAATTATTACAATTTCACACAAATGTCTAATAGGAAAAAATGATGAAGTGATGACATTTTGGACAGACATGGATGTAAATTGCAACTTGACTGGTTGGCAGAGGCATACAACCATGATACGGTAATTGTAGTTTTAGACAGGTAAAACCTCAAAATTCAGTAGAACAAAAAATAAAAATATCTTAAGCTTGTGTTAACCACAGACCTTATTTCAGGTATCTAACCAAAAACCCATTAAAAAAAACCCCATTGAATTCAAGAGGAGAGAACCGTAAGTGCAAAAATGCTCATTTCCAGGCTTTAGGACTCATTCCAGCAGCACCTGTAAAGCTCAATAATTAAGATGTTATATATTTTTTTATCAAATCTGAAAAAAAAATTTAGAGTAAAAACAACAACGTGTGGTTTTACTATGGGATCAGATCAGTCTCAATATTCATAAATGCACACAAAAGGATTCACAAATGTATTTCGTGATTTATATATAAATGACTCTCTCAACAAAAATATTTTTCAATGCACCCAAAAATAGTTATCGTTGTATATAAATATAAAAAAAATCCACATAAAAAAATATGGTTCACAAATATATTTCTGATGCACACACAAATATGTCTTGTTTTAAATAAATGTAATAGAAATCCACAAATATATGTATTTAAAAGTACTTGCAAGTTTCATCAAAAACACATTTGGATGTTGTTACATTTATATACAAACTGTTGAACCTGCATTTACAAACTGATTGTCATGTGTGAACTTCACTGCATTTGTGTGTGGGACTCCCCTGACGTGCACCAATCTGCAAATGCATTTTTTTCAACGGGGAATCATCTGTAGCCACTCAGATGTGTCCCTCCTTATCAGCCAATCATATGAGCGTGTCCCCACGAGGGTATAGACGCGACGGTAGAGCAGGTCGTCCACCATCGGAAGGTCGGTGGTTCGATCCCCGGCTGCTCCGGTCACATGTCGATGTGTCCTTGAGCAAGACACTTAACCCCAAATTGCTTCCGAAGGCTTAGCCATTGGTGTGTGAATGAGTATTAAGATTAGATCCTGATGGGCAAAGTTGGCACAAAGTTGGCACTTGCATGGCAGCCTCTGCCATCAGTGTGTGAATGTGTGTGTGAATGGCTGAATGCTGACATGTAGTGTAAAGCACTTTGAGTGGTCGGAAGACTAGAAAAGCGCTATAT
The DNA here is from genome assembly GCA_916701645.2 of Sebastolobus alascanus. Classification (NCBI taxonomy): domain Eukaryota; kingdom Metazoa; phylum Chordata; class Actinopteri; order Perciformes; family Sebastidae; genus Sebastolobus; species Sebastolobus alascanus. The sequence continues at coordinate 2,339,088 of CAKAOJ020000020.1, forward strand.
AAATGCATGTCCATTTACCATTTGTGTGCATCAGATATATATTTGTGAACCTTATTTTTTTATGTGGATTTTTTTTTTCTTTTTTTTTACAATTATATACAATAACTATTTTTGAAAAATATTTTTGCAGAGTCATTTATATATAAATCACAAAATACGTTTGTGAATCCTTCTGTGCGCATTTGAGAATATTGAGACTGATCTGACCCCATATTTTACAGGGGGTTATGTGTCAGGCTAGCTGTTTTGTAGTTTCAATTTAACCAAAGCACACCAGCTGCTGGCTGTAGCCTTATATTAAACAGACAGACATGAGAGTGGCATCAATCTTCTCATCTAACTCTCGGCAAGAAAGCCAATCAGCATATTGCCCAAAATGTTGGTACTATTGCTTTAAATCATACATTTCTATCAAATGATGCAGTATCTGATACCAATGTGAATTTACAGAGTGCTAATAACAGAAGACGACATACTGTATGTATTATTATTCCTGTGCTTGGTGTACTCCCTCTTGTTTCAGACACATTTTTGTGTCAGTTTTGACTAAACTGATTTATCTCCTTAAATACAAACCAAATGGGGCATTAGAGTTTCTTTCGGTTGCTAAATCTCACTGGTCTCCATATTAACTCTGGCTCAGCCAAACTGCCGCGGGTGCGAAAAAAATTATGACAGTTGTCTCAGGTGAATAGTGGAATATTTACTTTCTGTCATGGTAACACTGACGAGTTCTAAGTTGCATGTACTGTGATCTGCTACCACTGGAACAAAATGCAACCCCATGCAGTTATTTGGACTTATTTAAAAAATCAGTTTGTGTCACATGTGAGGGGGAAATCACACTTTCTGCTGTCGTGTGAATAGAACCTACCTTGGCATCTCTGCATGCCCCTCGTAAGTAATGCTGATTCACAGAATGGCCTCCTCTCCGTCCTTCCAGCGGCCCTGAAATGAAGCCCACAATGGTCACAGCCAGGCGACTCTGAATGAAAAGGATACTGTATGTGACCATATATGTCCTCATGAGGTGGTCCCACAGCAATCTGCACCCAAAAATGGTATAAAGTGTGATGATTGAAACTGAATGTGTGTTGTACACTGTGTGCTCTGTAGGCAGTGAAAGGACCATATTTTTCCAAAGGCCTCGGGAGGTCTCGTGCGGTCCTTGCCAAATGGTGCTAAAGTCACGCAGTGGGCTATAAAGCGCTACTGTACACATCGCTTAGGTCTCCTCCGAGACAGATGAACCATGACTTAAGATGAGGCGGCTGTGTCTCCAACAAGAGGAAGCTATGCAGAGATCCACTTTAGGAATTGGACTTCGTCTTGGAATTGAAGTGTGTGGTTTGGCCAATGCTCGCACCCATCTATGAGTGTCAAAAACGTCCAGGATTTGCGAGGAACCGATTATGTTTTCGATGAAACATCCCTACCAAACATCCAATGAAAAACAACTCCAGAAATCTAGAAAACCTCAACAGACTAAAGTCCCTGTAATGTCAATGTCACTGGTTCCTTCTGTCTGGTCCTCCTTACAATGAAAAACAGTGTTATTTTCACAATACAATAATGTACCTTTGCTGTCCATTTTCACTGTCATTCCTTTTATTGCTCATTTATTTTAAACTTTATATTGGTCTTACATTTAGTTCCATGTCGCATTAAAGATACAACATTATGGAGAACAAGAATTGTCTGGACTTGGGCTCTTGCAGTTAGAGAGGTTAGTGCTGTTGAAACATGAGTGTGATACTCCTCACGAAGTTTTTGGCATGATGAAATTGCACCATTTGAGCAATTGAACTGCCCCTCACCGTCACAGCAAGAAGTAATGCTTTTCAGTGTCTTACTTTTCAAATCCATATATTGTTGTCAACAGAGAAAGATTTGTTAGGATTTTTTTGTGAAAAAATGTAACCAATGACAATCACAGACATGTCATTTGCTAAAAAAAATAAGAAAATATTCCCCCTTAACAGTCTTAAAGGTGTTTTTGAAACCAACTACTAATAAAGAATAGCTCAATACAGTAACAATGTTAAACTGCATTAAAATTCCTCCAACATTTAATTAAGTAAAAGTATATATGTATTACCAGCAAAGTGTGCCAAAAAGTATCAAAAGTAAAAGTATTCAATATGGAAATTGGCCACTTTCAGAATTTTGTATTATATCATGGCATTACTGTCACTTATGCATCAACTTACAGTATGAGCTACATTTTATCTTGTAGCTGATCCAAGTAGAGCTAATTTTACCTACTTTATGTAGTGTTGAGTAGTTTAATCTAAAGCAATTAGGGCTGTCATTTGAATATTTAATCGTGATTAATCCTATGATTGTCCATAATTAATCGCGATTAATCACAAATTATTGTTATTAATTATTAAAAATAATTATTTTTTATCTGTTCAAAATGTACCTTAAAGGGAAATTGGTCAAGTATTTAATACGCTTATCAACATGGGAGTGGGCAAATATGCTTGCTATATGCAAATATATGCATCTATTTATTATTGGAAATCAATTAACAACACAAAACAATGACAAACGTCCAGAAACCCTCACGGGTACTGCATTTAGCATAAAAAATATACTCAAATCATAACATGGCAAACTCAAGCCCAAAAGGCAACAACAGCTGTCAGTGTGCTGACTTCACTATGACTTGCCCGAAACTGCATGTGATTGTCATAAAGTGGGCATGTTTGTAAAGGGGAGACACGTGGGTACCCATAGAACCCATTTCACTCACATATCTTGAGCTCAGAGGTCAAGGGACCCCTTTGAAAATGGCCATGACAATTTTTCCTTGCCAAAATTTAGCGTAACTTTGGAGTGTTATTTAGCCTCCTTCGCGACAAGCTATTATGACATGGTTGGTACCAATGGATTCCTTCAGTTAGTTTCATATGATGCCAGTATCTTCACTCTAGCTTTAAAACTGAGCCCGCTACAACGTAAAAAGCGCAAGTTGCGTTAATGCGTTAAAGAAATTAGTGGGGTTAAAACAAATTTGCATTAACGCGTTATTATCACGTTAACTTTGACAGCCCTAATAGCAATACATTATATTTTAGAAATTGATCATATGTTTAGTGAATAAAATCTAAATTCACAAAGTAACTAGTAACTGTAACTGTCAGATACATGTGGTGGGCTGTGTAAAAAGTACAATATTTCCCTCTCAAATGTAATGGAGTAGAAGTATAAAGCATAACATGGGTATACTCAACTTAAGTACAAGTACCTCAAAATTGTTCTTTACCCCCAAATCAGAAATGTCACAAAAAGGTTTTGACAGTAAACACACCATCAGTATTAAACACTAACATCTGACTCGGTTGATAATCTATAACAGCTGCTTTCCATTATGGTTTACACACTGTGAAAACACAACACCATTCTGATTACAGATGGCTTAAATATGTGAGTAACAGTTCACTCCAACAAAATTCAAAAGTGATGAAATTTGGTAATTTTTCAAATTACGGCCAGTGAATAAAGATAAATTGGTTATATGGAGGCAGCATAAATATAGATAGATAATATTTCTAAAGTGTGGCATTCCAGTAGAGGCATAAATTGAGAGAAATAATCTCTCCTACCAGCATTAATGGGCTGTACTGTATGTGAAGAAAGATGGATTGTTTGATGCACTGACTTATCTTTACCCAACAGCCCAATACCCACACTCTCTGGACAGGATTAGATGTCTGATGAATGTCAGTCTACTAAAGCAGAATGGTTGCAGTGAGTAAAGTCGTAACCTAACTTCATCAAAATGTGAATCACCCGCGACGAGATCGTGAATCCAGACAGCACCACTCCATGGTTTTACGCCTAACATGTGTATATATTTATCTGACGAGGGGAGAGGGGGGAAAAAAAAAAATATATAAATAAGAGTTCCATAAGTAACATCTGGAGGAATGGGCTCCTGCGTTGGCCGAGTGTGCCCATTCGATTCCAGATTTATGGTAACATTACAGTTTTGGCTCCGGCTGTATGCTTGAGCAATGTGAGGCCTATTTATTTGCTGGCCTTCAAAACTGGCTGCCACATTCATGCCATGCTTGCTGCCAGGTCCACAGCCACTCACTCTGTCTCTACTACGTACGTCTCTCCCTCCACCTCCCTGTATGTTTAAATATCACAATATGCTCTTATAAAATGGTAAAAAAACTGTGTGTGTGCATGTGCGTGTGCGCGTTGTGTTTAATACCTTTTAAATACCACTCTGACTGGTCTGTAATGCCATCCTTTAACTGTAAAATATGTCCTAGGAGTTTCACTAGGTCTGGACACATGGAGGCCCGCTTTGTGTGGGATTTTTTCCATATGACTATGAAGGAGATTGGACCCACCACCCTGTCCTTTTCACACACACACGGCGCAAGCAGACATGCGATTGAATCCCACTCGGTCCGTCAACAATGTATCTTTGTGTTCCCAAACACAAAGTGTTAACGTGAGAGGACCTTCCAGTCTCTCTCCAGGCCTCGCTCGCTGCCAAACCGCATTCCTCCGGCAGCTGCAATTTCTTACATCTGCTGCATTGACGTGGTTTCACTTGACTGTAGTGAGGAATTTATTTAGCTTTTCTGTGATGAAATATTACACAGAGACACCAGGCCCTGCTCTCCTCTACGTCTTATTTGTGATCCCCTGGCTGTCATTATGTTATGAGTGGTTGTGGCTTCTGTTTTACTCTGCTGTCTGCCCGGCGCTGCTGCTGCTGCTGCTGCTGCAGCAACTCATGACGGCTGGTGGAAATACTCTCTGCCCTCATAAGACTCCCAACAGCGTCCTGATGTGGACATTGGCTCCAAAATATACGTGTAAAAGCAGATTGATCAGAGAGATCCCAGAAATGAAACTGCACACTTTAACCCCCAACATAAGAATTTATAGGTGGTTAAGTTAAGTGAGATATATATAATATATATATCATATAATATACAGTATATATATATATAATATACTTTATAAAAGTTACATAATGCTTCAAAATTAAAGGTGCAGTGTGTAGGATTTGGTGGCATCTAGCAGTGAGGTTTGTAGATTGCAACCAACTGAAACTTCTCCCGAGTGTGTCCCGTGTGGGTGTAGGAGAACTACGGTGGGCAACGCGAGCCAGTGTTTGGTTTGTCCATTCTGGGCTACTGTAGAAACATGGCGGCCGGCTCTGTGAAGAGGACCCACTCCCTCTGTAGATATAAACAGCTCATTCTAAGGTAAAAAAAAAAATTAGGGCTGTCGAAGTTAACGTGATAATAACGCGTTAGCGCAAATTCGTTTTAACTCCACTAATTTCTTTAATGCATTAACGCATCTTACGATTTTTAGGTTGTAGCGGGCTCAGTTTTAAGTGTGAGGATACTGTTATCATATGAAACTAGACATGTCGTGCCATGTGTGTTTTTATGCTAAATGCAGTACCTGTGAGGGTTTCTAGACAATATTTGTCATTGTTTTGTGTTTTTAATTGACTTTCAATAATAAATATATACATAAATTTGCATAAAGCAAGCATATTTTTCCACTCCCATGTTAATAAGAGTATTGAATACTTAAGAAACCTCCCTTTGAGGTACATTTTGAACAGATATAAAATGTGTGATTAATTTGCGCTTAATACAAAATACAAAATCAACTATGGACAATCATGCAATTAATCACGATTAAATATTTTAATCGATTGACAGCCCTAAAAAAAACACAACGATTCCTAAAAACATCATAAAGCAGCACTTATCTGGATTTTTATATTAACAATGGAAAGAATGACTACATGTCATGTTTTGGTTTTCCAGTCCGCAGCTTAAATATTTTGGTTCAGTCTCAACACTCTCATCAATGTCATTTTCATATGCAGCAAGAAGCTGCAGCGAAAAAGTTCTGATAAACCCACCGTATGCTACCTGCCCAGCACAAAACTGAGGACAGGAAGTTAGTGAATAGCTAGTGAGCATGCAATAATCAGGAGTTGGTAGAGACCAAAACAGAGCTAAAAGTAGAGTGAATATTGGACTTACATTCATGGCCAGGAACACGACTCCAAATGATTGCTGATGTTGCTCCGTGTCTGCTGGGTCTGTAAATAGAAAACAAAACAAAAAATCACATTTATTTTAACTAGGGCTGTCAAAGTAAATGCGTTAATAATGTGTTAACACAAATTCGTTTTAGCGCCACTTACTTCTTTAATGCGACTTGCGGTTTTTAGGTTGTAGTGGGCTCAGCATGGTTTTAAAGCCAGTGAAGATACTGGTATCATATGAAACTAGAAAACCTAAGGAATCCATCGGTACCAACCATGTCATACTAGCTTGTCACAAAAGAGCCTAAATAATGCTACAAACTTACACTAAATGTTGGCAAGGAAAAACTGACATGGCCACTTTCAACGGGTCCCTTGACCTCTGATATGTGAATGAAAATGGGTTCTATGGGTACCCATAAGTCTCCCCTTTACAGACATGCCAACTTTATGATAATCACATGAAGTTTTGGGCAAGTCATAGTCAAGTCAGCACACTGACAGCTGTAAATGTATAGATGAATAATTGTGTAAATGCAGTACCTGTGAGGGTTTCTGGACAATATTTGTCATTGTTTTGTGTTGATAATTGAGTTCCAATAATAGAGATCAAAACAGAGCTAAAAGTACAGTCAATATTGGACTTACATTCCTTGCCAGGAACACAACTACAAATGAATGCTTAAGTTGCTCCTTCAGCTGGGTCCTTAAATAGAAAACAAAATGTAACATTTAGTTTAACCAAAACCATGACCTTTGACTAAACCTAACCAAGCGGTTTTGTTGCCTAAACTTAAACGTAATTGAGAATGCGGTTTCGAAACGGCAAAAGCACCACGAACCGTTAAAACACTATATACGTTGATATACACGTAAGTAGAAATGTTATGAAACGTATTTTTGGTTCAGAAACGTCTGGATGGTTTGCAGAAACGCACATGGCCAACATTGTATTCTGGCGACTGGGTTGGTGTACAAGTAGGTACATAATCATGATGCATGAAATGCAGTTGAAAGCTGCAAAAAAGCTAGTAAGTGGACCATGATTTGAGATTATTTTGTCACACTTGCTTAATGAAATTTCATGCTCAAATATGTAAATAATGTCATAAAGAAATTATTGCCTGTTTATATAGGCCTACCACTTATAAATGTCCCATGGGGAGGATAATGTACTACTTTCTGAGGTAAAAATCCAGAAATGTCTCTTTGACTGGCCCTGTGAACGTGGGGGAGATGACACAGACACCTCAATGAGACACTGTCTGCGCAAATTGCACTCCTTTCAAGATTCCACTTTCCTTAACAGCCCAATCCATCAGGCTTAAAACCAACATTTCAGTGCCTGGTTGAGGGCAAAACCCAACACGGAACGGGCAGATCTATCTGCTTTGGAGGATGAACTTTGGAGGGCAAAGTGGCTCTACTGGTGACACCACAGAATGCGAAAACAACAATCATGCAATCATGGCATACAGTGCTGCCCTGAGTGTTATTTTGGAATTATGCTGCCTCAGCTACTGGCAACACCCAAAGTTCATTCACAGGAGCTGAAATAAGGCTGCAATGAGAGGTTTCCTCCAATGCAAAAATAATAACTTTTTGTTACTGAAATATCTGAAACATCATGACTGTGAACTACTGCTAAGGCCTTGACCAGGACTTCCCACGCTTTCTGACTTAAAGCAACGTCTTCTTGAGACTCCTAATCACCGGTTATAGCTTTAGTGTGGACATTTATAGGATTTGTCTCATTTTTAGGATTTTTAGAGTCCTAGTATTTCACAAGTTAAAAAAAAATTAAGATTTGTTTTGTTTAGCATTTTCAGCATTTATTGATGGACCATTTCACAATTGTAAACATAAACATTCTAAATGTGTCCCAGTTCACTTCCTGTTGCAGTGTATGCGAATGACATCAGCTGACAGGAAGTAGACGTGGACGCAAACTGTTGCCTAGCGATGCAATTCGGTTGAAACGGTCTATATCGACAACAGAGGTGGTCAGGAAATATGGGGAGGAAAAAAGAGCAGGATGCAACCATGTGTCTTAACCACCTTGACCTGTCTGAACCAGCCACCTATACGCCCAAAATAAAACATAATTTTGACTAAATATTCTTAAAAGGGACAGTGTGTAAGATTTAGTGGCATCTAGTGGTGAGGTTCTGCTCTGCTCACCCCTCCCTTTCCAAGCGAATCGGAGAACTACGGTGGCCTGCAGGTAACGTAAAAACATGAAAGGCCAACACGTTTTCATCCCGACTCGTCACATATCGCCGCTTTGTCACGCCCCTTGGCGTCACTTTATTTTTAGCATCAAAACCACTATAGTTACCCTTGGTGTCACTTTAGGATTAGGCAACAAAACCACCACTATGGTTAGGTTTAGGAAAGAACTACATGATTTGGCTTAAAACTACTAAGTTTGTACAGTGAAAATGACACTGAACATTGTGAACACGGGACACGAACGAACAGCTGATTGTAACGTGACGCACGGGACACAAACAGCGGTCTCCTGGATGAAAGCCTTGTGCTTGTTGGACCCATCCACCTCCCCTCCCCTCCCCTCCACTCAGTGTGTGTCTTTTCGCTCTTAAAACTACGTCACCACACATGAGAACAGGGTGGAAAGGCTCTCTAGAGCCAGTGTTTGGTTTGTCCATAATTGGCTACTGTAGAAACAAGGCGGAGCAACATGGCGGACTCCGTGGGTGCATCCCAAGTCTCTTATTTGTCGTTTCCTCGCTCCTCGCTCGAACCGGACGTTGTTCTAGTGCGCCATCTTAAAGACCGTCTCAAATCGCTTAATTCTGCTTGGAGGAGCGAGGAGGGATCTCTGAGGAGCCATGAGCGAGGATACACAAGAGCAACCTTCACGGAAGTGGTTACCGACCGACACGCCCCCTTATTGAATATCAGTTATTGATTGGACGCTGCTGTCGATCGGACTGATCTGATACACGTCAACATCACTGGAGTTTCATACCAGACTGAAGACAGAGAACAGATGAAAAGTTTTATATTTTAGTTGTCTTCCGATTCACCATCTAGTTAAAAACGGTGTTAACTGTAGGTCTGAACAACAGCAGAAGGACCTGCGGTATCTCTCCTTCACACTGTCACTTCAACTGAAAGAGTTGTTTAACACATGACAACAAACTGACTTTAAACAACAAGATTTTTCTTTTCATGATCTGTTATTTCCCCCATTAGCTTTTATGAAGGATACAATTAAAATCAGAGAGAGTAGGAGTGTCTGTCTGTCTGTCAGCAACAAACACGTTTCACATCATTTATCATCATTTCCATCCAGTCACATGTGAGGCTGATATATTCTGGGCGTCGAGTTTGATATGAGTTACATCATTTCATTTTTCCCCGAAATATTTAGCCTAATAAATCATTTCTAGTGTTCAAAAGACACAATAATCATATTCTGGGTTATTACCTCCGCCAAGGCCAAAGGCCTTGAAGGAGATTATGTTTCCACCGGCGTTGTTTTTTTTGTTTGTTTGTTTGTCTGTCTGTCTGTCTGTTAGCAGGATTACTCCAAAAGTTCGTGATGGATTTGAATGAAATTTTTTTTGGAGGGGTGGGGTGTGGCACAATGAATAATCCATTAGATTTTGGTGGCGATCATGATCCAGATTCAGGAATTTTTTTACGGATTCCGATCAGCCACAACATTATGACCACTGGGTCATAATGTTGCACAGCACACAGCACATGCACAGTGTAACTGATGACACGTTGATGACGCGTGACCCCGCCTTCTTCCTTCTTCCTTCTTCGAGCAGAGAGATACGTGTGTGGATGTGTGGCGAGACTCCGAGGTGCGGCGGCAGCTGCTGGCTGTCCGCGGTGAGAAAGAAAAAAACGGTATATGATGGGATGAGAGATAACGTTGTGTTACATTATACAGACATAAGACGGCTGCTGAATGAGAGAGGCATCTGCCGATACGTTACACGGAAACACACCGTGTTAATAGTAAGCCGACCACCTCACGGTACCGCCAGCTGTGAGCTGTGATCTGTTTTTAAAGTCAGTCACCTTGGTGGAGGTCTGCGCTCTCCGAGTGCCATTCCAGTTAAATAATGAATTCACAATCGGAATATTGTAACGTTGCGTGTGGCTAACTTGTAGAGAAGAAGGGAGACTGGAAACGGTTCCTCTTTTGAAACTCAACAGAGTCGGATTTATTCCCTGCCGCAGCTCACAAACTACCCGGAGTTGGAAGTGTCCCGGAAAATAACAACAGCTGGCCGGTCGGCCGATTAGCGCTTACGATCCTGTTAATTACACGTAGCTTAGCTAACTATCAGCTAACATAAGCATGGCGTCCCACTAGCTCACCGGAACCACTCAACCAAAACAGTGTAACACCAGAACTCTTCCCCCTTTGTCCCGCCCCCTCTTCTACTCGTCCAATACCCGTACGGACAGCACCTCCCTCCAACCAGAATCAGGAACACATGAACGTAACGAAACACATAACATTCCCCAGACCCACAGATCCATATCCCAGCGTTACAATATCAATAAATACAGACGCTAATAATGAATGAATTATATGAAGGCATTGTGCCAGTAGAAATGGTTCCTGAGCCTCTAAGCAGGACACAGTCCACAGTATAAATACAGACTGCAGGCTGTTATTCTTTTGCAGGTGTTTATGCACCTCCTCTCTGTAACACTGCAACGGTAACTGACTTTTATCCTTCACTGTGGCTGCGGCTAACTAACGCACACTACCTTTCTCGTCTCTGTCCATCACAACACAGACCTCCGCTCGATTACGTCACACACAGGTTACCCACAAGGCCACACCTTAAAGAGACAGGGCTTGGCTCGTAACACCAGCTGCTGCTGTAAAACATATCTCCTCGCTTCCTCTCTGGCATCCTCCGCTCGCATCTCCCGTGGGAGGGACTAAGACGCGAGGAGAGCAGTCAAGGAAAGGAAGGGAGGAGGTACAAACGAATGGGAAATGGGAAAGGCCTTCTATGTAGATGTAAACGTCTAATTCTAAGCTAACGAAAACAAAACCATTCTTAGGTTCAGGTGATTATACACGAATGAAAACATGAATATTATAGTACTTTTCTGCTAATAAATCCCCCGAAATGTTACACACTGTTCCTTTAACTCCAGGTCCACTTACTTTGTATTTCCCAGAGCTTTCTGTTACGATGCAGGGAGCAGCAGAAGCAGGGAGAACTGGCAGAGCCATTGAAGATACTTTTAATCACACAAAATGTCTCTCAGGTTGCCAAAAGGCAGGCAGGTACCGCTGGCAGGTCCCAAGTGAACAAAACTCCGTGTAGCAACAAAGACAAACTGAGAACAGACAAGGGAAGCACAAAGATTCAGTACACAAGGGACTAATTAACTAATTAAACACAGGTGGCAGGAAAACACACAGAGACAGGAAGTAAAGCCAAACATGACACATGAGGAGTGAACTTTCAAAATAAAACAGGAAACAACCTATGAAAAATTCCCAGGACCATGACACTTTCAGTAATTTTTATTTAGTTTTTGTTGTGTCTTTCTACTAGGGCTGTCAAAGATAACGCGATAATAATGCGCAAATGCGTTTTAACGCCACTAATTTCTTCTGGAGGTTGTAGCGGGCTCAGTTTTAATTCTAGAGTGAAGATGGCGAGGAAACACTGTCATGGCCATTTTTCAAATGGGACCCTTGACCTCTGACCTCAACATATGTGAATGAAAATGGGTTCTATGGGTACCCACGAGTCTCCCCTTTGCAGACATGCCCACTTTATGATAATCAGGTCATAGTCAAGTCAGCACACTGACACACTGACACCTGTTGTTGCCTGTTGGGCTTGAGTTTGCCATGTTATGATTTGAGTATATTTTTTATGCTAAATGCAGTACCTGTGAGGGTTTCTGGACAATATTTGTCTTTGTTTTGTGTTGTTAATTGATTTCCAATAATAATTATATACATATTTGCATAAAGCAGGCATTTTTGCCAACTCCCATGTTGATAAGAGTATTAAATACTTGACAAATCTCCCTTTAAGGTACATTTTGAACAGATATAAAATGTGCGATTAAAGCTGAAGTAGGCGAGATTGGAGCAAATATGATTAAAAAAAAATATTTTTATAAAACGGTCGCTATATCGTGACAGTAGTACATGAAACAGGTAACCTGAAAAAAACATGTGCCTCTGTTTCCTCCGGTATCCTCCGGTGTCCTCCGGTGTCCTCTGGTGCTTCTAACGGCATCTGCAAGATTTCACAGACCAGAGGAAAACAAGCAGTAAGAGCTGATCTGAGGTCTGCTGTATATGAGAGCCGGCTGTCAATTACTCGCGAACTCCGACCATACGGTCAAACTAGGCAGCGCTGATCGAATATGAATCAATATTATGTTACGTTAATGCCTATATCTCGCCTCAAATGTTTACAGAATCATCTTGTAGTGTACTGTTTAGCTGTAAAATGAGAAAGTTTGTGACGCCGGCGCCATTGTAAAATCTGGTGAAGGAACGCCAGTTCCGGTCACATGACCGGGGCACAGCCAATAGGAACGCTCTCTCAATGTGATTACCTGTGATTGGTCAAAGTCTCCCGTCACGGGCTAGATTTTTTAAAGCCTGAAAACAGAGCCATGATGAGGTGCAGAAGTATAGTTATCTCTCAGAACACTTGAATTACAGTATGCTGAAAGGTTATTATGGAATTTTTGCCCAATAATGCCAAAAATATACTGCCTACTGCCACTTTAATATGCAATTTATCACATTATCTATGGAAAATCATGCGATTATATTTTAATCGATTGACAGCCCTACTTTCAACTTATCTCACCTGTTGTTACATGACCAAAGTTCTGTCATGCAGTGAGAACTAAAAAAAAACATGTGAGATGTGGTCAAAATCCTCAAAAATATCAAGTGTACCTTGAGTTGTAATTCTTTTATTTGGTAAAAAAGAATCTGTTTCCAAGGTCAAAAACATACTTTCACGCTCAAAACATAAGGTTTTGTAACAGAAATATATGATTTTTTTATTCTTATCCGTTAAATTATCTTCACCTCACAGATTTGACCCTTTGCGGGGGACCTGACCCCCAAGTTGAGAACCACTGCCCTAGACCTTACACCTGGCTTAGACCAACAGCAAAATGTTAGCTAATTTCAAACTGTGGCAGGCTGGAGTTAAAACATTGTTTACTAGTAATTGGCAAATGTGAGTAAAAAATTGGAGGGAAAAGGAGCCAAGCACGCCCAGATCTGAGGTAGCATTTCCAACCTGAGGCACTGACTTTCATCGGCCCAGGTTTGGACCTAACATGAGATGCATGTACGTTGGTGGGGTTGCATCTCTTAAAGCCAGCAATTTGTTTTGTGAGTTCCTAACAATGCCTGTGAATGAGCTTATGTCTGACTGAAATAAAAGAAGAGTTAAAAACTTTCTCAGGGTAATTTTGAGCACTGAAATACAGACTATCATCGGGGGATTTCATGTGTATATGAAAATAGATATGTCATCTTAACTTTTGTTTGCACCAACAGAACAGAGAGTACCAGTTCTCACCCGACAGCACGCATATCATTCTGCTCTCCACACGTTCTCCTGCTTCGTCTTGATCCCGTGTTGGCAGCGTGCACTGGCTTGGACCCACAGCGGCTGTGGAAGGGGTCTCATTGTTTGTAGCAGCTGTTTAGTCGGTCTGTCTCAGGAGCTCAGAGAGCGACCAATTACCAGGATTTAGGCTGTTAGGAAACAGCTGAGGTGCAGGCAGCTTGTCCAGCCCTGTTGCTGTTACCGTGTGTGCGAGTGACTCTTGGATGGACCGAGAGAGGGGATCCAGGGAGGAAATTCACAGGCATTATCCTCCAATAAACAAACAGGGAGATCCGCTGAATGTGGCTGTGCGTGGTGGGCCTGTTTGGATGTTGGATGTAAATGGAAAACGGATCAGACTAACCTCTGAACAATAGCACTGAACATGAGACCTGCTGTGTTGCAGGGCTTTGCGGCAAGACTGTAACTGGGATTATGTCAGTTTACAGCGAGGAAGGAAGAAATGTTTTGCGTGGTTGGAGTTTGTGTAAGCGTCGTCTCGCCGACAACACGGCGCGACGCATGTACGAGCAACTGTGGTCTACGAAATCCCGAAAACTTGACACCAGGTATCAAAGCAGAGATTTCCTGCGTTCCCTCGCCCCCGAAGAGCCATTCCTGTTCCATTTCATGCAAAAGTGTGTCTCCCTTTCTGTGAGAGCGGTTTACTCTGGCAACTGAGCAGAGAGCTTCTAAACCATCTACGTTTATCCATTTCCCAATGCTCTCAGGTCAGAACAATGTGCATGCCTCCACAGTCTGTTCTTACAAGAGCAATTGACCCTTTTTGTTTAAAACTGGCATGTGTCACATTTTTCCGCCCGTTTAAGACCCAGACTCTCTCTCTCACAAAACCAAATAGAGATGATGTCCACCTGGAATAACACCCGGCATGTCCCCATTTGGCCAAACGAAGCGTTTACTTGCGGTTCCGTGTAAGCACAGCCCTCTCCCTCTTGTTCCTGGTGGTTTCTGAAGACGTTTATTATGAGAAATGAAGACAGGAAATATTTTTCAACTGCCTTCGGTTAGCTCAACACGGAGGAGACTCAGAAACAGAGCTGAAAAATGGGTTTAATACAATAATGGAATCAAGAAGACAAACACGGGACGTATTGCTCACTTTTAAATGAGTGATTTGAGGAAATGATACATCAAGGAGTAGAATATAAGTCTTATCTGACACAAAAATTGTAATTTAGAAGAAAGGCGTAGGGATCTAATACTTACTTGGGTGAGAACAGCCTGGATCAACAGGTTTTCTCCATTTTGAACATATGTATGAGCAAATATTTCAAAGAATATTAAATGTTTGCAGGAAATCCAGACATCAGAACTGATACTGAAATAACACATTGTTCCCAGCACATACCTCCTTCATTAAAGTAATTCGTTTAGTCAGTAATCGGCGTAAGAACCGTGCAGTGTAATTCCGCTTCAGTGTTGGCTAATGTTTCCTAGTATCATGCAAACTACGTCTACAGACGTGCCCTTTGGGAAAATATGCTAATTCCAGGGGTGTAATTTGTCTGCAAAGTAATAACGCGTCTCTGACCCTTTGTCTCCTGTGTGATTAGCTCTGGTTCACACAGTGTCCATGATCTGAGCAGTGGCCTGCATGCATCACCTCCTCAAACATCCATGAAGCTACAGCTGATCCAAAACAGCCCCGGTCCCAAAATGATTGCAAGGCCGGACCAAGTTTTTAATCAGTCAATTCTTTCAGGAATCTAACAATTAGGCCCGGCAATTTTTCTCATATTTGAGTCCAAGGGCAGGAGGAAGCACAAGACAAAGTCCTGGCTCTAATGAACAGGGGCTCCTTGGAGCATCCTTCACAGCAAGGTAACTAATTACTTCAGCATGCCATGGGAGTCATATTTCCTCATCAAATGGGAAATGATTTTCAGGACGTCTGCGTTCTCAGATTTCATTCCGTGTGGTTTTTGCCCGCTGTCGGTGATGTTGAGTTTCTGGCCGACTAAATGGCCAAGGTGAAGTCTGGAGTCTGTCAAGTCGCGGGCCGCGCCAAGCGAGAATCTCCACTTGTCCGTCTCCTGCGCCGAGATAACCGTGCAGTTCCACGACTCCTTTCAAATCTGTCAGCGGCGCAGAGAGGAGGCACGGGTGAAAAATAAAAAAATGAAGGGCTATAGACAGCATGGAATATCACTTAGTTTTTCAATGGAAAGTGTGGCTCAGCGAAGGTGGGGTTTGGCCGGCTCGATGCAGCGAGGGATGAGAGGTCAACAAACGTGATAGGGTTATTTCAGGAAGTGTCCGGGTGAGCCATCTCTCAGGGCCACGCTGAGGTCCAGAGGCAGCTGATCCGCAGGAAAACCAGCGGTTTCATCTTGTTGGGTGTTTGGCCACTCCACAGGCTGCGTCCTGAATGGTTGTGACTGACAATGGAACCACAGGACGCAGGGCCGTCCAACACTCAGAAGCATTTACAGTTTGTGGCGTTCGCTGCTACCAGCTTGGGAACAGTTGCTGTCAACATCTTTATTCCTGTCAAAGCTTGTTTTCTCCTTCAGTGTCTTCCTCGTTCTGTCATTCCTGACGTAAGATGGGTCTCTGCCTCAGCTTTGTGGCAGAGCTAGGGTTCGAGAGGTGGCATGGTAGAGCCATTAATGTACAGGAAAGAGAAGGGAGACTGAACCCTGAGGAAAGGAGGGGACACAACTAGGAAGTATGAGACATAAATTCAGTCTTCCCCTGGCCTCCCTTAGATGCCCTCAGACTCAGACACTGCACAAAGGCTTGGTTGTCCATTGACGTTATCATACTGGATCCACAATACCACAAGAGTTCAAATTATATGTACAGACTTCCCTAGGTATCCACATCACGACAGCGGATATAGAAAACCCAAACTTTATGAAATCTTTATTTAAAGCCATTCATCCCTTGCTGCTGCTGCCCTCTTGAACTCCAGAAAGACAGATTTCGATCTGATCCCGGGTCAAACAAATAAAGTGGAACGCCCAACATCCTTCTAAAGGTAGCAAAAATACACAGGAGATAGCCAACGCTGGGGCCCAAACCACTAATGTGTGGTGTGTGGTTGACGCAGATCACTGCTGTATACATTCAGCTCTTCCAATGGTTTGTCATGATTAGTTTGTTTAGCTCTTAAAAACCACCCCGCCTTGTGTGTCATAAACAAACATCTCCTATATTGCGATCAGTGTCGAGCGGTGGCCCATGGTTAGAATTAAGACTTTAGCCTGGTGACATCAACAAAGGAAAACTAAAATTGTCTCAACAGGCCACAATGTGTATTTGTCTTTGCAATTTGTTCTTTCCTTCTCTTTTCAAACGCTAAACACTCTGACACCCCTGCATTCAATCTGAGGCTATTTAGAGAAGATACAATTTGTAATATTTGCCTTTAAAGCTGCACTAATTGATATTTTTTATATTACAAATAAATCAGATAGATAAATGTAATGTGAAAGGAGTCACTCGTAGTGACGAACCCACAGAGAATTATCTCACAACGCTGCAGTTTCTCTCAGCTCTACGTGTTTTAGCATCTTATGCTAATTGTTTTGATGTACAGCCTGCAGATTTACTGTTTTGGATTGAGTCTCACAGCTCAACCTCCTTTCTAGTTGCATCAAGCAGCTGTTTTCAGTGAAAAAGCTCTTAAAACCCACTGTACACTATCTGTCCAGCACCAAATGTCAGACAGAGTTAGTGAACATAGTGGAGAATTTAGCAGCTAAGGAGACGGAGATATTTTTAGTAGTTGATGGATACAAAAACAGAGCTAAATGGGGAGTGAATATTGCACTTACATTTGTCAGGTGGCCACAAACATGACCCCAAATAAGAACCCTGTCTCCTACAAAATTACATTCCCATACAACTAAACTATATTCTCAATTAAGCCTACATTTCGAGGGAAATCTCCCGGATTACGGTCGCAGTTTTAACAGTTATAAACAGGTGGTTAACGTTGTAAATTGAAACAAAACAAAAAGCACAACAAATCTTCTTGGTTAGGTTTAGTCACCAAAAGTACTTGGTTAGGTTTAAGCAATAAAACTACTTGGTTAGGTTTAGGCAACAAAACGGCTTGTTTAGGTTAAGTAAAAAAAAACTTCATGGTTTGGCTTAAAATGACTATGTTTGTTACATTATTAAGCTATGGACATAAATTAAAATAAGTGAAGGTTGACTTTTAGTTTCACACGGGACACACACAGCGGCCTCCTGGGTGAAAGTCCTGTGTTTGTTTGACTTATCCACCACCCGACCTCCTCCCTACATGGACTTCCGCAGAATATCATTACACACGTACAGCATTTGTGATACGTCAAAAACAAACGTAATCCACAACAAAATATCTTTCCCTCGAAACGTAATTAACAATGCAGTTTCGTTATAAGGGAACCTCATTTTTAGGAGAAAGGGCTGCAAATAAATGCTAATGTTGCTGCATATCTAGGGGATGTGTAAAACGAAAATTTTTTGCTAACACGTTAGGCGCCATATATAAGGTGATAATATGTCACCGTTGTGTTTACAGCTTCTATTAGCTGTAAACACAATGCTACCTCCATGCGGCCCAAAAAAAAAGTATGCAAAAGTAAATAAATAAATGAACCGGTAAAAGCTTGTGAAAATGAACATTAACAAATGAACAAACACAAGATGCTTTTCATTTCATTCAGAGGTTTATTCATTCATTATTTGCTTTGACCAAGTAACAACTGTTTTTATAAAAGAAATTTTACATGAGAGCAACTCGGACAATACAAGGAGATATGCATTTGGTCATTGGATTGAAAATCCAGTCTCTATCAAAACAAACAAAAAAAAAAATCTCAATTTATATAACTTAACAATAAAAAAACAAACTATGCTCACCACTTTGTTTTTACAAAGTCCGCAATAATAATTTATAGGCTTTAATACATACCGTTGCTTTCCATTTGTCGGCTTGGTGTGAGAGCAGGGCTTGTGCTGGAGAAAGGCATGTACAGTACCAAAGTCTGGGCCTTGGAGACTTCTTTGTTAGAAATGGTGTCGTCGTTGAGGAGTGACTGCAGGTAGGAACAACAAAGGCAGCTCTGTTGTCTCTGAAGCCTCCTTCCCTCGCTCTTTCTCTTCCCAGCGAGCGGGTATCGTGTGAGGTGTGAGGATCGCGAGTGGTCCAGAGGTTCAGAGGTGCGATTAGAAACACAAGGAGCGGGTCCGGCACTACCCCGCAGCTACCCCGCCTGGATCAGGTGTATAAAAAACACATGTGGGAGCCCGCAACCCCCACTGCATAAGCAAATAGTGCCTGGGGATTGGCTAGTGCGTTTGATTTCATTATACCTCCATAGGCACGCTAACAGAAATAATATAGGGTTGTCCTTCATTTCTTTTACTTCTTTTCACCTTTATGTAAAAAGCTCTCAATGCAGGCTGTGTGTTTTCTGATTGAAAACCAAAAACTGTAAGTGCAGCTTCTTTTTTTGCACATTCAAGACAAAAAAAGGTCAAAAAGTCACTTTGTGCAGCTTCACTCCCTCTCAAACGCCTTGACCATGAGCACAATACAGGTTGTCAAAAAAAAAAATGAAGTACAATTTATGAAGTAGTGTACATTTTGACACACATAAACAGTACCTTAAAGATATACATAAAATTAAAAAGTCAGCCCAGAGAGCCAACTTCAGTTTCTCCCATAAGTCCAACTCGTTTGTGAGCTTGGCATCGTTCGCCACAAACGTTCATAACATATGCACCGTACATAAGTCCTTTCTAGAAGAGAGATTCTTTCCATTGGATGACAAAAGAAGCTCTTAATGCGGTACGGTTAAGTGAAACCAAGTACAAAGTTCTGATCAAAAACAAAGCGACCACACATATACAGACTGACAATAACAAATACTTTGAACACTTGCTTGGCCGACAAGTAGATAATACTGAAATGTAGTTTTGAAGACAAACAAAACAAAAAAAGGGGAGAGAGGGGGAGAAAGTCAAACTTTTAAGTCTATCCTCTGGCTTCTTGTAAACAGCAATTTGAATGTAATGCTAAACAGCTGAGAGGGCTGAGGATCAAAAGGCTGGGGGAGCCGGTGGTGGTGGCTTTTTTTTTCGTTCACTCTGGACTATCTTGCTCTGAGCACAAGCATGTGAAAAGGCAACACTGTCCACATAAAACACTGATAATGCAACGCAAAAACATCCCTTTTAGGTCATGGCATTTTTCTGTCAGAGCAGATACTGAACCGTAAAGCACGCCTGTAGATCTACGTAAACGTGACTTCATTGGGGACCAGCTGAGCGTTTGTGCACGTTTCAGCAACTAAAAGCACAGATAAGAACAGAATCCTTCAGCGGGTAATGAAATCCAAGGCCGATCCAAGAACGTCGGCTGCTTATCGATCTGACGCTCACGTTAGGGCAACGCATCTACGTATACGACAGTTACTGTCGTCCTGCCAGCAATGAGAGGCTGGCTGAGACAAAACAGTGTTCGCTTTACAGTCAAAATGAAGACTCCAGTCAAAATAAGCACGATGCCTTCAGGGAACTACTGCTGGGTATTTTCTAAGAGAGTGTGCGTGCTATTTCAGTTCATCAGCGCCTCAGATGGTGAGCTCATTCAGTCCTTAAGGCACAGGCTGTTACGGGGAGTTTTCATTCACAAATCCTGAATCATGACTGTGACACTGAACTTAGTAAAATATTATATATATAAGAGGCACCTCAGTATCTGTACTTTGCATTGACCACAGTCGGCGAGTTATTTGTCTAAAGGCACTTTCGGCAAAATACAAATTTTGTCGCATAAAAAAGGAGAAATAAAAAAATCATCAAAAATAAGTTAACATTACAAAAGTGTCTGTTTTCAGAAATACTGCAGTGAAACTCAACATTTGTCTGTCAGCCCAGCAAAGGAAAAGATGGTCAAGGCCTCTTTTGCGCTTTTTTAGACACCAATAACGACCAAAAAGAATGAGTTCTCTTTTTGTTCTGCACTTCCTCGCCTTAAACACAACCCCCCCCTCCCTAAACAACAGTTGTCTTTTCACTTCTTTGGGAGTTTATTTGGACTCCGGCGGCGAGTTTGCTGAAACAGGAATGTTTGCTGGTTTGCATAGAAAGATGAGGAGGATGACGTCAGGGCTAATATTTCTGCATCATCGGCACTTTAACAGTCTTGATCTCTGCTATATGGGAGGACTTCTGGATGATGCAGCTGGTGGTCCCGGAGACGCTGTCCTTCCCCTGCGCCAAGTTGGTCAAGGCCATGGCGGCGTTGATCTCCCTCCAGTACGTCTCGTCTTTGCCCTTCACTCTCTCCTTTTGCGCAGCACCGACGCCACCGCCGCCACTGATGATCATGAGGAACACGCAAACACACGCAGGAAAGAACAAAACAACAGAGCGGAGAGTTAGAGGTCAAGTTCGGCTTGTAATGAATGTAAATAGATTATTTGATCTGGGCTGCGAGGTAAGAGAAAGTCCACTCACTTGTCACATTTACTTGATCCATGGTCTGTGGTTTCTGAAAGTACAAGAAGAAGAAAAAAAAAGGTTAGTTTTGCAGAGTTCTCTGGGGTCAATGAGGATTTATTGACATCTAGCTGAACATGCAGGCTCGGGAGGTGTGTGTGTGTGTGTGTGTGTGTGCGTGGTTCTGTGTGAGGTCTGTACTGTAAGTGTACACCCCGTCCTGTGCAAACATGTGTTGCTCTGTTTTCTCTCTTTGCTCAGATGCTGGACCAAAAGGACGTTTTGCAAGAAGCCCGTCAAGAAACAAGGTGACTAATAGGATTGAGTTGAAAGATGTTTCTTATGACTCATAAACTCCATTCGCTAATATTTTGTCCGAAAACAAATGGGCCCCAGCCAACGTAATTGAGTTGTCTGAGGAAATCAGATTGAAAATGACTGAGCGTAAAAGATTTGAGTGGGAATGAAGTGAGTCAGTGAGAGAAAGATGGATGTGTGCTCTCTTTTTTTTCCCTTCAAATGGGAGCAATCTCTATCTCATATGTAAAACATTAGTGGGGAATAGCAGAGTCATTAAACAATGAAGCCAAACTTCTCTTCGGGGTAAGCAGTGTGTTTACCTCAGCACGCTGCGGAGAGAAAGACCATGTGCACGTCGGTGCGTGGGTTAATTTGTGGGGTGTGTTTGCGCTGAACCTGTCTTCTGTCTCGGGTCCAGCAGCTCTAGGTACGTTTTGCCGAGCGGTGAATGCGATGACACGGGCTTGGCGTTTCATGAGGCATTAAAAGAGAGCAGAGCATCTGGATTTCCTAGCCGTGCAGCCTCCAGGCGCTCTCTTTAAGTAAACTAAACAAACAGCTAAGGACCTGTGAGCTTTTAAGAAGTTCAATCGTGACCACGTATAGATGACTGGTCGACTCGAGAACGTTCAAAGAAGGCGAATTGTCTTGGAATTTCCATTTAGTCAAAAGGTACCAAAGAGTTCGTCTTAAGTCCTTCTTCATCCGCCCAGATGTCCCAGCAGTGACAACCAGTCTCTTAATACCCTCCACGCCACATTTCCCAGTAAAGCAAATGTCTAAACCTGAGCGACCGTTTTAACGAGCCCTTCCTTGCGCCACCGTTACCGCAACACTACAGTCAACGGGGCGTTCCTGAGCGCTCCCTCCAGCTAATGAGGCCATTTTCACTGGAATTTCATTCCCATGATTGTTAGACTGGAAAAAGGTTGCGCGAGGACACTTTTTTGGGGTTTAGCATCGTCGCAGACAGCCACGCAGAGTGCCAAAACTCCGGCGTCAGAGAAAGCAGTTCTGCTTTGTCACCTCTAACCTCGCTAAAGCCCTTCGTAGACTTTCCAAAGATCTGGATCCAGCGTTCAGATCCATAAGCGCCTAATTATTTCCAACGCCTTGCTCTGTTCCTCCCTTGTTTTCCAAAAAATGTTCCCATGTAGCATGACCCACGCTGACAGTACCGGGTTTGCAAGGCTCCGGGCTAATATGGGCCCGATTATGAAATTTCCTGTAGTTTTCCCTTTCGCTCTGTAATAGGTGTATTCCACGGAGAGAGATAGACTTCACTCTTAGCAATTTTCTTCTGTTGATGATCCTTAGGCAGAAGAAGAGAGGAATGTGTGTGCACGTGTGAGAAATAGATGAGGACATGATAAACCAGACATACAAACCACAGAATGAGATTTTAGGTTTTAGTGCGTCAAAGCGTTCCAACAAAATCCTCACATTCTCGTCTGGCCGCAACTCCCCACTGACCTATCTTTCCCTCGTTCTTTATCTTGCTTTATCAGAGTCCCTTTTCCTTTATTGATATTCCTCAGGTCCCTCGTCCTTTGTCCTCCATTCATTCACCACTCGCCGCAGCGATTTGCTGTAATACCCCCTGATCCAGGTACTCGGAGCCTGACCATTCTCATGCAGCCCAGCCAAAACAAATGCAATGTTTCCTGTCTATGTTTTAATAAGGGGTGACTCTGTGCTATGTCAAGAATAAGCACTTCTTCCACAAAGCTGTTTTTGAAAGCCCCTTGATGTTATCCACCTCTTCTTTATCTCCTGTGTTTTCTTATTTGTTAGCCAATTTTTCAAACTTTTATATTGAGCAGGTGTGTTTTCCATATTCTCTTATGTTCAAATTTTTTATTGGCACAAAAGATATAGTACAACACTACAACTATAAAGTACTACAACTACAAGTCTCCCCTTTACAGACATGCCCACTTTATGATAATCACATGCAGTTTGGGGCAAGTCATAGTCAAGTCAGCACACTGACACACTAGCAGCTGTTGTTGCCTTTTGGGCTTCAGTTTCCCATGTTATAATTTGAGCATATTTTTTATAATAAATGCAGTATCTGTGAGGGTTTCTAGACAATATTTGTCATTGTTTTGTGTTGTTAATTGATTTCCAATAATAAATATATACATACATTTGCATAAAGCAGCGTATTTGTCCACTCCAATGTTGATAAGAGTATTAAATACTTGACAAATCTCCCTTTAAGGTACATTTTGAACAGATGAAAAAAATTTGTGATTAATTTGCGATTAATCGCGAGGGGCCGTGTTGCAGACAGGCAGCAAAACCCACGCTAAACGCAGGTAGGTAAAAGACGCATCCTTACTGTGGCACCTTACCACGGGGAAGCCGATCAACATAATCGATCAATGGTCTCCAATTAGCGTAAAACCTATCGGAGGTACCTCTTAGTGTAAATTTAATTTTCTCCCATTTTAGGAGAGACAGAATATAGTAGCCAAGATTTAAATGAATGTGGCCGGTTGGACTTCCATAGAAGTAGATTTTTCCCACGGGCAATCAAGGAGGTGAACGTGATAACGTTAGTTTGGATAGTTGTTGTAGTGATTTTGTCTGGAGGACTACCAAAGATTGCTACATGAGGGGATGGAGGGGATTTTAATCCCTACAATTTCAGACCACATCAAAAAACGACTTTTAGAGTTGAGCCAATTTGGGGCACGACCAGAACATGTGAGTCTATCTATCACATCTATCATCTAGTCTGTCTTGGTAAAACTTGGACAGTTTAGCCTCACTATGATGGAGACTAAGGCTGAGCCTAGCTCCTTTCATATTCTCTTGATTGTTGCCAGCACTCAAAACCAGGTTGGTCCTGAGTAAAAATATGCACCATTCTCCATAATCACAGCTCTCTAATTGCAGGCCAATTACCCTGTTTTCACGTGTTGTTTATGTTCCCCCAAAATATATTAGCTCGGTGTTTACTGCCGCGGTGCTCTGCGTATAGATCAGTTGGTGACAGCAGGTCTATAGCAGAGACATCGAACACAAACAACATGGGGAAGACGGTGTCTTTTTGTGTGTTGTGAAGTCATTGTGTGGGCTGAGAAGTACAGTTTGTGAGTCTTTCCATCCACAGCTTTAAGTGTTTCCAGTGTGTGTGAGGCAGCCACTGTCCAGATGCTTCTTTTAGAACATACATAACAGTGTTTTCTGTGGCCACCCTGACCCCCAGAACCCTCCCTTGGACTGGACCTTGGGAACCCTGGACCCCAGGATCTGGAAATGCACCACTGCACACAAAAACTCTATTTCCAAAGCTCTGTGCCTAAAACATTTAAAACTCAGATTTTTTAAAACAAGAGCAGCGCCAAAGACTCAATAAATCGGCAATAAATCACGGAGGACCTTTTATTATTTTATCCTCCTTTTTTCCTTGTTTTTTTTTTTTTTGCTTTACTACTTTGCTACCGAACACCCGGTCCACTTTGCTGTTGCCTTTGGGCTCCACTGACAGTGGGGTTTCACGGACCGCCAAAGGGGAAAGCTAAGAAGTTTGATGGTTTCTGGCGTCATGCTGGAAGTCCAAAAATACTAGCTCACTTAACATCACCGCGGGGTAATGGAGGGAGAGCAATAAGAGGGCAGAAAATAGAAGAAAAAAAAAAAACTGACTAGTTTTAACAAAACTTGGTGAAAATGAGGGAAAACAAGCGGGGGCTGAAAAATTAGAAAGGGAATGAGGTTACACCTGTTCTGCGGACAGCAAACTGAGGAGAGTGGTTGACTATCATCATTACCATCTGGTGCTGTTGTTAGCAACATACAACAATAAACAAGGCAGGCCCTGATGCACAAACCAAGGGCTGGACTGAATTAGGCAGACAAATAAACACACACACACACGTTTTATGTGACATTTACGTTTCAGGCTTTTAGTTGGTGGTCTCGTCCAAAGTGACTTAGAATAAGCGTCAAGTCTTAGGTCACCAGAAATCACATGTTGCCAAAAATAAGTCTTCAGTGGTTTTACAATGTTCCCATGACCATAAAACAACATAATAAAGTGTTTAAAAACCAGAGAAGATAAGAGGACGGACAGGGTTTTAAAGGAATAGTTTGCCATTTTTGGGAATTGTGCTTATATGCTTTCTTTCTGAGGGTTAAATGGGAACATCGATACCACTGTCACATCTGAGACTGGTAATGATCTTCTCGGAAAGCAAATAAACTTATTTTCCAAAATGTGAATGTTCTTGATTGTAGTTTGCGTGATTCAAGCAAAATTCTTGCAATTTTTTTTGTTGTACCCACATGGTTGAATAAACTTATCGGAAGTTGCTTTGGATAAAATCATCAGCTAAATAAATGTAATGTGTCTCAACTCAAGGTCCACTTACTAGCTTTTTTCTGGAGCTCTGCGACCTTACAAGCTACTAGCACCTGTTACCACAAGACCAAAGTTCCATATTTAGATCACATCAAGACGACTCGACTCCATCTGCTAATGAAGACCATGTCATGTGGTTGAAAGCTACAGAAAAAGCTAGTCAGTGGGCCTTAAGTTAAGGTTATTTTGTCAATTTTTTAAAGAAAAGTTTAAAAAGTAAAAAGAGAAAAGTTAGTTCCACTTTCACATATGGTGCCCTTTATAAAGGGATTGTAACTTATGGCTTTATTAATGGTTAATAAGTCATACATTTGTGTCTTATAGATCAGTTATAATACATTCATGATATAACTTCTGGGTTGCCAGGTTGTGAGAAATCTGTTTTGCTGGTGAGTCATTAAAACTAGGGTCGGTGATTTTGAGACAGAGCATTTGATTTATTGATTACTGTCGGGATGTAAAGAGAATTTCAACTAATATAACAAGTGTTTTTGAAGAACACTACCAACCCTACCTTTAAAAGTAAAGTTTACAGTTATAAATGTATGTCATAAATAAAGCCAAAAAAAAACATCAAGTCTGCAGTTACTCATGTTAATATAGTCATTCAAAGAGCATAATGAGTTCCTCACTTTCTAATGAGTCATCAGAAAAAATAAGTAAGTCATCAAGAAATTTTACAATGTCATTGAAAAAAATCCACCAAGTCTGCAGTCGTACATGTTAACAAATTACTTAACAAATGGAGAGCAGCTAAAAAGACAAAACAGTTGGAGGAGGATAAAAAAAACAGGCAGAAGGTCTTTTTAACCACCTGGCAACTCAAAAGTTGTTCTCAAAAATAGCTTCAATAACTGATCTATAAAGTATAAGTAAATGATGTAGGCCTATTAACAATTACTAAAGCCATTAGGTTTAACTAATAAACCCTCTATTAAGGAAGACTGATTAGAAAGTGGAATCAAAAAGTTGTATGTCAAAGGGCAGGAGGTGCGTTTACTTTGACCGGAATGAGAAGATTATTCCACCTCTGAACAAAGACAGATAGTCGGAAACACACACACATCCAAACTCAATTGTTGAAGTAAGGAAATGAGCTAAGCCGATTTCCTCTAAAGCACCTGATGAGAACCAGAGTTGCGTCGCAGAGCCGACAATCTGCTGACCTGTACAACCACAGAACAGGTCAGCATGAAAAACAGATCATCGTGCAGTTGCGCGGCTCCTTTGATTTCTCAGGCGGCCTGCGGAGGTCTGAGGATGAGTCAGGACCGTCTTACTGTCACCACACGTGAGTCAGAACTCTGCACCGGAGAGAAAATGTTTCATCCTGCAGCCACACTTTACCTCCAGCAACGCCTGTGTCATGAAGCTTACCGGAAATAAAGTCAAATTACTGAAAGTGACTGCGTGGACCGCTTACTATTAGGACCGATGCCAGTCTGGCCCCTACACCCTCCCACTCTGTGGCGGAGTGAACTCCGTTTGTAGTCACACTCACAGCTCAATAAAGCACCCTTCTTTAAGGTGTAGGGTATAAAAACAGCTATAAATATTGATCCCTGGGGGGATATTGGGTTACGTTACAGTTGCTCCCATTCCAGAATAGACATATATAGAATTTATAAGAAAATATAAATGAGAAATATGTATATTATATATATTACAATTGGGGCTGTCGATCGATCAAAATATTTCATCGTGATTAATCGCATCATTATCCACGATTAATCGCAAATTAATCACAAGTATTTAATACTCTTATCAACATGGGAGTGGGAAAATATGCTTGCTTTATGCAAATATATGTATATATTTATAATTGGAAATCAATTAACAACACAAAACAATGACAAATATTGTCTAGAAACCCTCACAGGTACTGCATTTAGCATAAAACATATGCTCAAATCATAACATGGCAAACTCAAGCCCAACAGGCAACAACAGCTGTCAGTATGTCAGTGTGCTGACTTGACTACATGTATGACTTGCCCCAAACTGCATGTGATTATCGTAAAGTAAGTTTGGAGCGTTACTTAACCTCCTTCGAGGCAAGCTAGTATGACATGGTTGGTCCCAATGGATTCCGAGTCTGCTACAACCTTCAAAAGATCGATTGCGTTAGTGTGTTAAAGAAATTAGTGGCATTAAAAGTGAATTTGCGTTAACGCGTCATTATCGCATTGACTTTGACAGCCCTAATAAATAAGAATATTAGTTTCAATGTACAGTATAAATGAATGCAGTATTAATGCCAGAATAAACCAGAGTATTGCACAGTTGAAGATAATTATGGGGCTATAGCCGCTGATATGGGTAAAAAATAATAAATATATTTATGTTGTACATAAATATACAATACCTTGCAATCAAATGAAAATGTCTACCGTTTTCTAGACTAGACAAGGGTATATTTGATCCTAAATACAGCGTAACCTTAAGTTGTTAACGTCTGTATGACAATATTAAATGTCTGTTTTAGTTTGAACAGTTGCGATAGTCGCATGGAACTTACATTTTTGTGTGGAGTGTATTTTAGGATGATGAACACAAAACGGCGTTGCACGTCATCAGTAAAGGGCAGCTGGTTAAGTCGGCATCGATGTAGGCTCGCTGTTGGAGGGTTATATAACCCGTTTCCACTCACTGCTAATTGGTTTGGGATGACACTTAATATGGCGAACCTCCATCGCGAATGCTCAAACGGAGTGGAAGTAGGTAGGGAGAGGGTGTAGGGGCCGGATTTGGAGTTGGGCCTCAGTCAATAGTTTTTGGTTTCAACCAAAAAGGAAGTGACGAATGCTTCAGGCGACGTCTACTGATGCTATCTTTGATTTGACACCAACCCAAGCCACAGTGTCTTGACCATGAGGGGCGATCACTTACAGCTTTAGGGCATCCAGATCCGTCTTTTTACATATTTCTTCAACGATCTGTGCTTTTTATAATGTCAAGAAGAGTCTGTAAATGAAGTTAGAGATGCCTTGGCACTCGACCGCCTTGCGCTCTGCCAACCCTACTTTTATATTACCCCTCCCAGCCATTTCTCTCCCTCTCTCTTTCTGTCTCTACGGGTGGCGAAGAAGTCTGAGTCGGAGGCTCCAAAGAACCAAACTGTCAATTCCACTCAGTTAGCCAAAGACATCATACACGGCATGAATTTAATGCCTTCTCCTTTTGCCCTGACGACACTTGCATCACTTAAAAAATATTGAATAATTAGCTCTTACACTATTAAATAGAACATACACGCAGTGACAGAGCCAGACAGATACTGAGCCGCTGCCCAAAAATGACTCTCCCATCCGCTCTTTTTCTGTGTTGCTTTTTTTCCGTGTCTGCCCGGCAGATGACACACTGGTGTGTGTGCATGTGTGTGTGTGTGTGTGTGTGTGGCTGCGGTCGGGGCAGATAACCGAGATCCAGCATTGAGGATTACGCTTTGTGTCTCCTTGCTAAGATGGAGAAATAATAACAGTGTTTGAGATGTTTAAGCGCTGCCAGGATGTCATTGTGTTTACGAGTGCCAGTAAACAGAGTGTAATCAGGGCCCCCGTAAATCAGCCAAAATGAGGAGAGCGTCTCGACAGAGGAGTAAATACGTTGTCATGGCGAGTGTGTGTGTGTCTTCTCCTATGTGTGTGTACTGCCAGGGTGTCACGGACAAACAGAAAAAGGAACCAACTGGCTCATCACGAGGAATCGGGAATCAGGATTTGGCGTGACAACAGATGACCGCATGAAAACGATCATCACAAAAGATTGAAAAGGAGACAGCGATAGAGGATCAGAGGGCTTTGAATGCTGACTTCATGACAATAGGGACACATCTCTGGAGCAACGACACCGCTGATGATGAACAGATGAGTCTGTCATCGCTGCATTGAGACAACAGGTACAAAAGAGAGAAAAAAACGTGAGCTGACTCTTCCCCATTCATCACAGGTTTCCCAGTGACATCCTCTGGGAAGAGCGCTTGTTGTTTGCGGTGCACAAAACACACACATTAGGGGAAAAGAAGCAGAAACCGCGAGTAAACATTATTCGGATTTTTAAGTGTTTTCCTCTCCCCAAAAATATCCTTTTTTTCGGGAGCTGGAGGCCAAATGATATGTTTGCGCTGCGCTCACTGCATCATTATGTTGCAATTCTTCTCAGTGGTGGGTTGAATTGCCCTCTCACACTAGTCTTGGGGGATTTCTGTGTGTGTGAGTGAGTCCCGTGTCCTCGCTATGTCACACCTCTGCTCTCTCATTAAAGCTCTCCTCTGTCCCGTGGGAACACAATGGCAGCCTATTGTTCTAGACACGGCTCGGCTTTTTAAAGTGGAAACAATTTGTGTTTTATGCAGCAGTGCGGCTCGGTTTCCCTGACTAGGCAGGCAGCTGTGTTTTCTGAAGCTGATGACCCGATTGTGTGTGTGTCTAAAAGCCTTGGCGTGCTGATGATTTAAAAACGATCAGGTTGAGAGGTCTCATTATTCCAGTTCTATGTTAGGGAGTCGCGTATAAACAGTGTCTGTCCTGATGTTTGTCTGTTAACACTTCCCCGCAGGATGACGGCTAGAATGAACACTGTCTCAGTCTGGTGCTGTCTTCTCTGTTCGCCTCGCACCCAGCCTCTGTTTAGTGGTCGGAAGCCAATATCCCATCTTCCAGGGACAGACAGAGGTTCACCATCTTCGTCTCACTCTCTCTGTTTTTATCCACCTTTCCACTCCCATGAAGCTGCACCACAGCTTAATGCCAGGATTATACCTCACCTCTGCCAAGTCCCAACTGTTCCCACCGTTGGACCAGCCACACCCTGCAGGACACTTCACAGCCTTTCATATACATCACTGAGGACTCACCATGTCCAGACAGAGTGCAAAATGACTCAAGAGCATGTTATGGCATATAAGGTTCTTATTTTTACTAGGGCTGTCAAAGTTAACACGATAATAATGCAGTCAACGCAAATTCGTTTTAACGCCACTCATTTTTTTAACGCATTATTGCAATCAATCTTTCGGAGGTTGTATCTGGCTCAGATTTGTAGCTAGAGTGAAAATACTGGTCTCATGAAACTAAAAAAACCTAAGTAATCCGTTGGTACCAACCATGTCATACTAGCTTGTCGCAAAGGAGGCTAAATAACGCTCCAAACTTGCGCTAAATTTTGGCGTGGAAAAAATAGCATGGCCATTTTCAAATGGGTCCCTTGACCTCTGACCTCAAGATATGTGAATGAAAATAGGTTCTATGGGTACCCACGAGTCTCCCCTTTACAGACATGCCCCCTTTATGATAATCACATGCAGTTTGGGGCAAGTCATAGTCAAGTCAGCACACTGACACACTGACAGCTGTTGTTGCCTGTTGGGCTTGAGTTTGCCATATTATGATTTGAGCACATTTTATATGCTAAATGCAGTACCTGTGAGGGTTTCTGGACAATATTTGTCATTGTTTTGTTTATTTATTGATTTCCAATAATAAATATATACATACATTTGCATAAAGCAAGCATATTTGCCCACTCCCATGTTGATAAGAGTATTAAATACTTGACAAATCTCCCTTTAAGGTACATTTTGAATAGATAAAAAATGTGTGATTAATCACAATTAAATATTTTTTATCAATTGACAGCCCTACAAATTAGATTTGAAAGTCATGTTTGCACTCCTAGCCTAAAGTACACACACACCAACACACATTCATACATACGTATACAAATATGTTTGTACGCCTACACTTAAGGCGCTTTGATTTATTGCAGACCAAATCCTTACCCTTTGCGTAACCCAAGCTTATCTGCAATATACAGTAAGTCCTCACTCTAAACTGATTTTAAAGGGTCAGTTCACCCAAATTACTTAACACATTTATTCAACATACCCCTAGTGATATGTAGTCATTCAGATAGTTTAGATAGCTGCCTCTAACATTTCCTCCTCACGCCTCAATAGAGGTAAATGGGATTTCATTTGTGGTGCTCACAGCAATGAAAACTGACTAACATCACTCAAAACCATGTCGCAAACTTCACTAAAAAACACGTCACAAATGTCACTAACGTAACTTCTCAACTCTCGGTTAAAAGTCCTGTGTTTGTTGGACCCATCCACCTCCCCTCTCGCCCACTATAAGCAGTCTTTCTCACTTTTTTATTCTACGTGTTCTGAGTGTAAAATATTTACCCGGGTTTATTTAAATTGCATTTAGCACAGACTAAGTGAGAACGGCGTTCTTATTGCATGCTTTTGCCTTGCGCATTATAGTGCCATTTATACACTGACCGGCCCGAAATAATACACAGCATGTGTGTGTTTTTGTTCTTAAAAAAAATAAAAAAATTCAAGCCAATCTACTTCGAGCAATGGAAGAAATACTATTACCCATTTAGCTTACTTTTTTTCAGTCATGGTTCATTTTAAGTTCAATATCTATCTGCAAATCTGCAACATGGCACAAAACTGATGTCTTCATTTTTTAGAAAACAATTGAGAATAAGCCATTAGAATTTAGGTTTTAAGAAGTTTGGGAGCCACTGGTTCCCTGATTCAACTAGTTTTCTACGAGAGAAAACAGTTGGCAGTGAGGTCTCTGGATAATGCAGCTTAACGGGAACACTGTTTTTGAAAAGACATCTTGCTGTTCAGTTTTTAAAATATGAAAATTTTAAATACTCTGAGGAGCACAAATAAAATGCAAATCATCTCTATTGCAGTGGCAGACGTTTCAGAGGTGGATATTCGAAAACAATTACAGAGAAAAAATAAGAGCAAAATAAGAAAAATATGAATAAGAACTTTGCACTCGCCTCAGTTTAACGGTTATTCTAACCCAACCCATAAATCCAAGTCCTATTCCTAAAACAGCCCTTTAATAAGTGAGGCCTGGTCAACTGTTCTCACAGATTTCCCTCTTCTCCCTATCTTATTGAAAAGAAATACAACAAAACTCACTCTCACTTCTTCCAACCACGGTCTCTTAGTCACTGCCACCATGCTGTCTTTATTCTCCCAACAGGCCACTGCTGGAGAAGCTCAACTCTAGATCTGGATGGAACAAGTGCCTCCCTCTCCCTCCTCTCATCCCTTCCACACTGATTCCTAAAGCCCAACCTGAACCCAGTGAGTCTTGGCAAAAGCTGCTGTCTTGGAACAACATCCCCAACCCCCTCCTCTCTCCGTCTTCCCTTTCTCCTTTCCTATGAAACTGTGGAAAGAGCAAATCGTAGCCAGTCTATCCACATCTCTGGATTCCTAAGACGAGGAGTTCTCATCCATCACTGTCCGGGAGTGGCTCATTGTCACCGAGCGGCCCCGCGTCGAGCATTGTCTCTGCTGTTGCTCTGTGGCCTACAGTAAATTACACCACCGCTCATCATCGAACGTCTTAAATGAGACACTACGGCCACCATCCAGCAACAACGCTGCGGCATAAATCATCACAGTTGGGTTTCTCTTCGGAGAGGAAACAAGAGAGACATAAACGGTAAAGGAAATCCAGTTAAGTATATCTTGTTAGTCAAAAATATGAAAACAGTCATGATAGAGATCTCTTTTTATCATTTCTACCTCAAGACAAGAAATCCAAAAATTCTTTTTTTTTCCACATTAAGATGACTTTTCTTCCATTCACCTGGACGACTCCAGAGCTCCTTAAGTGCCACTGAACTCTCCAGGATTCAATAACTGTCTGGCACTCAATGTGACCTAATTCTGAAAAAGGCCCTTAGGATCCCAGCGGCTGCCGTCAAACACTGCTGTTTTCATTGAATGTATTTCTAAGAAAACTGTGTGTTGAACAGCATGTGACTTAGAAATCAGTCACTTTAATGCTATAAAATAAAAGTGACTTTGTTGCGTTGTATGATATTAGATGTTGGTTGATGCGGAATGTAATAAACAGTAAATAATTAGGCAGTTTTGGCAGTTTGAACAAATTATATTTTCAGTGGTTATCCCTTAACTTTTCCTCTAGCGCCATCATCAGGTCAAACTATTATTTCTCCAATACTTTTGTTTACGACCAAATACCTGCAAAACTAATGACCTAATGACCTAATGTTCAAAATTGTGTTTAGTGCTAATTAGCAAATATCAACTATGCTAACATGCTAAATTAAGATGAGGTGAACATCGTGAAAGGTATATCTGCTAAACATCAGCATTTTTGACATTGACACTTTAGCATGCATTAGCATTTAGATGGTCCTGCTGTAACCTCACAGAGCCGCTCGTATGGCTGTGGTCTCTTGGTCTTGTTAAATTACTGAGGGAGAAATATGTAGCACGCAAACATCGGAGGGTAAACAGAAAAACAATGACGATGCGTTCTAAAATTACTTTTTAGCCACGCTAGCGGCATGGCACCACCACATGGATCTATAAGACCTGGATACGGTGCCACTGCTCAACCTCGCTCTCAATTTGTTCTAGTGGCCACTCGCGGTATTACACCGAAAAATACCCTTGTGGCCCAAAAAGCATTTTCCCCATAGACCACCAATGTAAAAGGGACTGCTGTAAAACTGTTGACAGGATACTTCGACCTGTAAACAAGGTTGATTATGACTCTTCGGTTATAATTTTTTTATCCATGGAGGTTTCATATTTGTTAAACTTCCCTTAAGCCGAGAAAAGCAATTTAAAAATCTGTGTCGTTATGACAATGTAAAGTCTATGGGCCGAGTGGGAATTCGCAGGCAGGGCCAGCAGGAGAAACACTACTGCACATATTCAGTGGGCCGCATAACCCGGAAGCTAGAAAACTTTTTTGGCGCTAGGCGAGCTATTCTCATCTTGGGGTCCGGAATCCAGTTCTAATAATACGTCCATGCACCACCACCATAACTTTGGTGATTTTCCTCTAGCACCACCATGAGGTTGACATTTGTGGTTTTCAGTGAAAGGTCTCGACCACTATTGGATGGATTGCAATGAAATATGGTGCACAAATTCGTGTAACCCTTTGAATGATCTGTAATAACTTTGGTGATCCCCTGACTTTTCATGTACCGCCATGATGGAATCAAATGTGTCCAATAATATGACCAAATATCTGCAAAACTAATGACATTCCCATCTGCCTTATGTGTACTTTGTGTTACGCGCCAATTAGCAAATTTTAGCATGCTAACACCCTAAACGAAGAAGGTATACATTATCTGCTAAACATTAGCATGTTAGCATTTTCATTCTGAGCATTTTAGCACACGGACGATAGCAGTTAGCTCACAGAGCCCCCAGCATAGCTGTAGACTCAATTACTTTAAAAGATGTACTTTCGAAAGAGGCACACGCAAATCTAATTATTGGAAATTCACTGGTGGCCACTGACTTGCTTTCGGCTATCGGTACTTTTCCACATCAATAGAAGAATTGGCAAGCATTCTACACCCACCATCAGGCTACTGTTCTCAACTGTAACCAGAGTCCATAAAGGAGAGAACCGTAGAAAACGTACCGGTGTCAACCTCGTGTAAAACATCTGACCGAGATCTCTCAGTCCCCGTCCGCAGAAACTTTGGGAGTTATTCGGCGTATGATGATCTATACGATATCGGACGGGGCGAAGTCTGGTACGGAGCAAGAAGAAAAACATTGAGCCAGATTCCTGCCATTTAATATCCCATTAAAGGGTAATTTGGCATGAAACCCCTGGCATGTGTGATGGAATTCTACTGCTCCTTGTGTTCAATGAAATTCCCCACAGGCTTTGGACTGTAGGTGTGTGTGCATGTGGGTGTTTGTACTGGATGTGTGTGCTTGGATGAGGCTTGTGAGTGGTACATGACTGTGTGTGTGTGTGAGTCCTTTCAAGCCAGCAGTTTCCACTGGGGTAAATCTACACTCTCCATCTCCTGCCACGTCTGACTGCCCTCTGTAGTCACAGATAACACTGTGGGCTCAGGCTGCGGCCACAACAGCCAACCGGCCCATTAGTGGACATTTAGCCAATGAGATGATGGTTGCCAGGCACGCCACTTTCGCTTTGACCAATCCCGACCGTTTTACGGGCAGGGATTCGTCGAAAGAATGTGCGAGGAGACACCGTTTGTGCTCTCCCAAATTCTTTTCCTCCCTAAAATGTCAGACATTTTGTCAAAAGTGAGGGGAACATTCACAGAGCTTAAATCGGATTTCTTTTCCTGTGTTTTACTGATTTAAGTACAGATTTATGTGAACTTTGCTACTCAGGGAAACATTTTTCTCTTATAATAAAACACAATAAAACTATTTGTAAAAGAGGAATGCGTTCACTACAAAAATATCTGGAATGTGCAGCCACAGGAGAGAAAAAAACGTCAGAGGAAATGATGCAAACCCGAGCTTAAAATGATTTCTCTCTGCCTCCCTCTTTCATTTGCTCTGTCTGCGTCGGCGAGATCAGATGTGGAATTAAAATTTCATTTTCTCGACTTTCCCTTTTGTTTCGTTTGTTCAACTGGGCGATCGCATCGGAGGGCCCCAGCAGCAGGTGTTCAATCCCATGAGTCAACACCGCCTCGGAGAACTTTCCATGTGCGGATTCAAAAAGCTTCTCTTGCATGTAACAGAGGAACACTTCTGTAAAAGTGCCAGAGCCCGAGAAATCCAAGAGGGAGACGTCAGCGCCAAGAAATGATATTAACCATAGAGATAAAATAGTTACTCTCTATTAAAAACAGCAGGCCGGCCAGGTGAATTAATCCTTTTTTAGGGATTTCTCTTATTAAAATCTGGTAGAGAGGGAGTTATTAGTCTCACTTGGTCTATCCATCTCTTTCTTTCTTTCTCCATCTGTGAGTCCCAGCAGGTGCTTCGACGTAAAAAAGCCTGATGTTCGTTCAGGTCACAGGGTTTCAAGTTCTTCGATTGGGAGGATTATAACTGTCGCAGCCGTTGATGCATTTCATACAAACCCCACACACACCCTCCTCCACGCTCAGATAATATGAACCACATTTGTCCATAAGCTTTGAATGGAACACAATAAAATCTGCTCTTCCCCGCACAAAGCCTCCGTCACTCCATCACCTTCACCTTCAAATCCACCCCCTCCGGGTACTGCCCATCAGAAAGTGGAAACATCACTATTGCTGAAGTCCGTCTGAACAAAGAGCCAGTGTTCTCAGCTGAAGAAGAACTTGGACAGATCTGACCTTGATTGTTCGCAGCTTAGTTGCGAGCTGATGCGCTGTGAAGGCTTTTGTAACGAGCGGCGTTTTTGTGATTTGCAAGGTACATTTACAGTTCGGAGAAGATCAATTACATCGCTGGGAAACATTTTAAGCTGGTTCAACTTAAAAACACTAGTTTCCCTGCTGTCTAAGACAAAGATAACATCAGTAACTGTGTTAAAAAGCAGCACACAGGAGACAGGTTTCCATCACGTATTTTCTTCTTCAAATTATGTCTGGAGAGAGTTTTAACCCTCAAACAAAGCATGCTGGGAAGTCTACTAATATACTGATGATGCTTCTTTTGAGTGAACACTCAGCAGTAATTCTATCATTTCAAGTCACGAGACTTTAACTCATGAACTCTGAAAATTGTCTGAAAATGTAACAGGTAACAAGTAAAAATTGTGTGATTAATTTACGATTAATTGCAATTAACTATAGACAATCGTGATTAATCGCAATTAAGCAATTTAATCGATTGACAGCCCTAATTTATATTAAATTAATGATAACCTATTAGTTGGTTCTAATATATTCTTGTATGTTTTACAGTGAATATATCCCATTTATTTGTATCAACATCTACTCAAGTTGTGCCATATATTTCTTTTCACCTTTAGTTGGTTGTCATTTATTTTGAAAAGTTAACAATGTTGAGTCCAGCTTGAAATGAACTGCAGTACAACAAAGATCCCTAAATAAAAATAAAAACACATGCGGGTAATAAAGTCCTTACGGCGACTTTTTTTAAAGGATTAATTCTTTCCGGTAGGTGTCAAAACTCAGAAGCCGAAACAGCAAAAAGGGGACAAAAAGCTGTAGGTTTGACAAAACCAAAGAAACAGTTTATCATTTTATCTCACGCTGCAATGTGTTTTTTATTCTGCAAAATTAACGACAGAAAACAACTTTTTTTCTGACGAGAGCGATATGAGGCCAAATTCAGTATAAGAACATAAGCAGCTTTGTTTTTGCATGACCTGAGATTTTTTTTGTTTTCTTTAAAGGTGATACTCCCTTCGTCTAAAAAAAGAAATGTATGTTTTTTTATGGATCACGCACACGCGGTCTGCCGACACACAAACACACAGCCCATTTGCCTTGCCCCCGCTCTCTCAGCGGGACCTCATGGCAGGATCAAAGGCGTGCCAAACAGTAGTCTGAAAGTGAGCATGTTCCACATGGCCTTGTTGTGTCTGGCCTGCTAAAGCCTGGTCAGGGAGCTGGCTGGGGGGAATTCCTTCTCTGCTCGGCTGGAGTGGGTGAGAGACAGCCCGTGTTCTTGTGTGAGAGTGTGAAGTGACAGTACATGAGCTCCTCTGCTCTGCATATGTGAATGTGTGTTAGAGTGTTTTGGACGTACTGGGCCTCGCTTAAATCTAATATATTTTTTTTAAGGCTCGGGGCCCTCTTGACTGCATCTCCATTTCAGCAGTCACATTTGGCAACACCAAACATCATATCAAATGTAGGGAGGTGGAAGAAAGTGTGAGCAGACAGCAGCAGTGTAATATCGAGAGAGAGACAGACAGTTGGAAATAATGGACCAGCTGCAGGAATTAAAACAAAATGTGCAGATGGAGGGGGACGAAAAAAGAACAAAAGTGAAGGATGTCGTGTGTGCGAGTGAGACTCTTGAACGGAAAGAATGCAAGAAATGTGGCTCCTTACCAGCCCGATAAACAAAGTTCGCCTCGGCCTCGGAGGAGGACGGCGAGAGCAGCTCGTCGTCGTACTCGTTGGAGCTGAAGGAGCCGGAGTGGTTCCTCTTGCGGGCGTCCATGACGGCGTTGGCCACCATGACGTGGCGCAGTGAGTCGTTCAGGTAGCGGTGCAGCAGGCTGCTCTTGTACTTGGGCGGCGACACGTAGTCCTCGGCCAGGGAGGCGGCCGAGCGCAGTCCCGCTCCCATGCCCATTCCCATGCCCATGCCCATGCCCATACCCATACCCATACCCATGCCCATACCCATGCCCATGGCCATGCCCATGCCCATGCCCATGCCCACCATGGAGGAGCCCTCCTTCTTGATCACGCTCTGG
The DNA here is from genome assembly GCA_916701645.2 of Sebastolobus alascanus. Lineage (NCBI taxonomy): Eukaryota > Metazoa > Chordata > Actinopteri > Perciformes > Sebastidae > Sebastolobus > Sebastolobus alascanus. The sequence goes on from CAKAOJ020000020.1 coordinate 2,378,082, forward strand.
TACATGGGCTTGTTGAGCTCCTCGGGGCTGCTCTGTGTCCTCTGAGGGTTGTCCCCGTCTACAACATCAAGGAGGGGAAATCAGAAAAAAATCATTTAGATGCAATGCAGAAATTTCCAAAGCAAAGGGTATCTTTCCTAGATTTACTCATTCACACTCATATTGTCTTGCATGTTTCTTCCTGTTTTTATCCTTCTGTGCCTTTTTTGCTCACCTGGAACTCAAAAACCTACTTATACTGTTCGTATATCAATATGTACATAATTGTATGTAGTTTCCTGTGTTTCATAAAACAGGAATGTCTTATAGATATAGATCTTATCTCTCTATCTTTAAACACATTTAATTTATGTCAAATTGTGTGTAATTCTTTGTAGATGAGTGGATGCTTTTCTTATTGATAACTGTTGCAATAAAACAAATTTCTTAACAGTTAAAGGGCAGGTTCATTATTATTTTTTTTAGGTTTTATATCATTCTGTAGCTTCACAGAAGTGTTCCTTATGTATTTAAATCCGAACATTCAAATTTTGGTCAAAGAACAGAAAAAAAACAGCACAGAACGCAGATGGACCTGCCCTTTAAAAGCAGTCTCTATAGATGTCCATTGTGTTTATATCTCAGCATCTGTATACAGTACAAACTCCATTCAAGTTCTAAAATGTTCATTATTGCACACTGATTAACTGTACATAAGCTCATAATGACAACATGTACAGTTTATGAGTTATGTAATGCATTAAAGCCAATGGAGGCCCATTCAGCCCCATTGTATTTATAACATAGCAGTCATATAATCTCTATATATTTTAAAATCCACATTATTCCGCACTGCCAATACATAAAGGTTAATCCATTTTCAAATGACTATAACATCCAAAAAAATCATGCCAATCGTCCTCTGTGCGCATAGCAATCACACGCATATTCTTCAGCAAATGCGTCTCAAGTTTAAATCGAACTAACTTCTGCATGTTCATCCCCACTGACTCACAGTCTGGTTATTCTGAGCTAATCTTGAATCTAAATACCAGGGCAGGGAGATTTCAACCTGGCGCTCCTGCCCTCCTGTTGGCATCGCCTCAAGAGCAGAAAGCCCAGAGCTGAGACTTAAGAGGCATTACCAAACCATAACGGATGGTAGCCTATTTCCTCTCCATCAAGACCACATTGCCCCTCTATTCCCCTGCAGAAATAAATAATTTCCAGGGCGCTGTGCAGCCGGAGAGATTGAATTAAAGCAAAAGGTCCCTACCTGATGAAAGAAACGGGAGGCGGGGAGGGGGGGGAGATAAAACACTGTACTGAAAAACCAGATATCCTCTGGCAGGGGGGAAATCAGGGAGAAGTTCACTCGAGATACTGTCCCTGCCAAGACTGTAATTTCGTAATTTGGGCAGGTTGGAAGTTTTGATTCAGTCTGGGCCAAATTAAAATTATAGCTCCCATTTATCAGAAACACATGGAGGTAGCGTACTTGCTCTCCTTGCAGTCTGAGGTACAGCGAGTGCTTCATCTCCTGTGAAACCACACCAGCGATAATACATCGAATCATTATAATCCCATAATAGCGTCCTTTTACCTCTAGGTCTGCCACCTTTTTAAATAAAACGTCCTTTTCGACACCTACATGACAGCGTGTCCGCTCCAGATCCCGTGCCAAAAAAGACAGCATTTTCTCCCTACTGTAGCTCCAAAACAAGCTGGACCATTTCAGGACAGTAAGAGGAATGTATAGGCCGAGTCAGTGGGGTCAGACCTGGCCCCCATAAATAGCCTCTGGAACAAAAGCATAGGCTTAAAAACATAATGGAGGGCTTTTTAGCGCATGGGTCAGAAGTGGTAGCAGGCTGCGGATAGCTTCATAACCATAATGTGACAGGGAGAAGAGTCAGGGAGATATACAGAGCCTCCGGTGGTACAGTGGCCTGTGGCGGACACAATGCAAACACCATGCGCGCATTCCTCTGTCAGCCACACGCTCAGCCGAAAAAATGTAATTAGAGATTACTGACACCGCAGCGCTCTTCCTTTCTGTTCATTCTCTCACTGCAGTGAGATGTATGTTTTATATTTTTTTTGTGCTCCCTGACCATGTTTTCAGTGCCGTCAGTGCAGGCAGTCGCTGTAAATACACGGCTTGACAGAGGAGCTGCTCCTTTTCAATTGCAGGCTGGGAGACAGAGGTTGGCTCAGCGGGGTGTCTTAATGACAGCGTGTCGCGGCCCGCTGGCCTCGGCGTCTCTCGGCTGGATCACACACTCGCCATTTATATGCACCCCAGAACATGGCCCTGCATAGCATCGGGCCGCTTTAGGACGCGCACAGAGGGAGATGGCCCGGCCTTTGGCTTCGGCTTCATTTCATAATGCTAGATTTGAATTTCGTGGGGCACAAGAAGCATGATGTAAGGAGATTATCCTCGGTCACTCTGTACAAAGAGCATCAGGTTCACGCCAGGGTACGGGACCAACTTATAACTTATGACTGAAGTTGATGTGATCGGCCATCAGATTGATGGATAGAGCAGTTACGTAAATGGAAAAGATTTCCACCGTGCTTATAAAATGGATAGCTATGTTAAATCCTGCCAATTAAACAAATTAAATGACTCAGATTCAGATCTAAATTGTATGATGTAGCTTTTGGTTTCATCTAGAGAACTGAAGAATAACCCCATTACTAGCAACCATAACTAAAGAGGTCAAAGGTCACAGACAAAAATCAGATAACTAACACTGTTGTTGTTCTAAATAAATAATGATATTGACAGTGTTTTGAAGTATTTTTAGTGCAAGTCATGAAAAATATACATTGCTGGATTGACCCACTATTTGGCCCGGGGTCTAAAACTGCTTCAGGGGAGAGAGGATTGTGTCTAGAAGGTAACCCCAAAGTTGTGAAAACGTGCGAAAACCGTTGTGAGACTTGGTGCCCTACGACCCCTAACCTTGACCATTCAAGGTCAATGCCTAACCTCACGAGAGTTTCTCCACTTTGGGGTTATCTTCTAGACATGAACGGGAGAGAGAGGCAGCTTGTATGTGTGTGTGTGTGTGTGAGCGAGAGAGAAAGAGAGAGAGAGAGAGAGAGACAGATATATATATATATATATATATTAGGGCTGTCAATCGATATCGTATCGAAAAATATTTAGTCACAATTTTAATTTAATCACAGTTTAATCGCATATTTTTTATCTGTTCAAAATGCACGTTAAAGGGAGATTTGTCAAGTTAATACTCTTATAAACATGGGAGTGGACAATTATGCTTGCTTTATGCAGATGTATGTATATATTTATTAATGGAGATGTCAGAGCTCAAGGGACCCCTTTGAAATTGGCCATGCCAGTTTGTCTTGGCCAAAATTTATCGTAACTTTGGGGCGTTATTTAGCCTCCTTCGCGACAAACTAGTATGACATGGTTGGTACCAATGGATTCCTTAGGTTTTATAGTTTCATATGATAACAGTATCTTTCTAGCTTTAAAACTGAGCCCGCTACAACCTAAAAATAGCAAGTTGCGTTAATGCCTTAAAATGTGGCGTTAAAACGAATTTGTGTTAATGCGTTATTATCGCGTAAACTTTGACAGCCCTAATATGTATATAAAAAAAATTGCACTTTAACTTGGAATGGAATTTGAAAGAGAAAAGGAGTTGCTGCCGTACCGTCTGAGCAGCTGTCCTCGCTGCTCACGCTCAGCCTCTCGGCGTTGCCCTGGACGTACTTGTTGTAGAGCTTGATCCTCAGCGCCCAGCTCAGGTCTGGCTGCCGCACCGTGTTCTTCAGTCGCCTCCTGGCATTCGCGAACCAGTTGGACACCTGAGAGAAAAGAGAAATAGAAGGAAGTGGGGGAAGACGCAGCAAATAGAAACATATGTTATTGTTTGGATTCCAAACACCTCGCACATCCGTAGCAAAACAAAGTCTGGACTATGAAAACTTCTGCTCTCTGCCTGCCATCAGCCTGCTATCAGCCTCATTCAGAAAAACCAAGAGAGACCGAAGAGGCAAAAGACAGAGTCAGGTTGCAGAGCAGCTCTCTATCTGGAACAGATTTAAGAAACATCCCAGACGCTCCAGAGAGACACCCCAGCATGCATCTTTTCTGTATCAACGCCATGTAGAAACATTTAACACCCTCCAAACCCCCAACGGCCAGCGAACGCAACGTTTCATTAACCAATGTTCCGACCGAGATGTGCGTCCCCCGTGCTTATTCTGGACTCGCACAGCCTCCCTCCAATAATACATATTTTCCAACACTGTCTTCAAGACGCAATAAAAAAGACACTTGAGCCGGGCGCTCTTCCTTTCACTGGGAAGGGAGACCATTAGATGTTATACTAGAATAACTTTTCATGCTCAATAGACTTCAAGCGGCTTATGAAGGGGCTGGGACGGGGGACTTATGCTAGAGTACTTATTTTTCTGATCCCCTCTTCCAGTATCGCGTTTCTCGTTAACTGGGACCATCCCACATCCCTTTGTGTCGAGCCCAGCGCTGTGGCACTCCAGGGGGAAGGCGGCATCTCGTACATGTGGCTTGGCCGGAGGGGAGGCGAGGTGAGACGAGGCAAGGCGAGGCGTGGGACGGCCCGCTTAATGAGGACTGGAGGAAAGATGGCTGTCAATGGGGTGAGAGGAGAGAGGAAGGGATGGCACGCCTGCTCAGATGACACCCAGAGAGATTAAAAAAAGGGGGCCAAACCAGCTCTTTCACCCGTGGACTGTCTGTACCGTATGTACCGTAGAGGAGACGGCATGCAGGCACGCCGAGGGATTTGTGATGGAGAGATGGCACCGAAGTATTAGCACAAACTTTAAAGAAATAATTTACAATGTTTGGATGGAAAAAATGGGCTGTTTTTGCTAAAACATGACAGATTTAGTTGCTTTAAACACCTGGTGCCAGGTGGGTGTCTCCAGGGGAAAATGCACAGGAAGTGATGCGTTCTACTTTACTGGACTAAACAGTGGAAGAACTGGGTAGTTCTTAGGCTCCACAGGCAGTAGAAAGAATGACACCTTGGGCTGCAACTAACATTTATTTTCATATTTGAATTAGGGCTGTCAAAGTTAACACGATAATAATGTGTTAACGCAAATTCGTTTTAACGCCACTAATTCTTTTACACATTACTTGCAATTTTTAGGTTGTATCGGGCTCAGTTTTAAAGCTAGAGTGAAGATACTGATATCATATGAAACTAGAAAATCCATTGGCACCAACCATGTCATACTAGCTTGTCGCGAAGGAGGTTAAATGACGCTCCAAACTTATGCTACATTTTGGCGAGGAAAAACTGTCATGGCCATTTTCAAAGGGGTCCCTTGACCTCTGACCTAAAGATATGTGAATGAAAATGGGTTCTATGGGTACCCACGAGTCTCCCCTTAACAGACATACCCACTTTATGATAATCACATGCAGTTTGGGGCAAGTCATAGTCAAGTCAGCACACTTACACACTGAAGGCTGTTGTTGCCTGTTGGGCTTGAGTTTGCCATGTTATGATTTGAGCATATTTTTTATGCTAAATGCAGTACCTGTGAGGGTTTCTAGACAATATTTGTCATTGTTTTGTGTTGACAATTGATTTCCAATAATAAATATATACATACATTTGCATAAAGTAAGCATATTTGCCCACTCCCATGTTGATAAGAGTATTAAATACTTGACAAAGGTACATTTTGATTGACAGCCCTAATTTGAATCATTTGTTGATTTTTTTTTTTCCAATAATCCATTTAGTTTAGTCTCTTTAGTAAAAAATGTCAGAAAACAGTGAAAAACACCCAGCACACGTTTCCAGAACTCAAGGTGATGTCTTTAAATCACTTGTTTTGTCTCACCATTAGTCCAAAACCCAAAAGATATTCCATTTTTATATCATTTATATTTGCATATACTGATATTCTTAGCATATTCTCACATTTGAAACAGAATGTTAAGACATTTTATTGATAAATGACTTAAGCGATGAATCGATTATAACAACTTTTGGCGATTTTCTATCGATCAACTATTCAATTAGTCGACTAATCGTCTCAGCAAAACAAACTGAATCAACACAAAATCAAAGGATGATTAAAAAATAAGGTAAAAAGTAAAAAAAGACAACTCACAAATGTACCCACAGAAGAAGAAGAACCTCCTCCATGTTGGAAAATGTGGTGAAAATAATTAACCTGCCTGTCATCACACCCTCATCCACTGACCTTTGACCCTGCTGCTGGTATTTGGGTGTCAGCTTAAACGTATGCGTGTGTGTGTGTGCGTGTGTGTGTGTGTGAGGTTGTGCGAGCGTGTGTGTGTTCGCAGCCCAGCATCCCGGTGTCCAATACAAAGCATTCCTCTGCACTCCGCTCGCCCTCACCAAAACAAACAGCTCCATCAGGCTCCCCTAAATGAGAACCAGATTAAGCAGCGTGGCCGGCGGCCCGAAAAAGCCGCCGCAGACGTTCTGAGGCCGTATCAGTGACCTTGTCAGCCAGATGATACTGTACACACACAGCTGCGAGCGCCAGACACAAAACACACTCGTATTCGCCACTGGGTTTTCCTCTCGGTGGTCAGTCTGTCAGTCTCTACAGTCAAGCTGTCCACTGTGCTCTTGTATTATCAGTAGAGGGTGCAATAGCATATAAGAATAGTAGAACTACAGTATAACTATACCTAGAGTAGTGGTTCCCAACCTGCGGGTCGGGACCAATAAATATGAGGATTTAAGACACAAAGCAAAGGAGAACAAAGACGAAAATACATTTTTGCTACACAAAATTAAGTTTATTTTTCTCGATTTTCTTACGAAATTCTGAATAGTGTTTCCTGTTTGTGCCTCTAAAATTTACAAAATAAGAAAATAGAAAAAAATAACTTTTTGTTCACATGACGAGAGTGATCAAGTAGAGGGGTCATAGGTCAAAAAGGTTGGGAACCACTGACTTATATAATTCCAAATTTGATTTACAGACATTTTGTCATATTTGAGTGAAATAAAAAAGATGAACAGAATTGCCTACTGTTGCATTTGGAAGAAACTAGAAATAACATCAACCACTACTGCACGAGAGCTGTAAAATAAACAGCTCAAGATGTAAAAAATACTTTCTACTCACAGCCTGCTAATTGCATATGCAAGTCAAAATTCAGTTTTTAGACAGAAACTCGACCACAGAAATCAAATATCACTTTTCCCCTCACTGATCACACTCAGAAGTAACTCACTTTTTCTCTTTCTTTATCACCTGACAAGACCAGAAAGTAGACTCACCTGGACCAGGGTCATTTGTGAGCCGAGGGCCAGCAGGATCTTCTCCGTCTTGGTGGGGTAGGGGTTGTCCCGGTGCTTGTAGAGCCACTGCTTGAGCGGCCGCGCCATGTCCTGCAGGGCCTGACGCTTGTGCCGCACTTTACCGCCGCTGGGACGACCCCTGTGGAGGAGCACGTAGAATAATGTCAGCAAGATATCATATAAATGTACACATAAATGTACACATAAATCCTGGATAGTCTATGTGTATGTGAATTATGGGACACATTTTGGGGGATTTTATTAAATCTAAACCTGGATTGTTCTTTCTTTTCTGTCTAGAGCATTTATTCTTTTTACAAATTACTTTTTTGAAATGTATTATCTGCCAACAAATAACAGGATTTAGTCCCATCTTTAGAGGTGTAAGCTTGATGATTTGACATGTCCCCATTCTGTATTTAACAGTAACATCATGTGTCCATTATGTCAGGATAAAATGTTTAGATTTCAATTTCTCATTTTACAAATCAAAGTAAAATCTGGTTTTAAAGCCATAAAAGAGAAACAGGATTATGTTGTTTATTGAAGTGAACCAAACAATGTTGTGCAGCTGCTATTGGAGTCTTGAGTTGACCGGGCATGTTGTCTGAATCTGTTAGTCATGACAAATAAAGTGAACACTCTGTAAAGTATGCAATTTTCTCACCCAAAGCACTGCAATTAAGCTAAGAGAAGTTGGATTAAAAGACAGAGAGACATAGCAAGACTGAGGCAGACAGTGGCAGAGAGAGATACACGGCCACTCGCTGTTTATTTTTCATTGCGTGTCCCACAAACCGCCAGCACGCTGCAGTGAAACAAACAAAAACATTTTGCTCAGGCACACTTTTTTTCTTTCTGCCAGATTAACATTTCACACCCAGGAGAAGTGGATCGAGAACAATGTAGCTGGGTCACAGTCACAGCCAAGCCTTCACACAAGGGACTGACAAAGAAACTGAAATTATACTTCTGGTTTTCCTTTACAGAATAGGGTTTTGACACAAGGCCAGAGGACGCTATAAAAAGCATCACAGCAGGAATAGAAAATGGGAGATTAGAAATATATATATTCTAAAGTCCCAAATCAGAAACTCAGGGTCGAGTAAAGACACTAACAGCTCTTATAAGACCACAATATAGATAAAAAAAACACAAAATATCAACACAGACACCCTGTGAGTTCCTAAAGGATTACTAACATTTTTCATTCCAGTCCGTCTACTGATGGTTTTCCTGCTCTGTGAAGGTCTCAGTCTCACCTTAGCTCCAGGTTTTATGAACCTGTAGATGTCAGTATGGTGCTGTGCTCCGCTTCTCCCTTTATCTCACCAAGAAGCTCCACTACTAACTGCAGATGTAACATATTTTAGTCTAACCTCAAGTCTGCCTGGGGTTCATGTTCTACAAATATTTTCCTTGTAATCTAGATCAGTATGAACATCCGAAAGGACATTTTACTCCGTGTTCTCAACTTTGGTTTAAACTCTCAAACACATGCACACACCTCTGTTTAATAATTTAATGTTATTCATTAGCACTGTTGCTTCCCTTGAGGTGACTCTGCACAGTCACAGAAGTTCAGTAACTCATAATATTTTTTATTATTATCGAAGGTTACTCCTTGAGGAGGCTTCTTAAGGTCAGTGCTATGAAATCACCAAATAAACATGCACATAACAAATAATAGAATGACATGATTGTTTCTTACACCTGCTCCCTGTCAGATAAACAAAACTATTTATATATATTGTTTTAAAAACACTTGGCCCTGATGTGATTGAGTAGACCACACAGAGAGTTGAAGGACGAATTTATTTATTGGAAACAGATGGAGACCTCTATAGGACACGCTGCCGAACACGGCTGACCTACTTGTTAATTTTAAGATTAGCTGTGAACATCAAGACCCAAATGAGGACCAGATTTGGGGAAAAGGTAAATATTAATTTCCTGATCCATCAGATCCTGTTGCATTAATGCCACGTGAAAAAAGTCAGACTGGATAATCAAATTTGTGCTTCAGCCTTGCGATGTGACGCATAAGTAATTAAAGTATTAGACGTATAAAAGACCTTCCTTGTGGGTATTTTATCCGCGCGTAAATTTCAGAGTTTTCATAGTCATGGCGCAATTGACTCACAGCTGCAGAAACTATTTTATCAATCTGAAATTTAATTAATAGTTATGCATTATAACTCAAGGAGGCTCATGCACATCGCCAATGTAATTATATAGGACTTTGACCCAAGAAGAAGAATATCTGAGCTTGATATTTCTTATCCTGTCTTCATTTTACGCACAAGGTGGAGAGAAAACCACAGAGCTCTGATAACAAAACCATCACTCTCTCGGTGTGCTAACTTATGCTGAGTGAAGTAACCGTGTTCCCCATCAGTAACCCCAGTTAATCCACGTGTTAATAAAAGCCACACATGCGTTAAAAGCTTAACAGAAGGCTCCACATACCCGCTCCGCCTGTGTCTAATTGCCTGGTTGTCTCTGATGGTCTGGTTGCTGGAGAGGAGGTCTGGATGTTGCCCGTCGATGACTTCTAGATAATTTCTGCTGCTCATTTCCACCTCCTTCGCCTTCTCCTCGAACAGGACCTGGCTGCTCAGCTTGTTAAACACGATGGTGTTCATCTTTGGCCAGATATTCCCCCGCTTTCTCTGATGCGCAAAAATTAAAAAGGGAAAAAAAAAATCTCCTCGGGTTTGTCACAGTGTCCCCGCGTCTCCCCTGTGGAACAAGTGTGGACAAAACGAATCTTTACATATACTTAAACTGTGATGTGGTCGTGAACTAAAAATGTCACTTTTTGGAATATAAATCCTTTAACATCAGCAAAAATCATCTCCAGATAAGCACTTAATATTTCTGCTGGAAAACACGCATTTCTCGGATAAATTCGAATTTGACACCTAAACTCTGGTGTGTGTGTGTGATGGGGTTACCCGCCACTACTGTATGTGCCTGCTCATAGGCTACAAATACACTGAATGAACCAGCCTGCACTGTCTCGAGCTGAGGCGGATCGTGCGTAACTACGCTGTTGTGATGCGTCATTAATATAAGGTCGCTCGTTGTAAACATTTGCATCTGGAATTCCAATTAATAACAAAGGATTTATGTGAAGCCTGATAAGTCCAAACATCAGTTAGCTATCAGAAAGGAGCAAACAAAACAAATAATGATTATCAGTGCAGACAGCAGGTCCATTATAACTAATATGGGTAAATATATTTAATTTTACTCGTGCGTAATAATGCCACAGTATAAAACCCTAATCACAAGACTGTTTATTCTACAGATTTTTCTTAAAAACAAGTGACAAAATTCCACTCGTCTATTTAATACATTTTCACTTTATTTTCAACAAACAACTAGGGAGAACATATAATTTACTACAATAAATCTCGGCTACAGTAAACTCAGTGGTTTGGGCTGTAAAAACTAGTTTGAGTTTAAAAAAAAAAAAATATGTTTTAGAATTCCAGTTCAAGCATCTTGGATATGTCTGTCCTGCCTCTTCTCCTGCGCTGCGGTCGCATGTCTCTACAAACCCTGAATGGTTTATTTTGGTTGCAGCTCTCCCTTATTTAATGCAAAACAAACAAGTCTGCACACTCCAGAAATGTGACATTTTGTTTTTCCTCTTCACTTACAATTTGGAAATGTCTCTGCAGAGGTTGATTACTGAATCTGTCACGGGGGAAAAAGACGCACCATCAGCACCCTGCTGCCACATATGTAGCCTACAGGACCATGAAGTGGTGAAATAAACAAAAACATCATACTGGCAGTGGATTTGAAATCCACATTATATATAATATTTAGGCGTTTATAAGACTAATTTCAGAATAAAGAGCATGCGTAAACTCATACTGCCCATTCAAAGTTGGGTAAAGTGCCTTTAGGTGTGCTTATCCTTCACTACATCCCTGATTCCAGAACCTTAATAACCTGAGTACCATGTCAAAGCTGAGCCTATCGGTCCATGCTCCCTAAAACAATCCAAAGTGTGTCAGTGTGTCTCGGTCAGTTTACCTGTCCCGGGCCCCTCCTGCGTCTCTCTGCTGTGTAGAACAATAATCCTGTTTCCAGTCGCCCATTCCCTGCTCACATGTTCCCGTCCTGAGATCCTGAGCTCAAACCACACGGACCGCCGTCTCCTCCTCCGCTTTATCCAGCGGCCTGCGCCGCGCCGCCCGGGACTCTGAATATGTCACCCTGCTCATGTTTCCTAGTACACGGCCCGAGCCTGCGAACATACTGTGGATGGTTTACGCCGGTTCTGGGGCCGCGGCCAGCAGAGAGGGGGAGAGAGGGAGGGAGGCTGCACGCTGCAAAAAGTAGGCTGTCTGAATCAGTGAATCCGTGGTAGAGTCTGAAGATGTTACTTTTCTTGAAACAAATGTGTCGACATAGGAAAACATCTCCTCCTCACAGAGCTAATGATGGCTTCATGGGTTTATCTGGAATTTATTATGTTCTTTCTTGTTTCAAGTCTTGGAACCACTTTCTAATAAAGGCACCTTTTATAATAAAGGTTTAATAGTTAAAGTAATTAGTAACTATGGTCATGTTTTATAGTTAAAGACCATTAAAGATACAATGTGTTAATTAATGAGTTTGTAGGTGAATTTTGCTGCTGTTGGAAAAAGTCAGGCTAGCTGGGTCTTTGTGCTAAACTAAGCTATGCAATGTGTATGCAGTTCCAATTTCTTGTGGACTTAAAGGAACAGTGTGTAACATTTCGGGGGATCTATTAGCAGAAATGGAATTAGTATTCAGTTTAGAATGAGCCCTTTATAACTACATAGGGAGCGGGTCCTCTTCACAGAGTCGGCCATGTTGCTCCTCCTACAGTAGCCCAGAACGGACAAACCAAACACTGGCTTTAGAGAGAGCCTTTCACCTTTTGACTTTACCTGAAGGCCACGTGAGTGCAAAACCGTGGTACCGCAGCCGCCGTCTGACTTCCGTTGCTCTTGGCGGCTCACCTTACCACAGTCTTAGAAAGGGAGGAGCGAGCAGAGGGATACTTAGTTGGTTGCAACAACTAGATGCTGCCACTAGATGCTGCCAAATTCTACACACTGGTCCTTTAAGCAAATTAATCTGGAGTTTTGCCCACATCCTGTAATGCCAACCAACTACACGCACAAAAAAGGCGTATGAATGCCACAATAATGCACAACTCTTTTATCGTGCAATAAGAACGACTTTCTTGATTTCCACGTCTCATTTGTACGCCATGTATCCTGTACTGACTGCAATATAAACACATCCACGTATAAATGCTACGGTAAGAGTTAGTGACGAAAGTATAAAAAGAGAGAAAGGCCTCTTATGCTAGGTGGGGAAGTGGATCGGTCCAACAAAAACAATCATAAAAACAATCTGCAACCACACCACTAGATGCTGCCAAATCCTACACACTGTACCTTTAATTTGTGTTTGTTTGTAATAATGCAGAACCTGCCTTAGTTGAAATAGTGCTTTAGTGGTGCAGATTTCATAAAAAAATTGCAATTACTCAAAAACGCATTGACATGCAGTGAACTTAGCTTTTGGGGCTGCTCGGGGTCTGGATCCCCAAGCCTTGCCCACTTGGTAATCCAGCCTTGGTGTCAAACTATTGAACCTTTTGCCAAAGAAATTCAACAAACAAGTGAAACAACATCGGAACCGATTACAATCTTCTCGCCACATTTGTAGAATTTGTGACTTTGCGTACAGAGGAAAGTCTTTCACTTCTGGAAGTGACATTTTTTACAGCCCCTGCAATGTGCATGGAGGCTGAGGTAAACCTATTACTGTACCAACTGTCTGCTGCAGACATTCTTTACAGTGCAGTAAACCTGTTTTGGATGCTTGTAAAGACTGTATCATGTTCTTTCACAGCAAGATCATTTGGTCCTAAATGGTCCCGTGTCAAATTTTTAGTCTTGTTCTCACCACATTAGTTTTTAGAACATCTTAGGAGTAACTTTCTTTGTGTTCCATACCTGAACGAAGCTGCCCAACTTCTTTTTATAGAGCATCTTCATCTTCAAGCTTCCTGAAGCTGAAGTCAATATCAGTGCTGCAACGATAATTATTCCATCAGATTCAAACCAAAACACAATCCAAGCTGCTTTTAGTAACATTGAGAAAATGAAAGATTCTTACTGTATATAGCCATGCCACTGCTGATTACTGCTGATGCACCCTCTCATTGACTTCCATTATAAAAGCTGTCACATTATGGGCCCATGAGTCATAGCTTCTGAGGTCCTCAGCTGTGTGTTCCTCTGGGGTTTATCCAAGGTAGTGATTCCAAGGACGTGACTAAGCAGCAAGCCATATGAAGGGCTAGGGATCCGTGTAATTATTGTTTATTTGTGCTTATTTTCATTTAACGGGGGAAGTTCACTTTTACTAACAGCTTGTGCAAACATGCTGTGAATGACCCAGTCATGCAATCACTTTAATTAAGGTCGGGGAGCGTTTATTTGCTCAGGTTATACACAATATGTAAGTTTTCCTTCTCGCCTGAAGTGAACTTCTGTTACCTCCCGTGACCTTGTCACGGTTATCTAAACCTGTGGTTGAGAACGACCTTCTCTAGGGATGGGGATATATGGATTTAACACCAGCATGTCTTTAATCTTAATCCACCTCCAAAGCCTCTGCTTTGGCTCACTATATCTCTGTTTCAGATTACTGTCTGTTGTCTAGTGTGGGCGTACAAAACGATTCAACAGGTAGGAGCATGACATTATTAATCATAATGTCCTGCTTCGTAGGGGATGGTGGCGGGGACTCTGCAGGCGTTCCCTACACAGCTCTGTTTCATCTCAGACTGGACTTCATGAATTACACTGGCATATGCTTTCTTTGTTGCTCTACCGGTCACATGGGTTTGACCAATAATGTTTTTTGAAGCCTGGCACCAATACCAATATACCAATATTTTTAGTCTGAAGTTGCAGACAGCTGAGACATTGCGCAGATATTGGCAATTTTTGTGCTCAAATTATACAGGAGCTCAAAAAATTCATTCTTGTAATGGTTAAAAAATAGACGTATGACATCTGACTCTCTCTTATACCTGTTACAGAGGGAACTCTGGGATACATCACCCCTTTACAAATGGTGAAACCACCATTATATCCTATCTATGTCTGATTTCTGGTTAAAGGGGCACCCCACAAATTTTACACATCAAAGTCAGTTGACTCGTTATAGAGAGAAGCTACAATTCAGCCTGTGAAAACAGTTATATAATGTCGTCTGTGGCTCTGGAGGAGCTTTGTCAAGTCTGATAAAGTAACCCTGACGATGTAATAGTGATGTCATCAGGGTTATCTCAGCTTGGGCTTCAAGACAACAACAGTAAAGTTATCGGACCCGGGTCGAAGCTGGTCAATGCTACGCTATGATTGGACAGTCTGCGTTGGTGGGGCGGGACTTAGTGAAGGGTCAATTGAAATTGATTTTGCTGCGAAATTTCACCAAATGCTGGTGTGACCGGGCCATCAAGTCAGGCTATCTAGACCTCTGTTGCTTTCATTTTGACCTTTGCTTTTTTTTAATCTGTCATTTGCTATTTCCCAATCTTTGTATTAGTGTTTTTAGTGGAGTATCCCTTTAATAAAGGCCTATTTTCCAATATATCCATATACTGATTTATATTAGATATCGTTTGCTCTGTATCCCAACATCTGGAGCTTTGTTTTCACACAATGCCGGAAAAAGAAACCTCAGTTTAACATCCCCCTACCTCCTCCATCCAAAACGATTTAATTTAAATGTTGTACGTCAGTGTATTTTGGGAACATGTAGCTCTGTTCTTGCATCTAATCTCTGTGCATGTTTTATATAGCCTACATATGCCACTCTGTCTTGTATTGTTTTATACCACATCTACTGGAGTTCATTTGTATGTGGGTTTGGTCTGGACTGCCAGAGGGGCGGTGGTAGTGAAAGTTTTATTTCTTTGCACTCATAACATTTGTTTTCTCCTTAAACTTCCAATTTAACTCAGATCCCTTTACAGAAAACACACCACTTAAGGAGCAAATCAAATGTTTCTGCTTTTTAATAAATAAAATATTGTAGTCAAGAGGCAGCAGAAGATCAACAGCATCAAATGGAACACTTGTGTGTCTTTGTTTGAGGCAGTGAATGTAAAATTGAAAAGCAGACATTCATTATACATCGTGGATCCAGCAGGCAACACCCTGTTTTTGCCTCGGGGTACTTCATCATTCAATGTGTATTAAAGGAACTGGCTATGAAAGGAGGCCATTACGTGAAATCAATGTTAGCTCAAATGTCAACACCTTACGCTATTACAATCCAAATTATTTTTTAAAACCCCAGTCTCTGCACCCGTAATCTGCCCCTCATTTAAGATGATGTTTTCACTCCAGACTTGGACTTAATTTCGCCGTGTAAACCAAGTTGGAATTACATACTGTAGCGCGCGGACTACTTGTAAAGCCACAGACATATTTGTTCAATAGTTTGCCAGCTTTGGTGGAAAATGTGACTGAGGAGAAAATTTGCAGGTTGTTTAAAATGACCCAATTACTGTTTTCAGGGGGGTTTTAAACATTTGGGACACTAATCAGCCATGTTGAGACGTGTGCTGTCTGTCCGTGTCTACTGAAAGCAATCAGGAGTCCAAACCAAGTGCCATTAGAAGTCACTGGAATTGCTCCTTGAAATTACAGTGGGGAATAATTGCAACTTGGAACACCCAATACTCTTCTAACCCTACCATCCTCTGTTGTCTCTCTAAATATGGCTTTCCAAGAATACACAAATGGCTACTACATAGGCAACTTCACAGGGAGGAGATGCCAGCTCAGTATCCAGTGTACATGGAGGTGATGGATACATCTGTCAGAAAACATGCTTTCATTGTGAACCGGACCCTCTGATTTTCTTGCACTGGTGATCCAAGTTGAATTAAGTCAGACAAAGCGTGATTCTTGTGCGCCTAAAGCCTCGCCAGAACTACTCGCTCATGCTAGAATAACAAAGGGTGCATATTTGACTTTGCCATTTGTAATGCCAGTGTGAAAACGTCAGCGAAATGTTTCAGTTATTCAAGTGTTGTCGCCTCTATAATTCCGGTCGTGCTATCTTTGGTTGTTGAGGGTCCAGGTATTTTTCTTTTGTGAGCAGACGGTTGCAAAGCTCTGAAGTATTTGGGGAGTTCTTGGGCAAACTGACAGACAGCAGTGAGCTAGACTGGAACAGGGTGTTATTTATGCATCGCGCGGAGGGAAAGGACATTTATTAATGTCAGAGTTAAAGCAGGACTTTAAAAAAAATATTTGGAGTTAAAGCGGCAGTAGGCCAAATCTTTTTGGCATCGTTGGGCAAACATTCCGTTATAACATTTCAGCATATTATAATTCTAGTGTTCTGAGAGAAAACTAGACTTCTGCACCTCCTTATGGCTCTGTTTTCAGGTTTTAAAAAATCTAGCCTGGGACGGGAGACTGCGGCCAATCACAGGTCATTTCAGAGAGAGAGCGTTCCTATTGGCTGATCATTCAATGGTGGCAGCTGTCAATCACTAGCGAACTCCGATCAAACTACGCAGCGCTGATCAAATATGAATTAATATTCAGAGATAAAATTAGAAAGTTTGCTCCGGCTGGTGGGCGGTGCTTGGTATTTCCTCAACTGATCTAAAATTTTCTTATTTTACAGCTAAACAGTTCACTAAAATATGTTTCTGAAAACATTTGAGGAAAGAAATAGACATTACAGTAAAAGAATATTGATTCATATTTGATCAGCGCTGCCTAGTTTGACCTTTTGATCGGAGTTCGCGAGTAATTGACAGCTGCTCAGAGACGGCAGGCTCCAACTCGGCTCTGATTGGTTGTTTTCCTCCGGTCTGTGAAATCTTGCAGATGCCATTAGGAGCACCGGAGGACACAGAGGCACATGATTTGTTGCTCCAATTCTACGCACTGCAGCTTTAAGGTAACAAATGAACAAATACACTTTTCACCCCTGTAACTGTCGTAGTGAAACTGACTAAACACTTTAAAGCCAACAAAATCAGGGACCATGTGTTTATTTATATTATAACGAAGACAGTTATTTATGAAAATAAAAATCTTAATTTTTGTCTTAAAACCATTGTGATGTGTGTTGCGGTTTACGGGGATTGGGGTTAGGGTTCTGGGGGGTTGAACCCCTTTTTGAACATTTGCCTAATTGACCACTTTTACAAATACTACTCTTAATTCTGCGAAGAAACTCAAGCCGGCAGCGTCTACCACAGTTTTGTACTTTGCGCTCATGTCTCAAAGCGCGCAATCAGTTACAGATTTAAATAGGATGTTCTTTAATGCCTTGCTGATGATTTGTTGATTTGGTGCTATTCCCCCTCAGTTGCATGTCTTCCCCTCAGGTCCAGCGTTGTGATAGCTTGATGAAAAGACTGTGATGAAAACTCTGGGATAATATAATTTTTGGTGGGGTGCCATACGGAGCTCTCAGGTTGGTTCATGATCCAGCAAGGGGAAACCTGGCCGGGCTTATGGCTCACAGCTGCGCAGCTGGGAGCGCGTGCCAACTCATCACTGTCTGCTGTGTGAGGAACTTGGCATTTTTTGAGCATCTTTACTAGACATTATCCTTTTGTCTGCAGATGAATATAACTGCCTGTTGGCTATCGGTGTCCTCTCCTTTCTAGTTTGATGTAACTGCAAGAAGGAAAAGGTCCAGAAGGGCTGCAGGTCATGCAAAAACTTCTGTGAACACAAAGCTGAAAAGTACTCTGAACATCATCACGTGTCACATTACGAAGAGAGTTGCATAGTGAGATAGACAGTAAATCAGCGTACAAAAAAATAACTGCAAACATGTTGTTCCTTAAAAAAAGATGCAGTTACCTTTTGAGGCCAATCAGTGTGATTTTATTAAAGCTAGAGGCATACCTTCCAAGTTTCATCAAATCAGCAGTGGTGTCTAAGATTTCACAATTTCCTCAATTTCAAGGTCATGTACTGAACAAAAAGCTATGATCTGTTAATGTGGTTGACAAGCATATCCTTAACTCCAGCCCCCCACCCCTCCTTCCACTTTACACTGACTTCAACAGACAGACATCAGATCCGGTGAATAAAGACTGTTTGATTAGAAATGCTTTTAGATGTTGAGTGGCGTAACAGTTCAGGATGAGCCAGGATGACTAATCTAACAGAAGTGCTGCACGAAGCCTCCTCCAATCTGCTCTGCCTCTCGTATTCATGGGAAAGAAATGTCTTTTGATAAGAAAAAAATAGTTGCACTGTTAGATGTGCTGCAATTCAAGTCTCACAGTCCTTAAGGCCTTTTCAATCCAGAGAGTGGCACAGCGGAGTTTCCCCCTGCATCTTTGCAAAATATGTGGTTTGAGAGGCTTGGTGATGTAGTGACTACTCGTGGGGCTGCTTGGTATACTAGCCTGTTCTCATTCCCAGGGCATCAAATACCGACGATTTGTCATGCCCCTCAGTGTGTGATACCAACGCACAAGGCACCCTTTAGCATCTATATGAGACGCACCGGGCTTTCAAGTAACTACAATGTAAACCCATCTGCGTCAATATTAAACGCTCAGAGAAAGTGGTCGGGGAGTTTGGTGACGTAGTTTAAAGAGCGAAAAAACACACATAGGGCAGAAGGGAGGGGTGGTTCATGGGCGCAACAAACGCAGGGCTTTCATCCAGCAAACCGCTGTTCGTGTGGGTTTGTCTTTGTGTTCACATAGTTAAGTTTCACTTCACAAACATAGTCATTTTTAGCCAAACCATGATGCTTTTTCCTAAACCTAACACCAAATTCACACCAAATTCACACCAAAGCTGCGGCGAAGTGCGGCGAAGCGCGGCGAAGCGCGGCGAAGCGCGGCGAAGTGTGGCTTGCGGCGAGCTGCCATGCAATGTCTATGAAAAGCTGCGATGGCCGCTCCCGAGCTCAGTGACCTGCAGCCGTTTGATTCTTCTGCAAAGTTTTACTTTTAGCGGCGAAGTGCGGCCAGAGGGAACATGCAGCCAATCAGTAAACAGATCATGTGACTCCTGTGACATGTTGAGCTATGCTACAAAGAATTTCTTCCCACCTGAAACACATGAATACTCCTCCCGGCCGCAGAAAAGTGTAATTATTGTCAGGTGTACTGTCTGGTGTAAATTCAGCGTAACAAAATGGTTTTGTTGCCTAAACCTAAGCAAGTGTTTTTGTTTGAATTCACGTTAACCATGTGTTTACTGTGACCGTAGTTGAAGCTCTGGGCTACCCAGTGCATTAGAAAGTGATGCCAAGTGGTCCTGACAAAGCATCAGCCTATGGAATTACAATTGTGTTGCATATGCCAGCATGCACAAAAAAAATATTTTTTTTTCTAGCACATATATTTAGAATAGAAATGATTATCATACAAAGAATAATCTTACACAAATAATAATTTAATTTGAGCAGACAAAAATCTACTCTGTGCTCAATACATTTATTTTTTGAATTTGCTATCACTCACAAAAGCACACCCATAATAAACCCTCTGACTCAGTTTGACTCATTTGCTCTCTCTCTAATTCCCTACATTGAGCGCTCTCAAACCTTTGGACACTTGCTCACAGTGACTGAGCGAAGTTATTACTATGAACAAATAAGGGATTTTTGTTTGCTCAAATTAAATTATTCTTACAATATAGTTTCTGTACAAAATATAATTTTTGTGTGCGTAAATCATCTTTTTGAGCATGTAATGCTCTGAATTGAACTCAGAAAATGTACGTTAATTACAAGCCTAATGCTTGTAATGACCAAAAGCCACAGCTGTCCTGATCAATGACAGTATTATTAATATGTTTGAGACCTTTTTGGACTCTAGCAAACTTGAAATCCAACCCAGACTCTGTGGTATTTGCCCACACATTTCTCTGTTTATTTATTGTCACACCAGCTTGTTGTTTACACTTTATGGAAGGGAACGTCAGGATTCATTAGTGCAGTGAAAGCCCTTTTCAAAAAGCACTGAGAAATGCATAGGGATCACAGGACAGCACTTCAACCTCCTGAGGAGTATAAAATTGGGAGATCTTGTGAGCAACTTAAAGTAGGAAACAGATGCCGAGAGGCAGCAAACAGCGTGTGAGCTCGACACGCGAGGCTCACTCCAACAGACCCGTTGGTGTGAGCATGCTGTCATTATATAAAAGCTAATTTACAGATTGAGAACAGAAGCCGTGTTCAGCCCGTCGTCCTCGGCTACCAGAGAGCGCGGCTCTCTGTTTGGATGGAGCTCTGAGAGGCCGTTGTGTACGCGCATGTTTTTAATGGCAGCATCGCAAGCAAACCACGCTGCTGCTGCCACCGCCGCTGTGCAGCAGTTTGTGATTTTATATTAAAAACGGTCCTTAGACACTGAAGGGGACGGAAAGCCACTTCTAATATTTGGAAAGAACTTTTACTGTTCATTAGTTTCTTTTATGAAAATATTGCTGCAGGACGCCGGAGGAGATGTGGGATCTTAAAAAACTTCAAAAGAGCTGTTCCATTTTAAAACAATTGAGCTAGTATCACAATACACAGAACACTCTTTGTACGACTGCCTGGCTGCAAAAAAAAAAAAAAGCGATATATATTTATTACTCTGTCCACCCAAATTGTGGACAATTTTCACGACTGCAGAAAGGATATTTCCACACATAAGTCATGTGTAATGTGTAATAAAGTCCTCAAATGTGGTTGCGTCCATCACCCTGACCTATGGGAAACCTCTGCTGGAGTCTGGACAGGATGAAGGTCAGGCCAATGGTGAGACAAACCAGTTGAGATACAGGGGTGTGGCAGATGCCAGGGTTGCCACACTTCCCCTCAAAACAGGAGCAACAACATCAGGGATATCCCTCCACTATTTCCATCCCTTCCGTTAAGCGATGAGAAGCGTCCGATCTTGAATGGTGACCAGAAAGGCCAGAACCGGACGTAATTGCTGCCTGTGCCGAGACGCGGAGGCATAACCTCTAATTTCTCGTGAATAATGTCCCCGCGTCGGACAGCCAGCCAAAAAAAGTGGCAGTTTCTGTTCCTCTGAGAGGGTTTGTGGCTCGGCTAATACACTCAACTGTGGCTTTATGACCAACGGGCCCGAGGGCCAGGCTCCTGAAACCAACTTGCTACTTCCTCTCAGCGTCTCCGCTGCAAGGTTTAACATCAGGTTCAGAAAGGATATTAAAGCACTGTTTCTTTACAACAAGTGTTGTAAATATTGCAAATCACGCCTCATCAAGTTCTGAAGACATGATAGGAAGCCAATGTGCACAGCTCTACAGAAATGTTTGTTTACATTACGTTTTGAAATCAGGTTACTGCAAAAAACCAACAGCAACCCCGAACTACTAAAACACATCTCATATTATTCTACATGTATGGTTTGTTAAAGGAATAGTTCAACATTTGGGGAAATACATTTATTTGCTTTCTTTCCAAGAGAAAGATGAGAAAATCAATATCGATCTCATGTTAGTGTGTTAAAGGGAAACTTTTGCCACCTCTTATGTGGATGTCCAATCAGTGCTGTTGGTAAATATAGTCCACTAAAGAAATAAATTCCCCAGTGCGTTCTATATTGACCAAGAAATCTGATCTCTCCTGCTCATATACTGTATATAACAAGTGAACGTAGTCACTGTGACGTCACCCGTTGGTTTGTGGACTGCCATTTTGAAGCCTCAAGTTCGGCATTTTGGCCGTCGCCATCTTGTTTTTTTGCAACCAGAAGTGACACGAGAGGGTGGAGCTAAGTTCAACTGAACGTTGAATAAGACATTTTTCGGCGACCAAAATGTTACAACTAACTTTCATGAACTGAAAACACACTGTGAAAGGATTAAAGTTCTAAGACGAAAACACGGACAACTCCCAGACCGGACAACGCCGTGGTAGCGACCTGTAAATCACAAGCTAGCCACGCCCTAAAGCATACTCTGCTTTATGATCTAGTTGACTCTGAATGGGACCATAACTTACTAAATGAACACCATGCTGTATTGAAGAAGACTTGAAACTAGCGATTGAGACCATAAACTCATGTTTACCATGTTTTCTGAGGTAATAAACCAAGTGAGAAGTAGTGTAATTTTCTCATAGACTTCTATACAATCAGACTTCTTATTGCAACCAGAGGAGTCGCCCCCTGCTGGCCGTTAGAAAGAATGCAAGTTTCAGGCACTTCCGCATTGGCTTAACTTCTCAGACCACGGAGTTGCCCACTGAGCGCACCGGCAGTGCATCCCTACATGTACCAGGATGCATTGTGCGCGAGTGGCGAGTTCTCTACGTTACACAAGCTCTCTCTAAATAAACAAACAAACTCACAAATCGTCAATAATGGAAATATACTTACACCTAAACAGAAAAATACAACCGTACGCCCTCTGAATTCAAGTTTCTCTCTAACACTGAACTAAGACAGACTTGTAAAACACACTTCATGCGAACTGGACAGAAACACAATAAAACTCACCCAACACGTCTTGGTTAGTCTTTCCACTGTTCCAACAATCAGCAACTCTGGTTTGGTAGAAATAAATCCTTAATTCACAGAGTAAGATGTGAAGATATGCTGGCTCTATGCTGTTTTCCACCGCTGTATCTCTCTGCCATGCCCAGTGGCCCGCTGAGCATGTGGCTCGTTGGCAGCTCTCACTCTTTTGGAGGCAGACCATTCAATTAGCAAATAGGCTTGTCATAGTGGGAAAAGTACAGGTGCGAAATAACACTAACAATGGCTCTGTTCTATTCAAGTGTCCCAGTGCGAGTGACAGTAAATCAGCATGCACAGTGCCTGGATCCTAAAATCAAAGCAGCTAAATGGAATTCAGCCATCATGTTTCATTATTTACACCTATGCTTTTTCTACTGTGACATGTCAACATGTCTGCAGTGAAAAAAGGACTATTAGAATGACAAAAATCGCCCCATAATCGCCCTGCTGTTCTTGGTTGTCTTTTCTGGTTTATCTTCGGGATCCTGAATGTCTCTAGCACACCTCTGTCCAAGTGAGGAGGAAAACTGTCATGCATAACGCGCACACGGCTCGCTCTCTCTGGGTTGTCGTTGGCGACAGCATCCAACAAAATGATTCTGTTTCAGTTTGCATTGGAGGTCAATTTGAGCAAAGGCAATACCGGTCGGTGTTTGGTCTTGGCAGCTCAGGTTAGTCCCCGCCGGCCCTCCCCTCTGCAGCAGCAGCCTCGAACAGCCTCTCTCCGGGCTGAATACGGCTTAATATTTGAGTTAACCAAAACACTGTAAAATGTACTACACTGTAAAAATAATGTAAAAAGTATTAGCTGGAATCAGGTTGTGGTTAGCCTAGCTTAGCATACAGACTGGAAGCAGGGGTAAACAGCTAGCCTCGCTGTGTACATACTGAGAAATTACTCCTACCAGGCTCTAAAGCTGTTTAATTGGCATGTTGTGTCTTGGTTGTTTCGTAAATATACAAAAAGAAATGAAATCAAGACAAGTTGTGGTTTTAGGGCAAGTAACGTTACAAAATGAATTCTTGGCAAACAACAGCCAGGCGCACAGAAGTAGCCTACTGGTGGATGGAGAAAGTGCTTTTTGTCAAGAAATAGTTCCAATACGAAACTATAAACTAAGTAACCTCTAAAACCACAAAATGTAATTTAAAAATTTGTTAGCTTTAGAGGTGTTGCTAGGCACACTTTGGAGAGAGCAAGGCTAGCTATTTCCCTCTGCTTTCAGTCTTCATTCTAAGCTAGCCAAACTACATTCACTCCAGCTCCGCACTTAACGTACATAATTGATATCGATCTTCTCATCTCACTTTTGAAAAGAAAGTGGATGAGCTATTCCCCAAAATGTTGAACTATTCCTTTAAATTATAAAAGAAGTGCTAAAAGGAGAAGGTGCTCAAGTTAAGAGAAATTAGAGAGCTAAATATAAAAGCATGTAAAAGAAAAGCAGAGAAAAGGAAACTTTAAGCAGCCACACAAGAAGAAAACAATGTTTCCCTCTTTGTTTGTTGAAGTGACTAAATGTTTTTCCTTTCAACAGTATCAGGTTTGACACTGGGCATGTCACAGACGTTATAAAGCTTGCTGCATGGAATTAAAGAGCCATTAATCATTATGAGTTTATTTGCTCCGAGCGGTTTGGAGACAGAGGCTTCCTTCAGCTCCCTAGTTTAGTTTCTTTGGAGGAAGTTGCTTCTTCAGAGTAATACTCATCTACTCTCCTCCGTCCGCGCTCTCCCACTGACCCCCGCTAACAGCTGCTAGCGTTTAGACTTCAAAGAGTGATGAAGATTTTCAACCACATATTTTCAATGTTTTGCTAATTTTCTATTTTAGCACGTGGCTGATATTAATGATGAAAGTCCCATGAGATTTTGTGGCAGCCTCTGTGGTTGAGTGCTGAGCATCTAAGCTAACTGGGACCAGGACAGTGGGATCAGAGAGACAGGGAAGCTGACAGACATGAGGGGGGGGGGGGGCAGCAGTAGTGGAGGCCAACAGGCTTTTACTGAAACCTGCTGTGCAAAAGGCTGTCGAGCCTGATATGGCCTGTTTATAATAAACAAGAACAGAGGACGAAAGAATCAGACGAGACCGGATCAGCTGCAATTACGTGCACACGCACACTGTTGCAGTTTCGAAATATGTACAGTTTACGTCAGATACGGGTACTTCGTAAAAAGTCGAGGCCGCGCCCCCTTTTGGGGGATAGAAAACTGAAGATCCCACTTCAATGCAATTTCACGTATATTTGGATTGTAACTTTGACAAATTCTTTTGCAATCATCTCTTGTTTTACAAACGTTTCTTTTATACACGTCTAAATTATTTTGTGATCTTGCCTGAACCTGTGGTTCGTGATACCTTAATAAACTAAGGCTGATCGCTGTTATGTCCCTTCAGTCTCCCCCTGTCCAACACAGTGGCCGGATATTGCTTATCCAGACTTCTATACATACAGTATTTGATTGAATCACGTTTGGCTAAGTGTCTGTAAATAACCGACCTGTTAATAGCCAACTGTTTGATATAGGCTGAGATTAGATTACAGTCTGATGCTACTTTAATGTATGACTGTATTACTGCAGCAGGCTCACACTCAAGCTAACGTTAGCTAGCCATGCTATTCAATGTCACCGGCATCATTTAGCCATTTACCACACTGACAGTGAATATTAACATATCGTATGTGCCTCGAATCTCAGTGTGAAAGCCTCGGTTAACCCGCTACACAACAGCTTTTCATCATTTTCTCTCCTGTGACAGCAAGTTTCTTACCCCCAAAAGGGAGCGCAGCCTCGGCGATGACGCCATGCTGGTCTGGTCTATAGCTTCGAGCCATAAAAACCCACTGTTATATCTTTTTTAGGACATGGAGATTAAAATCGGAGATTAGCGATTTTGGATTTATTATTGGTGCAACCAACTACACAGCAACTCTTCAGCATAGCGTTATTACTATGACCGGTTTGTTTAAAGTACTGTAGAAGTTTGGAGACATGTTTCAACTTCTTGTGTTTACTCCGTTCCCATCTATGAGGGACACAGGATTGTTTTCCCCCAAAAGGGGGCGTGGTTATGCAAGTCTGCTCTGGATGATGTATTGCCGGTCTGAAGTATAGAAAAAGAAATAGCCTTTAAAAAGATAGTCAGCAACAAAAACAACAAAAAATAATAACTGCTTTTAGGAAAAACAGCATTTTCCCAAAAATCCTTCATTAGATTGTTTTATAGTTGGTGCTGACTAGGTGCTTTGGTACAGAGATGATCCCAACTGGCAAACCATTTTTGTTTTTACTGACAAAAATAATGAGCTTGTTTGTAAAATATGTTTTATTATTTTTGACAAACACCCCTACAAAATCTGGAATGAATTGGGAGTAATGTGGAAACTCCTGTTTAAAATTCCTAATATCTGTAGTGGAGACAAGACACACTATTGTATTCCTAATTGTTATAGATATTTCTTATCCACTAACAGTGCTTGGATTTATGTGTTTATATTATCGTGTGGTATTTATAAGGAACATTTGTGCAGGCTCCCCGTATTCCACGCTGGTGCTGCACAACCAACGGCAAGTTTTTTCTTAATGTCTCATTACAAGTACAGAAGTGTGCAGGCTATATAAGAGGAGGTTGAGCAACCCGAGCAGATGTGGATCTTGTTTAGATATTGTGGTCTCGTCTGGATTACTTAAGGAATGTTACAGCAGAGAGTGTTTCACGCTGAACAACGTATGGGGTATTTGGCGTGAGATCAAACATGAAGAAGAAGCTTTTCTTTTCTTTTTTTATCATTGCAGTCAGAGAGCGAGAAGAGGGCTTCCTCAAATGTTTGGACGAACTCCTGATGAGGTAGTTGATGTAAACGTGGAGCTCGGGATAAAAGTTTGCCGCTAGAACGGAAGCCGTAGCGCAAATAAATACAAGCTCATCAATCAAGATAAAGCATTTTATTTGAAACCTTTGAAACATATTCGAAACACTTGTTATACTTATATTTGGAACACTTTTCTCATACATTTGATATGACATAAACACTGTAGTTCAATAAAAGGGTCAATAAAATAATAAGGCCTTCCTATTAGCCAGGGCCAGCAGTCGGATGTTGCGCACACAGCCAGCAGCAGCTTCCTGGAGCATCTCATCATCAGAGCCCATGAAGTGGATGAGGGGCTGCGGGAGTACAAAGGACACAGGTTACAGTTGGCAGCAGGAACAGATTCCCAAAGAAGCATTGAGCCTCATGGAGGAAGCGATATAAGAACAAATTCCCTCTTATTTTTGTTCATATCTTATTTTGTTAGCACCCACTGATTTCTGGGATTCAAAAATGCTTTCTTCTCTTCTCTTAGGTAAGAGAACATTTTCTGAGTGGTCGAGAGCACTCTTACCAAGACAAGAAAAAAACATCCTATTTTTACAATTACGCTAACACCTGCCCTTAGTGTTTAGGGGGCGTTACCTATGCTAATATCTACCCATATATAGTGTTTAGGGGGCATTACATATGCTAATACCTGCCCTTAGGTACATGCTAATAAATGCATGTATTATGCAAATACATGCCTTATGCTAATACATGCCCTTATAAAATGTTTAGTTGGTGTTACCTATGCTGATGGTAAATGGACTTGCATTCATATAGCGCTTTTCTAGTCTTCCGACCACTCAAAGCGCTTTTCACTACATGTCAGCATATACCCATACACACACCAGTCATACACTGATGGCAGAGGCTGCCATGCAAGGTGTGGCCCATCAGGATCTAATCTAAATACTCATTCACACACCGATGGCTAAGCCTTCGGGAGCAACTTGGGGTTAAGTGTCTTGCTCAGGGACACATCGTCATGTGACCGGAGGAGCCAGGGATCAAACCACTGACCTTCCGATTGGTGGACGACCTGCTCTACCCTCTGAGCCACAGCCGCACCGTTTAGTTGTTGTTACCTATGCTGATACCCTTATATAGTGTTTAGGGGGCATTACATATGCTAATACCTGCCCTTAGATAGTGTTCAGGGGGCGTTGCCTATGCTAATACCTGCCCTTATCTCTCGTTTGGGGGCGTTACCTATACTAATACCCACCCTTATATGTGATAGGGGGCGTTAACTATGCTAATACCTACCCTTATATATTGTTTAGGGGGCGTTACCTATGCTAATACCTTCCCTTATATATTGTTTAGGGGGCGTTACCAATGCTAATACCTTCCCTTATATATAGGGGGTGTTACCTATGCTAATACTTTCCCTTATATATCGTTTAGGGAGCGTTAACTATGCTAATACCTTCCCTTATATATTGTTAGGGGGCGTTGCCTATGCTAATTAATAATCAAGTGGGATTCATCATTCAGCACACCTGGGTAAGAGCAGATTTGGGTGGTTAAGAACATTTGATGCATCTAGAATTGACTTCTCTTCATTTTTCTCTTAACAGAAAATTAAGGGAAAATATAAGAGAAATTTAAGAGAATGTTGCTGCATGAGGCCTATTATTTTTCAACAGTGTACTAATACACGTTACATCCCACTTTATAGTGCCCCAATAGGTAGCTTGCTGCGCATGTTGCCATGTCAGCAGAAGTAACTGCACACTACCACCAGCATTGCCTGCAAAGACATACAGTGGCTTTGCGGCGACAGTCTCAAGCTGCACGTGTCCCGCTGTGTGTGTGTGTGTGTATGCATGTGTGTGTTCAGTTTGTGTGTGTCTTACTTTACCCTTCCAAACCATGCCTCAGCAAAGGGGTTACAGCTGCGAGCACACATGCTTCTGTAAGTTAGTTCAGATGAAAGTCGTGCAGGGCAGGCTCGACATTAAAAACCTGAGCATGAACCACACCACTTGACAGCCTTTCCGCCGCTCCAAAGGTCAGATTATATCCGACTATTAGTGGCTTGTGTAATGGATCTCGTTAGATCTTATTGCAGAACAAGGTTTTGCGCTCTCCAGAAATCTTTGGCTTTGGAAGTTTATTTTTTGGGGTTACATAAAACTGAACATTTAAGAGATTTTCGTCCGTTCAAAGAGTTGCGTATTATGCAGACATAAGCAAAAAGGAACACACTGGATGTATGTAATACCACTGAGTGGCATGTGTTTTGTAAGGGTGAGTTTTTCCCTCTATTTTATCTGCAGCAAAATCACTACATTATGTTTGTGGGCGGCTGTGGGGCTGAATCAAAATGAAAGTAAATGTAAGCATAAATACTCTGGTGCAATGGATGAACCTAAATGTGTTCAATGTGTGCTCCTTGGTAAAATCACAATGGTGTGCCACTGAGGTTTCCTAAGCCACACTTGCAATTATTTCGGATCGTCTTGTTTACATCCATAATGAACCAACGGCAACATTACATCCCTCAACTAAGCACTTAAGGACTCCCTGCTCCTAAACATAATGAAGCTTTGATAGATACAGTCACTGCTGAGACGTCTGAGGCACTTTTAAGCCCCATATATCAAGGCCTTGTTCTCAACTGAATGAAAAAGGATTTTGAAAAAGATTCCTTTAACAAAGATCATGCTGCAGCAGGCTTACACGTGGTGTTTGAACACCGTCGGGATTGTTTCCCTGGTTTCAGTGCAGCAATGCCACATCCCTGTTGATCCTGAGCAACACAGAGGACAATATCTAGACTGTCGCTGTCAAAGGAAATGATCCAAGAACTAAGCCCCTTTAAAACCTACATCCAGCCACTGATTTAGATTTAGTCTAAGGGAGCAGAAGGATTCTAAAAGCTTCTGGCTAACCTCCATATTCTCAATTTTGTCTCCCCTTGTCTCCCTCTCCCATCCTGTCCAGTACTGGCTCCAAATATCAACATAGGAAGTGATGGGATTCCTTTGTTGGTTTCACACAAATGAAATGTCACTCTCAACTTGTGAAATCATTTTCAATAATATTTTCTGTGTAGACTTTCCCTAATCTCTATCCAGCTGATCCAACACATTCTCACTCCCAACTCGTCAAATATGGATGCTTGATCAGGACCCCTTGACTTCACTTTTTACACGCTGGGTACACCTTTAGCGTCATTTTTCAACCTGCAGGATAGTCCGATAGACTTCAACTTGTGGTTAATGTTAGGGATGTCACTAGAACCGATACTTTACCAAGTCAATGCCAAAATTCTGAAAACGTGACGGTACTCGTTATTCTATAGTATCGCAGGTACCGCCAGAGCTCAAGACTAACGGTGTACCATTGTCGCGGGGACGACAGAAAATGTGTTTGGGACACAGCAAACTACGCACACTTTTTTCCCCTGATAATGCCACTTTGTGAACAACAAATCTTTGTTGCAATCGGCAGGATGAGAGCTAGTTAACATTAACTGTGCTGCTTACCGTCTGCTAACAGCTAACGTTAACTAGCTCTCATCCTGCCGATTTCAACACGGGAGGTGCCATTGATTTACATTATGATGTGTTCAGGTTCTAGTCTATTTAGTAAAAAAGTAAAGTGTTGGGCGTAGGTAATTTCTAACGTTATCATGGTGTGTTCAAATGTAATCTCGTAAAAAGTAGTTTTTTGCGAGAAACTTAAATAAATCCAGTTGTTTGAAGGAGATGTTTTTAACAGCAATATAAAATAGATAAAAGAGAGGGAATTATGACCTGTTTAACTTCCTAACAAAAACCAGTATGTATATGGTAATAATGGAGTGGATGTTGAAATACATGAGATTTATGGTTTTATTTTTTACCCTAGTATCAAATTGGTTTCGAAAATTGTGGAATTTCAGTGGTACCAATTTCTGGTATCATGACATCCCTAGTTGACTTTGTGAATTCAAACACAACTATTTGGTTACGTTAAGGAAAAGATCATGGTTTGGGTTAAAATATGTATGTTTATTATGTACTTAAGTTACGTAGGTAAGTACGTAAGTTAAGTACGTTACATGACTTAAAATAAGTTAACATTGACTCCACACGGGACAAAAACAGCGGTCTCCTAGTGAAAAACCTGTGTTTGTTTGACCCATCCACCCATCCCAACCTTGCCCCTACGCGGACTTTGTCGCTCTTTATACTACGTCACCTGACTTCCTCCTTTACTCCCATCATAGAAGAGTGGTGCAGGAATGAGTCCTAAAACCCGGAAATGAGTTAGCATTTTTGCACTTCCGGTTCCCTCGTCTCGAAGTCAATGGGTTTTTTAAATGGCTTTTTGATTAGATGCCTAAAATACGGTCTGTGGTTAACACAAGTTTAAGAGATTTTGTTGCACAATACAAAATACGTCAGTAAATATCCCACTTGTGAATTCTGAAATTTTTACGTGTCTTAAAAAAGGCGGTCGCTAACAAATGGCTAAATGAGACTACTAAACGTCATCACGCCGAACATTAGTCTGCCTTTAGCTTAGTGGTGGTGACGTGAAGTCATGCGACCGTGGTGTTGTTTGTTTATAGCGTAACGTTAGCTTTTTACTTCTGCAGATTGCATTCACGCTTCAAAAATCATAAAAGTGGTGTTCATTTCTGGAGATTAATTTACGAAACAAAACGTGTAAATATCATAAACGTTTGTTTGTCAGAGACTTTATTTTCTGCAATAATCCAAAATCCAATGGAAAAATCCCATTGGCTTTTTGTCGAGGGAACCCAGGGCGATGCTGACTTCCTGGTTGGCCTACAAAATACATTATCCCTGCACCATTCTATTACTACGGCATCTTGAGGCAGCCTTGCACGTGTAAAACTGCCGCTAGAGGGGTACGTGGAGCGTCATAGTTAGACGAGCAGGGCCACTGACCGAGCGTCCGTATGTGACGTGCTGAGAGTGAGAACAGGTTGATCAGTGCTTATAGGGCAAACCTGAGACCTGTTTTCCTCTCAGTAATCATTGTGTTCATAATGCATGTTGGAGCAGAGCCGAGGCTGACCCTGACCCCTCTCCATGTTACATACAAACTAAAAACGCAGCCCCGCACATTTGTGTGGTTAGCAAACAGCCAAGGAAGCAGTGAGAAGACATTCCCAGGATTTTCAGCGCAAAGATAAACAGTGAAAGGAAAACAGATGAAAGATGAGGTGGGCCAGCTTGTGTGTGTGTGTGTGTGTGTGTGTGAGCATGAAAAGGCTGTGAACCCACAGTGTAAGTCCAGTTAAAAACTTGAGAAAATAATATCCTTCCTCCTGATTATAATCACATCATTTTGTGGAAAAAGGCGCACAGCGGTCCAAGACGTCAGTTCCTCTCAGTGCACCAGTGTCGGGGAGTCTATGTGAAACATTTGCCCTCGGGTTTTATACGATTTTTAAATAGCATCCAAAACACCTCCAAAAGCAAACTTACATCCACTGGCTCCAGAAAACATGCAGCTCACTAAACAAGTCTCTTTTGTGAAAAGAGAGGATGCCTGAGAAGTGCCAGAGGCGACTTTTTGCCAACCTCATAGCATGTTATTCAGACGTCGCCAAATAAGGTCTCACGAAGCGCGCAGCTAGGCTAAGATAAGCGTGTCTCTCTTCGCTGCCTTGCTCTTTCCCTCCCAGCTGGGATCTCTAGGAATATAATACGCCACTTGTTGGATATTGCCTGACTGTGGCGAAATGAACACTTGCCCCATGTTTAAAAAAATTGAAGTTTTTGAGGTTTTTGCACTTCAGAGAGCTCCAGTGAGTCTTGACCTCCAAGAAGGGAGCTTGGGAACACGCTGGCTGAGGGGGGGGGAGGAGCAGTTTGGGAGGGCTGCACATATTGTTGCATTTGTACACACACACCTTATCGTACATGGAGGTGTCATGGTGTTAAGTGCGCTCTGTTGGACCGCGTCTGCCTGCAGGAGTTCAGGTTTTGGTCAGACAGTCATTATGGCTCCATCAACCCCCCCTCTAGCCCAGCATTCCCATGTTTTAGACTCCACCGTGGAGGCAAACAGCACAAACAGACAGCAGTGTTTAGCTGGGCCGAGGGGAAGTTGGTGAGGAAAGTCAAGGTAAACAACATTCCCTGCAGCCTCCAGTGAGCCAGAGACTGTTAAGCTGCTTTTTCTGTGTCTCTGAAGAGGAAGAGGAAAAGGAGGGAGGGCTGCTTTCAAATCAATGACTTTAAGGGGAAAGTTTCAGTCTGGACACTGAAGAACATGGCTTGGCATTTCTGGGAGAGAGGCTTAACTCAAAGGCTCTTAAACATTACACTCCATGGATCTGAAAAACATGGTAGTCATAACAGAGCAGGCGGCACACTGTATCATCTGCTCACCACACCCACAACCTGAAGTCATGTTACAAACCAACAGGAAACTGCTGAAGTAAACCTGAGATGCTCGGCTTGCTTTTTATTCCTTCCCTCACATTGAGGTGTAATTTCGGCCCCCCCACAGTCTCGCTGCGCACTTTCACTCCTGAAGTCTGACCGAGAGGAAAAAAATAAAACAAACAACCGTGCCGGAGCAGAAGTGTGCTCATGGCAACAAAAGTGCAAACGTTTTTCTCATTTACATTAGTAAAACCCTAAAATACATACCAGGACCTGGCAAAAGCTACGAATACCTTCACTTGAAAATTACCAATAATTACCATCCGCATTTTGCAATTTTCATCAATTTACTTCACAAAGCTTCTCTCATGAAAGAGCCTCTTTAATACAAATAGCTGGCTGAAGCTGTCTGCGAGGATTTATGGTTTCAGCAAACAATCCCCAGTCCTTTTGGAAGCGATGTGAAGCGCACGGGGAGAAGGGCATGTTGATTTTGTACATGACACAAAATGAAGCACATCCGTATAAAACTGCGAGATACCAAGAGTGGATGTCAAATCGAACGGCGAGGCTGATTCATCTCTCGGAGCAGGAATTCTATTTGTTTCCTGTGAGAGCACCTGAACGAGGTCCAATCTGAGAGGGCCGGCGGGAAAATACAAAAGAACTTGTGAATGACAGCAGGTTATGCCCAAAATAGGGCTGTCAATCAATTAAAATATTTAATCGTGAATAACTGCATGATTGTCCATAATTACATAACATTTTTTATCCATTCAAAATGTACCTAAAGGGAGATTTCTCAAATATTTAAAGGTCCCATATTGTAAAAAGTGAGATTTTCATGTCTTTTTTATTATAAAGCAGTTTTAAGTGTTATATGAATACTGTGAAAGTATTAAAATGCTCAATCAAAGGAGAAATACACACAGCCGTATTCAGAAACTGTGCCTTGGAAATAAGCTGTCAGGATTTCTGTAACTTTATGATGTCACAAATCTACAATATATAGACCATTACACAGTTTTAAATGTAAACCTTCTAATCTAACTATCTAATTCTAACATCCCAGTTTATTTCCGGTTGCAGCATATGTGAATGACATCAGCTGACAGGAAGTAAACATGGACACATGGAAGTTGTTGCCTAGTAACGCAATTCTGTTGCAATTCCGTTGAAATGCGTTAAACGGAGCGTTTCAAACAGAGGGTGAATATGGGCATATTCAGGCATAATTTTTTTTTAACATTACAGCATGTAAACATGTTCTAGTATAAACATAAAATGCAAGTATGAACCTGGAAATGAGCATGATATGGGACCTTTAAAACTCTTATCAACATGAGAGTGGGAAAATATGTTTGCTTTATGCAAATGTATGTATATATTTATTATTGGAAAAAACACAAAACACTGACAAATATTGTCCAGAAACCCTCACAGGTACTGCATTTAGCATAAAATATATGCTCAAATTATAACATGGCAAGCTCAGGCCCAACAGGCAACAACAGCTGTCAGTGTGTCAGTGTGCTGACTTGACTATGACTTGCCCAAAACTGCATGTGATTATCATAAAGTGGGCATGTCTGTAAAGAGGAGACTCGTGGGTACCCATAGAACCCATTTTCATTCACATATCTTGAGGTCAGAGGTCAAGGGACCCCTTTGAAAATGGCCATGCCCATTATTTATTATGTTATTTAGCCTCCTTCACGACAAACTAGTATAACATGGTTGGTACCAATGGATTCTTTAGGTTTTCTACTTTCATATGATACCAGCATCTTCACTCTAGCTTCAAAACTGAGCCTGCTACAACCTAAAAATCACAAGTTGCGTTAATGCGTTAAAGAAATTAGTGGCGTTAAAACGAATTTGCGTTAATGTGTTATTATTGCGTTGACTTTCACAGCCCTAGTCCAAAACAAATCAAAGTGTTTTATTTGAAGAGGCTTCATACTTGTAGCATTTACACCTAATAATTTAATTGATTCTGAACCAAATTTGAAGGCTTTGGAAGGAGTGAAATGAAAAGACTAAGACGGTTCACTAATGTGTTTTCCAGTGTGAAATATTTTCTTCTCAATGCTTGATTTCCCCTGTGAATCTTAAGGGACTGGGCCATACACCATTAAGTGTGCTAGAGAGGAAAGCTGCTTTCTAAACCAACTTTGGAGTAAAGAGAGACCTTCGCGCGTTCGAAATCGTATACTACACGTGGGTGAGCATGTTTTGAGAGCTTCTCAGTGGCAAAGAAAAAGTTCTTTGAAATACGGTTGCAATAATAAAAGAGGCAGTCGAGAGCTTTACACGGGGCTGTAAATTAGACGCAGGGCGCTGTATCAATCCTCAATAAAAACCTATTCAGAACTATCGGGGATATTGTTTTAACACATTCTCTCCACCAGCTGCCTGTATATCATGAAGCAGAACATTACAGCGCACGCTGAATCAAGGAGATTGACAAGCTCTCTCACACTGTAATGTTTCCTCCGGGGTCAGGCAGGTAAGTACGAGCCTCCCTCTCCCAGACCGGCTGAGACCGAGGCCAGACTGAACAATGAAGCTGCCTGTGTTGTGTTTCCATGTCCTGTGAGATTAAGAACAAATGCAACGCTGGTGCAGTTACGTGGCCTTTTGTAATTAAGCTCTTTAAAAGTCCAAAAATACATTATGGAGTAGTGTTGCAACTCTTAACTGGTACATTAATAAGGGCAAACACAGAGACAGATTAAAAAGCATTTGCACACACACTCACGCCCATACACACACTAGAATTGCAAATATAGACAAAAAAAAGAGGGCATGTCCAGTTTTTGTCGTGGCTCAAACTACAAAAAGCATTCAGCTTAACGACTTTTGCAAATTGGACATAACTCTCTCGGAACACCCAATGTTCAGTCCAGCTACCAATTATGGCTAGTGTTGAACCACATGCGCTGTAACAGCAGATCAAGCTAAAGTACACCATTTAATGAACATGGGAAAAAAATATCTGGCTGCAATGGCATAACCACTTCATAATTTATATCGCAGTTGTTATTTAGTGGGGGGGGAAAAGGGATTTAAACTCACCGCGGCCACGAAAAGACTTCTCATGTGAAAGTCTCCCTACGTGAAACATGATTGAATTAGAGAATGAGATAGCAATGTTTTGCTGAAATGTGGGTACATGATCATCTGTGACAGGACGGCGTAATCTCCACATATAATCTCTACATTGCTGTCAGAGACAAACATAAACATTTTCTGGAGCTGAGCGTGGAAACAAGCCGGCAGGCTCAAATGTTAGACAAAACAATGCTTGTCTCTTTTTGGAAGAGCGCTACACAACTGCAACGATGAAGAAAGCTGGAGGATGTAGCTTTACAGAGTCAAATAAACTTTGTTCTCTTCTAGCCTTGAACAGCTCTGACCCCACTCTTTGGCCTGAACCATATCGCTGCTTGCTGCATTCTACCCTGATGTCCAGGAACAGCCCTTAGCAACAGTTACCCCCAGCTACAGCCCTTTGACTTGTGCTGTAATGGCATCTAGGGTCTACCGGAGAAATGGCACTGCGCACACACTGAGCTGTTTGCTTTTCTGAATTCCCATGACGGCTAGAAAGTGGAGTCATGTTTCCGCCGCCGAATGAAACCCACTTTGTTTCTGCTCCGTCGGTCAAAGGCTCTGAAAATAGTCGCAGCTTTTCAAAGTTTATTACTCAGTGTTTTTCACACATCGCTAAAACAAGGGGGGGCGACGGGAGGCCAAAGCACATTTTCCTCAGTGCAATTATGCCAGATTTAGTCTCGAAAGCAACAAAAGAGAGGAATAACTACAAAAAAAAGTCATAAATCCGGCTTCAACAGCACTTCGACTGACCTTGACCACCCATCTCTCGTGCATGGTGATGCAATTGTTGGGGTCCTTGGACAGCTGGTACAGGGCCATAGCTGTGCTCTGGTGGACTGCCTTGTCTTTAGACCTGAGGTAACGCACCAGGGGGGCCACGGCCCCGGCGTCGCCGAGGGACGCCCTGTTGCTGCCCCACATGCAGCAGTGGCCGATGGCCTCAGCCAGGTGGCGACGGAGCCTGTCGTCAGTCTGTGGAGAGGAGAACAGGATGATATTGGTCCCCAGGGATCAGTCCTTGAGAGAATAACAAGCTCTGCAAGAGACTCTTGGCAAAATCTAACTATGTTCTTCTCATTAGCTGGGTTTATGCTGCACTGAGTAGGAAAAGGCCCAACTAAAATCCAGTTATTTGTATATTGACAGTAACTGCAGTGTTGTTGAATAGTAAAACCTTTGCTGTTTGTCTCCAGCAGTGAGGTGTACTTACCGTGTTAGTCAGCTTGGCCAGCAGCGGGACGACCCCGTGATCGGTGAGGACTGCCAGGTTCTCCTTGTCTTTGGCTATTTTGGCGATGGCGGCGCAAATGCTTGCCAGCACCTCGTTGTTTGTTGACTTCAGCAAATTAACAATCAGTTCCAATCCGCCGACGAGGGAGCGCACCATTTCCCCCGCATCCTATATAGTCAAAGGGTCTGTTATTAGCTGATGCTCTGTCTGAAGTGAACGAGGAGGATGATGAAGAGGGAGGCAGCGTAATGACAGAGGGAAGAGGAGAGGCCGGCAGGGGCATTTGAGCGAGGCAGACAAAACAAAGGATGCAAAAATAAGTACAAACAAAGTGTTTTCATCAGGCAACAATCAAAGTCCCATCAGTGCAGACCAACCAGTAGAACTATCTTTATCTGATGCTTTAAAAGTAACAACACCCTCTCCTACAGTACAACCAAAGAACGTATATCGCTAAGAAGTGAAAGTCAATTGTTCGTTCCATTGCAACATCAGCGACCAGCAGTAGAGCTGCTCTTCCACCATTTTGGACTGAAAGCGAAAACCAGACGCCAGTAAAACGTCCGCCTACAAAGTGTCGTACAAAAGTAAAACTAAATTATTTCTATTCTATTGTCATAATTTGTATGTCTCTACCGAAATAGCCTGTGTTGAACAATACAAATATTATGAATATACTTATTCATTTAGTGAGCGATGGACATAAATGGAAGTTAGAAAAATCCAGCACACAGATTTTGAGAGCAATCTCAAACTTTTTCATGTCAAGGATCCTACAGGATTATAGCCTACAACTACATTAAATTCTATTTATGTCATGCTACTAGCACTACTAGCTACTGGCCGATAGCCGGTTGTTTGGGAACAGAGACGTTAATACATCCACCACGGTACAGGCTTACAGCATACAGCCCATGGGTGTGTTATAAAATAATAAAAGTGATGAATTACAGCCAATATATCCATTCTTACAGCCGCGTAGAGCTAGCAGGAAGCTGGCAGAATCGGATATGTCATATGAGTGTGCACGGCGATGCAGTCCCGTGGGTCTGATGCACGTTCATTATGCCGAGGAAAATAACTCTATATTTGGCAATTAGTAAATTTACAACTTTTAGGACATAACGATTTAAATGAGGGCTATTTAAGTGTTCGTACTGGGAAGTTGATTTACCTTAAAAAAAATGAATCTGCTGATTTACAGACGTCACTTTATACATCCATGGCTATGAACTCATTGGCGTTTTCAGTCTAAAATGGCGGCAGCGCTATCTAGCGGCCATCGTCAAAAAGCAGCAAAGTTTTGTCTCTTTGCTTCTAGACTCTTTGGTAGAACTGTGTTGGTGATGTGGCCGAACAAGCAATAACTTTGACATCTTTGTCAACCTCTCCTACTCGCACTCTAACTTGTCATAACGAAGATGCCACATAGAATTAAGAGCTTAGGGGTGACATTTAAAGCCTCAGACTTGACACACAGCATAGACTCTAGGCTTCACGGTTTCAGTTCCTGGCACCAACTGGTGCCAAAGGCCTCGCAGCCACTTATGGGGCTACCAAACCAACTGGCTGGTAGGGAGTGCTGAGGGAACCACAGCGGAAGAGCTGGCACCGACGCTGGCTTCAGAACGGCTTGGCACATCGGGCTGCTGTTTAAAATCACAACTTCGCCGTATCGCCAGCCGCGGGAGAATACATCAAGGTGGCCGAGTCTGTAATGGTCAGCGCTTTGAAAATAGAACAGAAAGTTTCCCAGAAGCATACAATTATGGATGTAAATCACAAAGCACACTTAATTTGAGTCCATTTCAACATCAATCTACGTGTCTGGAGTTGATGTATGGCACAGCACTAAGTACAGTAATCACAGAATTTATTGCATGCACTCTATGGTTGTCCTTTACACCATAAATTATGGGATTTCATCAAATTCAGCACTGACCGACTGTACTAGACCAAAGTTAAACTATCCCAATTCACATCCGATATAGACCTCATATGTGACCGTTGCAAGCAGAACCAGGCCACTCCAATTCACATGTTTAATTAGATTGTTTCATTTTTGTCAATTTATATTCAATATGCTTTCCAAAACTACTGATAAATCCTTAGAACCATCAGCCTGTCTTGCTTTATTTGGTGTGGTACCACAACATTTTACTTTAAACAACAATAAACGAAACCTTTTGTCTTTTGCTACGCTGGTGGCCAGACAACAAATTTTGATTAGATAGAAAGATTGCACAATGGCTTAGAAATATGTTGTATTCTATTAAGTTGGAGAAGATCAGGTTTACTCTTAAGGGGTCAGCTGACAAGTTTTCATTGCTATGGCAACCTTTCCTCAGTCGTTTTGATGCCTTAGGCTCAGATAACTTTGTGGCTGAGTAAAGTTTGGTGTATGTACGTGTATGTATAGATAAATATGTATATATCTGACCAGGAACGTTGCAAATGAAGCATTGGAAGGACCCCTGATTTGTCTTTGTGTGACATTTTTCTGCTTAACTCTTGTATTTGTTTTTATGCACGTCAATGCCCTAGATAATAGGGTGGACTGTCCTAGACCCCTAACAATTTATCATTATTTATTTATTTATTTTCTTTCTTTTAACTGTGATTATTTTATTTTATTTGTATATTTGTTTGTATTTATTTAATTTTTTGTACAATTGTTATCCTTGCGTGGTTTTAGTTGTGTGCCCTCTGGGTGTTTATCATGGGTGGTATATCTATCAGTCCAAACATGTTTGTGCAGTGGATTGTCAGAGTTGTATTAACAAAATTCAGGAATAAACTTCACATTCACATTCAGCACTGACATAAAGCAGTAGATGATTTACAGCTTTAGTGTACAGCTACTTTGGTAGATGCACTGTTGTGTTCTCTCTGACAGAGAACTCACAGCTGAGATCAGGCCAGGGTGCGGTGTATGGGCCCTGTGATGCCGTGCCAGAGGATGAGCCATGTGTGCAGTGCAGGGTAGGGTAGGGAGGGGGGCCCAGGAGCTGACCCCCCTGACACACAGGAAGCCCTTCCTCAGGAATACTGATGACGGCCGGCCGGGAGTACCTGCGACAGAGGAAGCTCTCTCAAGCCACCAGCTGCGATAGACTAGCCAGAATCTCTTTCATGGCCTGCATGGGCCCCCAGATCTGAAAACCGCAACATTATGAGGCTGCACACGGAAAGGCCTTTCTCGCTATCCTCCCTCCTCTTGCCCAGGATGAAATGAAATAGAAAACACATTATCTGCTCTGCGTAATCTCAAGCTGAGTGGGGAGCGAAGCCAAGCTCAGAATGGCAGTAGCGTGCCCTGACCCCATCTCTGGAGCAATCAGGCTTCTATAACATAATGTAAAGGAAAAAGAAATCAAGCATCTAAATGTGCCTCTGCGTCCAGGCTAATTAATGATACACCCCATTACGTGCAACTGGGAGGGTTCTACTTCCTTGATTGGAGAAAACAGATAATTGAATGATTCACTGCTAAGTCTTTACAGTACTTGTGGCACTAAGTGAGTTTAAGTTGTCTGTCTGTGCCTGTGGAGGGGCAGCAGTACTGTATGGAGCATCCAGCAGATGCATTTATACCACGGCTCTCTCATAAATCCACTATGGAACTGCTAACACAAACCACATGGGGTTTTTATCTAAATAACGACTGCACCGACGCAGCTGTATCAGGTTCCTCAACCCGATGGGCCGAGAGCACTATTTAGCTCTTGTCGTTGCCCCCGTCCCAGAAAAATCACCCGAAAAGCATGTTCATGAATTTCCCTCAAAATTGGCACACTGACGTCCAGACAAACATTGTCAAACTTTGTTAGCGCTCAATAGTGGGTCCGCGGTCCCTCCCTCCCCCCCTCCCTCCATATGGTTGCCATGCATCATTTTCGCTACACTTCTGGGGCCAGAGAAATTCCAGCCAGAAAAAAAAGAGGGCTTCACCCCCAAAGACACCTGTCTGGGCCCAATATATCTGTTTAAACTTAACCAGATTGTCCCACTGACAAGCTGTTTACCTTAATCACAGCGATAATCTAATAGAACAACATTACGTTTGGAGTTGGAAATGATACAAGTGCTCAGGGGATCAAAGAGCTGTTAATGTGGAGCTGAAATTAGAGTTGACTGACAACACTGCTGTGTAAGACTGGGCTAAAGGCCTGTTACAATGGCATAAAGGAGCTCATAATGTTTTAAAACAGTACTCCACTGATTTAGCATTGCACTCCTATAGCATTATCCGACTCAAGATGGACCGTTTAAAGACAAAAAAAGCATCTTAAGACCTGTTTTGACCGCAGGAACTTTCTCCTGGAACTAGGAACCTCTTGAGGAACTCCTTGTGTTTCAAACACAGGGACCAGGGTCTAAAGTAAGTTCCAGGGACATTTTCCGTAGCCTTTTTACCCCCCAAAATGGCACTGGTTGGGTACTTTCTGAAAGTACAGGAACTTTCGTGGGTGGAGTTTGCAGGGATGAACTTCGCTGATGGGTAAAACATGAAGCATGCATCAGTAAATACTATGCAGCAGTAAATGTTGATGAAGTGAGACAAAAACTTTATATATATATATATATATATATATATATATTTTAGGGCTGTCAAAATCGTTTTAACGCCACTGCTTCCTTTAACGCATTCGATCTTTCGGAGGTTGTAGTGAGCTCAGTTTTAAACATAAAGTAAAGTAAAGTAAAGATACTGGTATCATATGAAACTAGAAAATCTAAGGAATCCAATGGTATCAACCATGTCCTGATGTTTGTCGCAAAGGAGGTTAAATAACTCTCCAAACTTTTACATTTGCCGATGAAAAACTGTCATGGCCGTTTTCGAAGGGGGCCCTTGACCTTTGACCTCAAGATATATGAATGAAAATGGATTCTATGGGTACCCACAAGTCTCCCCTTTACAGACATGCCTATTTGTGAGTGATAATAAGTCATAGTCAAGTCAGCACACTGACACACTGACAGCTGTTGCAGCCCTCGTCCCATGTCATGTTTCTTTTACATACGTCATCGGACTAATTTGCCAAGTCTTCGCAGGTCTTTAGATCACGGTGGAAACGCAGACAACAGTGGGCAGAAGGAACCTTTTAGTTCTTTGAAAAGTAGTTCCAGGGACTAAATTACCAGGATAACGTCTTTCTTATTCCACGCATTCTTCCTTATCAAAACCTGGCGCCTACTTTACCCACAATGCAACTCAACCACAGACAGTTCAGGTGTGTTATGCGAGTAGTGGCTTATGTAGCGTGGCGCCTCCAGCATAGATGTGGAGTGGGCTACAGAGGTCTGGTAAGCTCACTTTTTTCTAACTCCACACCTCCAGATTGTTTCATTTTCAACTTGTAGCCTTCATCTCCAACAGAACAATTAGCTATAGACAATCATGCGATTAATTACGATTAGATATTTTAATCGATTGACAGCCCCAGTTTATACATATGTACAGTATATACTTATATATAAGTTTGCATTTGCAGTAATACTCCTCAAGACCTACAGAAAGACTTTGATGTGTAAAATCTGTGGATATTTCACTTTTCATGTGGCGTGTTTATAGGCCTCCAAACTTTTAATTGTATTCTACGCAGAGTTCTATCTAGTGGTATTCATGGCCATGTTGTGTGTTTCTTAGCAAGGCATTTGTGCTGTGTTTTCATTAAAGAGGTGGGTTCATTGAAACTGTCTGGTACCCTATGCTCTATATGTGGATTGTGTGTCTTTTGTAACTAGTAGCATGTTGAGGGAACATTTTCAGCTGGGAAATCAGAAGCCATGCCACAGGATATTACTCAGTCTTTCTCCCTGCCTACTTCCCAATTCACCAATCCCAGTGTGCCAAGGAGGCACCTCTGCTTCATATTAGCCCGAGGTTCATGTAAGCCCCCTCTGACACAGCTCTGCCCCTGCTAACCTCCCAGCAGCAGCAGGTTGGAGGGAGAGCTTACGAGACAAGCATGCTGATATAAGCAGGCTTCTGTTTTGCAAGCGGGATAGCCCTTAATTCCGAAACGACACGAACTCCACAGACCTCTTTGATTTAGAGGCAATCCGTGTGCCTTTGGTGTGCTTCACTCGCATAGGCAGAGGACATGGGCAGAAGACAAATGTTCCTCACTGTACTGTACCTTTGCATTCTCAATGCACGGACAAAGAGCCCATGCTGCACTGGACTGAACATCTGCACTGGGGTTTTTCAATAAGGACCACACCAGGCGGACTCCATCGAGCTGGTCGATGATTCTGTAGGAAGAGAGAGACAGAAAGTAGAGTGAGAAGGGAGGAAAAAAGAGAAAGGAACGAATAAGCAAGACCGAAAACATTGTGATTCCATTCAGATGTTTCATTAAGAATAATTTTCTGCTTGAAAGATTTAAGAGTAGGGCTGTCAAAGTTAACGCGATAATGCGTCAATGCAAATTCGTCGTAACGCTACTAATTTCTTTAATGCATTAATACAAGTTGCGATTTTTAGGTTTGTAGCGGACTCAGTATTAGAGCTAGAAAATACTGACATCATATGAAATTAGAAAAACCTAAGGAATCGATTGGTACCAACCATGTCATACTAGCTTGTTGCTAAGGAGGTTAAATAACGCTCCAAACTTATGCTAAGTTTTGGTGAGGAAAAACTGTCATGGCCATTTTCAAAGGGGTCCCTTGACCTCTGACCTCAAGACATGTGAATGAAAATGGGTTCTATGGGTACCCACGAGTCTCCCCTTTACAGACATGCCCACTTTATGATAATCACATGAGGTTTGGGGCAAGTCATAGTCAAGTCAGCACACTGACAGCTGTTGTTGCCTGTTGGGCTTGAGCTTGCCATGTTATGATTTGAGGAAATTTTTTTTATGATAAATGCAGTACCTGTGAGGGTTTCTGGACAATATTTGTCATTGTTTTGTGTTGTTAATTGATTTCCAATAATAAATATATTCCTACATTTGCATAAAGCAAGCATATTTACCCACTCCCATGTTGATAAGAGTATTAAATACTTGACAAATCTCCCTTCAAGGTACATTTTGAACTGATGAAAAATGTGCGATTAAACGTTAACAACTATAGACAACCATGCGATTAATATGTTAATTGATGGACAGCCCTATTTAAGTGTGTAACTTATTTGATCATGCTTGTTTCTCAGAGCTCTGGCTGTATCAGTCTGGCCAGCAGCAGGCTCAACACGCCTACAGCCAAGTCGGATCAAAGCATCGATTGATTTCAGCATTGGCGTTTCATCACGACTCGCCTTCAGTTCCTCTCCAGGCCTGAAAACCACCCACTGTCTGCTGCTCACTCAAATCACTCTCCGTGGAAAAGCCCAGCACTGCCAGGGCCAGAGGTTAACGCTCTTACATCTGTGTATAGTGCTTCATGCACAGATTTATAAATAGAAACTGAGACAAACTTACACTTTATGTCGCTGGCTTGTTTTTCAACCCGAGCCAAAAAGAGGACCACTTTCCAAATCAAACAGAGCCAGAGACAGGTCGCTCTATATTTCATAGGGTCTGAGTGAAGTTTACTTAGGCATGA
Source organism: Sebastolobus alascanus (assembly GCA_916701645.2). NCBI lineage: Eukaryota > Metazoa > Chordata > Actinopteri > Perciformes > Sebastidae > Sebastolobus > Sebastolobus alascanus. Next base: position 2,423,075 of record CAKAOJ020000020.1, read on the forward strand.
ACTGTATTTCATGTCGTATACACGACTGTAGTCAAAAGGGTCTGGGAATCTAAAGAATTACGCCACAGTACGCCCGTTGTCTGGTATAAATAACATGTAACGTGTTCCCCATGTGTGCTTCCACCAACAAGGCCGACATTGAATGCTGTCATAATTACTTAAACACTCCCTAATCACAGCATCTCCGTGACTGGCAACGAGCAAACGCTCATCAGGGACGTCCCCTGCGCCATCTGTCTTCCGTTTGCACATAAATCAGTCTGCAGGGATCATAACATCAGATTCCAGTCCACTGGGCCTCTTAAATCCGGACCGAAAAACAAACGTGAAGCGTCATATCACCCGCCAAAACAGCTCCGTCTTCCACATGAGGCAGGTATGAAACAGATTAGCGATGAAGTCGCGGCCGACAGTGATGGATTAGAAGAGGAGACCACAAACCCTGGAGGCATTAAACAACGTGTGTTCACTCTTGTAGCTACACAGGATTCACTGGAGGAAGTGCTATGTCATTAACCGCACACCGCCTACTGGTTGAGAATGAAAACAAACATGAGTGTTTCATGGAAAACTTGAAAGTGATCGGTGTTTGTTTTGGGCTTTCAGTAGTTATGGATGACCTGCATCAGATTGATGATGAGAGGATGATTGCACTGATCAACAGAAGGTGGTATTAGAGAAAAAATGTTTTTGTTGGTAAAATGAAGTCATGTTAAAGCGGCAGTAGGCAGAATGGTTTTGGCATCATTGGGCAAAAATTCCATAATAACATTTCAGCATATTGTAATTCAAGTGCTCTGAGAGAAAACTAGACTTCTGCACCTCCTCTTGGCTCTGTTTTCAGACATTAAAAAATCTAGCCCGTGACAGGAGACTTTGGCCAATCACAGGTAATTTCAGAGAGAGAGAGCGTTCCTATTCGCTGTTCATTCAAAGGAGCAGCTGTCAATCACTCGCAAACTCCGATCAAACGGTCAAACTAGGCAGCGCTGATCAAATATGAATCAATATTCTGTTACTGTAATGCCTATTTCTCGAGTAAAATGTGTGCTCCAGCTGGTGGGCGGTGCTTGTTATTTCCTCAACTGATCTCAACATGGCTGCCGAGTCACAAACTTTCTCATTTTACAGCTAAACAGTAAACTACAAGATGTCTCTGAGAACATTTGAGGCGAGAAATAGGCATTACAGTAGCAGAATATTGATTCATATTTGATCAGCGCTGCCTAGTTTGACAGTTTGATCGGAGTTTGTGAGTGATTGACAGCTGTTCAGAGACGGCAGGCTCCAGCTTGGCTCTGATTGGTTGTTTTCCTCCAGTCTGTGAAATCTTGCAGATGCCATTAGGAGCATTACCTGTCTCATGCACTACTGTCAGGATATAGTTAATCATATTTGCTTCAATTCTACCTACTGCTGCTTGACAAGACTGTTGTAGCTAACTGTGTGGTATCATGCATACATCATCATCATATTTGTTAGCTAGCCAAATACCATCTAATCATCTGAAAAACAGTGCTGGGTTGGAGCAGGAAACAGTCAAATGTGAGTTATGTTAATTGCTCAGCAAACTACTGTACACATACATGTCTCAAAATAAGCCATCGCCACAAGACATACACGACATACAAGCAGCCATTGAAATAAGAACTTTCTGTTTACAGCTGAGTGTGAAGGCTGAAAAATGGCACGGTCTGGCCTAAATATACATAACGTGAGAAAACATGGAGAACATGATGAATCGACGTAAAACACTTCTGCTCTTGTGTGAAGTTTACCACAGTTAGCGGCTTTATTTTGACACGCTTCACTTTTTATTGAACCCCTCGGGTTTTTCCTCCAAACAAATGTAATAGGCTCATATGGTAGCATTAACGGCTAACTAACAATACAAACTCAGACATTAAGTTGTATTTGTGTCCAGTGCTAATTAAGAAGGATCCTGTAGTCCATAACAGCCTTGTAAAAGCAATGAGACACAGATGGAAGCTCCACAGTGTTCTGCAATATTGAGGGTGAGGTTAAATGAACACAGAACAAAGGCTGCTCTGGCCTGTGGTTCACTGCGTTTTCCCAGCCATGCAGTCTTGGACAGGGCAGGGCTTTAGGTATGTTCGCCTGACCGGCTCAAGCCCTGACGGTGACCACAAAGCTATAGTGAAGCACTGGGAATTAAACCGCAACCATATTTAACACAGCAGGTACAATAAACAAAGCTTTTAAAATCTGTCATTAAGCCGGGGATGAAAGAGAAAAGTACCTGCGTAATTACAAATTAAAAGAGCATAGATTTCTTTGAGCATCAACCCGTGACAGGTTAATGATACTGTGTTTGGATCGCGGAATTGGTGTCATTCCCTTGTCAAAACATATGACATAAATACACGGCCAAGTATATGTGTTTGGAGGTAATTCACGGTGAGCTAGCCACTAATGGTGTTTTAAGAGACACCTCACACGGGACACTGTGTGCCTTGTGTAAACTGTACTTTAAATGTCAAAGACCATGTTAGCTGGCTGGATGTCCTGGAAGAGACAGAGACTTACGCCATGTTGTCCATATCTGTAGCACAGGCGCCCACCGCCTTGGTTACATTCACAAGCAGCGCCTGGTGAAATGACACAAATATAAAGTACATGCATGAATCAATATACTGTAGGAGCATGGTTTTAAAGATGACGTGAGAGAAAATTCAACATGCCTGGTTTGTTCCAGTGAGCAGGTTAACTAGCGACCTGATGCCTCCACACTTGCGGATGGTGGCCTTGTTGGCAGGTATCTGGGCAAATTCTCCCAGGGCTCCCACTACATTTACCAGAACTTCCTCAGGCTGGTCAGTCAGCAGGCCAACCAGGGTCTCCAGGGCTTTGTACTCCTGAAATCTTTCAAGGGTGAAGAAGAGGGGCAGGCGTCATGTTGACAGATTGTCTCACATTGTTTTGTTATATTTATTACATCAACTGATAGAGATCAATGAACAAGAAAGAAGACAAAGAGTCACCAGCCGTGCTAGTGGCTCGGAGAGGCACTGCTTAGGCACAGCGGTGCTTTGAGCTAAATGCTAATGTCAGCATGCTAACATGCTCACAATGACAATGCTAACATGCTGATATTAAGTAGGTATATAATGCTGTAGGGATGACGTATTTTTGTAAGCCAACCTGGAAGTTAGCATCTCACGGGTTCCCTCGACTAAGAGTCAATGGGATTTTTCCATTGGGTTTTGGATTATTGCAGAAAATAAGCTCTGTGACAAACAAACGTTTATGATACTTATATGTTTTGTTCAGCAAGATAATCTTCACTAATGAACACTACTTTTATGATTTTTGAAGTGTGAATGCAGTCGCCAGAAGTAAAAAGCTAATGTTAGGCTTTAAACGAACTACACCATGGTCGCATGACTTCACATCGCCACCACTAAGCTAAAGGCAGACTAGTGTTTGACGTGATGACGTTGCCATTTGTTAGCAACCGCCTTTTTTAAGACACATAAAAGCTTCAAAATTCACGAGTGGGATATTTACTGACGTACTTTAGGCATTCTTTCATAGAACAAAACGTTGAAATCTGTTAAGGCCCTGACACACCGAGCCGACGGTCAGCCATCGGACAGTTTGGCCGTCAGCCTAGTGTTTTTTGGTGTGTCCCTCATTGTCGGCTCTACTCTGCCCGTGTTGGAGTTTTTTCGGCCGATTCAGCATGTTGAATCGATGGCGGCACCCGTCGGAGAGAGAAATCACTCTGATTGGCGGTTCAGCTTTAACGAATCAGTGCACAAGAAGAGAAACGGACGTGAGGAAAGCAAACCAACGAGTAACGTCAATAGAGCAAACACAGAAGGCTCTTCTCATTTTTCATCTTCTTCTCATCTGATCATTCCAATACACGGATATTTTCACAACGACATGGCCATCTGGAATGAAGCAAAGTGGTGAGTCAGAGCGGTGTGAAAATGGTTGGCAAACGGCACTTTGTTTCATGTATGCATCATAACAACAGCTTGTATATCCGCCGTCCTCGGTCTTCCGGTTTCCATTTTTGAATGATGAATACAGACTACCGCCGCCTGCTGGTGTGGAGAGTTATTTCCTCTCACGCAGGCGCAGAACGTACGTGGTAGTTGGCCGTCGGCTGTAGTCTTTGTGGTGCAACTTTTTGGCCAAGACAAAGGCGACCTTATTTCAGGTATCTATCCAAAAACCCTTTCAAAAACCCATTGACTTCAAGACCAGGGAACCGTGAGTGCAAAAATGCTATCATTTCCGGTTTTTGGGACTCATTCCTGCAGCACTCTATATTACCATGTTCACCAACTTAGTTAGGAGTGTTAGCGTGCTAGCATTTGCTAATTAGCAATAAACACCGAAGTACAGCTGAGGCTGATGCTTTCCTGGTGTTTGGTCATAAACCAAAGTAGTGGACAAATTAAAGATTTGACCTGATGATGGGGCTAGAGAAGAAGTTAAAGGTAAATACAATCCATCCTGAGGGGGAAATGAATGCATGTACCAAATCATGGCAATCCAACAATAAGTTGTGGAGACATTTCACTGAAAACCACAAATGTCAACCTCACAGTTGCGCTATACGAAAAGTCAAGGGATGGCCACATTTTTTAGGATATATCACCGGGGAACCATGTATGTCTGTACAGTACCAATTTTAGTGAAAACTTTGAACGTGGTGCTAGATGACAAATCAGGGGATCATCAAAGTAATTATGAGTCATCCTCTGAGGACCACAAATGACTACAAAAGTTCTATGGCAATCCATACAATAATTGTTGAGATATTTCAGTCTAGACTCAAAGTGGTGGACTGACCACACTAGAGCCACATCACTACTGTGGCTAAAAATGCTATTAGTTATCTAAGTGACAAGTAGCAGGCAGCTACCGTGCCCTCAGCCACATGGGCACAGATCTCTAACTGTAACCCAGCAGTTCAGGCACTTTTCCCACGGCTGCTCACAGTTGTCCCTTATACGTACTTTGCATAACCAAAGCTTTGCTGTGGCTTGGAAACTTTCCCTCCCTCTTTTGCTTGTGATTTTTCCTTGTTTGCCAATGCTATAGAGTGGTAAACTACAGTAAACATTTAAAAGGGATATAATGCGGTTGCAAAAAACCTCAACAAACCTCTGATGCACGGTCAAGTTCTACGAATGTTTTTATTCACAGTTACGGTTGCTGGCATCATGGTTCCGTAAACTATTGTAGAGGGCCAAGGTCATTTGGTTTTTGGTCAGGGTCCACCGACACACAGCCTATTCCTGCAAGTGAAAACACTGCTAATGAACACAGGAGCTGCCAAAGTTAACTTCAGTGAAATTCACCATAAAGCAAAACAATGGTTTTCCTGTGCCATCACTGAAGTGTCATCTGCATTTGACTACAGTAGAATTATCTTGTAATCACGGACACAACTTTTGATAAATGAAAAAATGATTGGCTTCACATCTATTTTTGTGAAGCCAAATCCCAGCCGAAGTAATTACGTGATGGCAAGAGTAGCATTACACAAGGCTGCCTGGAGCGGCTTCTACTGCAAACACTGGGCTCCACACAGCTTATTGAAGCCTGTCAGAAGACACAGGAACCACAGCGGTGCTTCTGTGCAGCAGATTTGATGATTGATTGTCTGCCGTTTCCTTTTCTCATTCTTCTACACTAGTCCCTGTCAACGAAGTGCAGAAAGCTTAAATGCTGCCTTTTATACTAACTAGTACTTTAAAGAGGACCTATTATGCTTTTATGCTTTTTCCCTTTCCTTTAGTGTGTTATATCGTTTTTTGTGGATGTAAAAGGTCTGCAAAGTTACAAAGCCCAAAGTCCAGGCCGCCTTGCTTGAACCAAGTAACACATTTGCATAATACCTGCCAAGGAGCTCGTTTGGCACACCCTCAAATAAAGCTAGTGTAGTAAGAGCGGAGCTGGAGTGGAGTCCGAAGAGGTTTGGTTCGGTCGACCAATCACAACAGAGTGGCAGAGAGCCGGTAGGGCTGGGTATCGGTACTCGATAACTTTTAAGGTAACAACCCATTACCGAGTAGTATCGAAACTTTTCCAGTCAAACGATACCTGCATCGATCATTTTTGTGCCCACGTCTAGAAAGAGCTGACAGTTTTTTTCATATTTATGACAGTTTTGGCGCTCAGATAAAAAACGCTATATGGACACTTAGTCAAAGTTATTAATAATAATTAGAATGTCAACGAATGAAGCTTCGAAACTATTCGGTACAGCTCTACGAGTCACACAACACTATTCCAGCAGGGGAAAGGCCATGGATGTATAAAGAGAAAGGCAGTGGGAGCTGGGCTGGTGAGGGCTGGTATTTGTTTGGGTGTCGAGTTCAACTATCAACTATCTTTCCCCAGAATAGCAGACTCCACCTTTAAGGGAGACTGATTTACAGTTAAATTCATTAGTATAACATAATTCTCCACCTGATCTTGCAGTCCTTGTGTTCCAAGTGCTCCATTTATGTCCAACAGGAGAACAGCCAGTAGGCGATCAACTTCTTGGTGGACTCATTGCCTGGATAGCATTACACTTGAATCATGGACTAGATGAGCCCGGCTTCTGGCTGTAGGTGTTTCTACAACCTGCGCACCAAGATGACGCTGACAACGATGGAAACAACCATGAAGTCCAGGGCAACCATGAAATCCAGGATGGTGAAAACTATGAAAACAATGACAATGAAATCCTGGACCTCGTTTAAAACCAGGATGATGAAAACCATGGTAACATTGTCATTGGTCAAGAGAGGATGGACAGGACACTGAAGAGGGAAGCAGCAAAAGATACAGATGGTGGGATGAGTTTGCTGAAAACAGCTCTGACAGTGACACTGACAGCACCAACTGTGACGATTTCAACAGGAAAAGTGGAATTAGGTGAGTCAAATGTGCTGAAGTTGCTGAACAAGACCCTCTGCCTGGTCCATCCAGGAAAAGGTCAAGAAAGACTGATAGAGTAGAACAGGAGAGAAACAGCACGAAATCAAAACAGTGTTGCAGAGATGCTTTTTATATAGAGCAGGTCTAGACCGCACTCTATAGTTTAAAGACCTAACAAGAGATCCCCCCATGAGCATTGCATCGTTATGGTAATGCACTGTGGCAAGGAAAAACTCCCCTTTAGCGGGTACACTCACACACTCACTCCTCCTACAAGAGGCAGCAAACAATTCAAACGATGGAGGTGCTGCAGAAGAGACTGACAAGGAGGAGGAGAAGCACGGGGAGGAGGAGGAGGAGGAGGAGGAGGAGGAGGAGGATCCACGGCCAAAACATGCAAAAACTCTCGCGAGACTCACTTCCGACGACCTATCCTAACCTTAATTACTTGAGGTCAATGCATAACCTTAACTATTCAAGATCAATGCCTAACCTTAACCATCTCGCAAGAGTTTCCCAACTCACAGGTTCCCTTCTAGACACGACCAAGATGAAGCTAAAACTATCAGTATCACTTTAAGCGTGCTGGTATTGGTACTATCATTGTAATTTTTTAAACGATACCAAATTCTAACAGCCGGTATGAGAAGAATAAAGCGCTTGTATGTAAACATGTTCCTGTAGAAACCAAAAATACAAGTATGAACATGAGATTTGGCATAATAGGTCCTCTTTAAAGCCCCCCTACAGTGTATTTTGACATTTCTACGATATTTCATATTTAATTGAGTCCTTTCCTGACTAAGTTGATAAGCCACACTGTTTGCCAATTTTTTTCTGACAAATAACTTATTTTTGTGCTCAAAGTAAAAAAACAAAACAAGGTTGTTGGTATAGTGGGAATATGACGTATGACAATAGTAGAAGTTGCAAGTCATACGTCATCCTCCAAGCTTGCGCAGGCGCACTTATGCTTGTTTGAGTCTGAGCAGCGGCAAACTGATAAAGCTCTTTATCTGTCTTTCAGTTTGTCTTTCTACTTAGTTAGGTGTAGTTAGCTAGCCCAACTTGTTGCATTAACTAACTGAGTGTTTCATTTTATTTTTATTTTCCTTCCCCTTACTTTAGTGTGTTTATTTTCACCATGGCATTTGTGTGTGTGGTGAACGGGTGCAGTCAACGCAGTGGATTACAAGAAAATCCCACTGTCAGCATTAACACAACACACTGTCTCTCTCACTCGCTCCCTTTTTTACCGTACGGTAACAGAAAGCAGCTGATACCGGAGGTTTGCCGGCGTCTAACAGGTCCGAACGACAGGAGTGCACAACTTTCAACCCAACAGAAAACCAGAGAAAAGTCCCGTTAGAGAAATATACGAATCTCAGTTCAGCCCGTTGCGGTGTCGGTGCTGGGAGCTGAGGTGGGAGCGGTGTTGGTGGACGGTGCACCTACAAAACGTCCCGAAACTGCATTTCAAACGGCGGACCTCGGCAACATGTCTATCCGCCCTCTGGTGCACTGTGACCGGCGTGCGGAGGTGGAGCTCCTCGGTACAGCAGCAGCCAGATGGCCCCCTCGCCAGGAGGAGACGGTAAAGAAGAGAGCGAGTGAGAGAAAGTCAGCATATTGCGCTAATTCTGGTCTCATTTGGGGGCTAATGAACACTAAATTCATCTAAACTGGTTTCATCTAAACTGGGTTGAAAAGCGACGCAATCTGGTTGCTATGGTAATGAATTACGTATGACTATTAACCACACCCCCATTCTCTGTTTGAGAAAGACCTTTAACCAAAAAACAGGAAGTAAAACCGGCTGTAGGGGGGCTTTAAGGAAGGCCCAAGTGAAAGTAAGACATTTCAGGGACCCAGACATGCTTAGCAGTGACCTTGAAGAGAGAGAAAGTCGCTCGTTCAACGTGAAATTGAACAGACAGATTGATCCATTTCATTTGAAAGGAAACAGCAGAGCAGTGAATAACTTGGGTTGGGCACAGAACTTTAGTGAGGTAAGGAGAAGTATCATTTGGAAGGGCAATTATGGTGTGCTCATCATAGGGCTGGAACAGAGGTAAGATGCTGGGGTAGTCAGTAATTGGAAGCAAACCCCACAATCTTGACCCCGAACATTACTGCGCTGGCAAATACAGCCTGAGACTTGGCAGTCGTGACTTTCCATTGCAAACTTATTCCCTCACTCTTTTGTTAAGGCTTTTTTTTACAGCATTTTTGTGTGTCCATAACACCTCAGTATACAGGCTCAAGGGACCACATATCGATGCGTCCATAAATCTGCACAAAATACTGTTTCCGAGCAGAGCTTTTACAAAGGCATTTTCATGGTACATATAAGCTTGGCCCAGGTATAGCCCTCCAGTGGTCCTACAAAAAACACGCTGCTTATGTGGTCTTTAAACAAACACACTTAAGTTATGAATGTAATTATATTTCGGGGCATCAATCATCTCTCATTTTGATGCATCATTAATCAGGGAAATGGCTAACACATGCCGCTACTTGTCTTGAGTGGAGGTCCCCGGACTTCTATACTGTCCAGACCACGCAAATCATTAATCACATAAAAGAAAATGTTGTTTGCAATGAGCCCACAAGGTCTGTTTCATTTGACCATGTACTTAATGAAAAAAAAATCCACCCTCTGCCTTTGCTGTAGCAAAATATATTCCAAAATGATTTTCATTTCAGTACACCACTCAGCCTATGATTGATTCTGAAATGAGCGCATGCCCCTGAAACCCCGTTACCATTAGCAGCCTTTCCTTTTTGACAGTAATGACTCGGTCACTTCATTCCAAGCTCTTGCCTGACCTAGACATTTTAAGTGATTCAAATAAGCCCGAGAGAGTATGAAAAAACACATCCACTTACACATTCAAGTGTGCATTAAAAACATTTGCCGTACATCATGCTGGTTTCCTCCTGAGGAGGTGGCCACCTTCACTCACACCAAACTGCTCAGGTCGTCCAAAAACAAAATAAAACATAACACACACAGGAAAGAAACTCTATTCATATTATGGCACTCTCTCTGTGACATGTTAAATTTAGAGTGAGGGCAACCACAGTGTTTTGTAGTGTTTGTAAATGAAGTGTCACTAAATGTGGTTTACATGTGATTAATGGCATCATTATAATTATTTCTATTATTTTTATTATCAGTAGGAGTATAAGTGTTTTACATAGCAACAGTGTGACAAGTCATTACGTATGGCAGAGAGCCTGTACTGGCAGCAAGTGTATTAAGCTGCCACATTACTCATGGCCAGTGTAGTTAACTTGTTGTATCATCAAGCCATGCTGCAGCCAGTAGGGTTCCCAATCTGTGCCATTTTTTTTTTTTTTTTTTTTTTTAAACATTATATGTTAAATAACTATTTAAAAGCTTGATTTTGTGCCATGAAAGCAGAACTGTCTGTCTTTAGAGTAAAAGCTATGATGCCACTATCTTTAAAGATAGGGTCGACGATGTTGGAAAGCTAGCATAACTTGAATGTAGCATTGCCTCAGGTGCTCCGTCTAAACCCACCTCCTCCCCTCGGGGCTCCTTCCAAGGCATTGCCCTCCACACACATGCACGAGCACCGCCGCATCGTAACTACTTCACAGACACAGAGCGGACAGAGGACCTCAACTCAACAACGCTACCTCATGACAAGTAACCGCGGCAGTGCTACTTTTGGAGTTTTATCTTCTCCAGTAAACGTGCGGCGGCGACGCGCTTTGAGTTCAGGCTGGTGCACGCCAAGGGTAGAGAACGATCAGGGAGGCAGGGAGGCATCCGATTGGTTCTTTCCAAGCGGACCTCGAGGCAGTGATTGGTAGACGTTTTTACAGGATTACAGCAGCTCCAGATGACGGCTCTTTTCCGGTCCTTTTTCAGAGCTCATAAGTAATGGATCGCTGTCGGGGGGGAAAGACCATTTCAACCAATATAACAAATTGTAAGGGTCACTTGCCACTCAGCAGGCTGGTGGGGTTAATTATCTCTGAGGAGAGGCAGCTGTGGAGCCTAATTGTCCCTGATGAGGATCAGGTGGTGGCTGCCTATATCTACCCCTGGTTTCAGTGCTCTGGTGCTGACTCATTGTCTCTTTGTCAGAGGTAGTGAGAGTGCTGTCCAGCTTTTGCTCTAGCTGTATAGTGGTTGTGTGTCTGCAGAGGGTCAACACCTTCAGTTGGCTCTCTCGGTTTACATGTGTGATTTGTGTGTTTTGTGCCCACCATTTAGCTTCTTCTCAGAGCGGCAGTCTCTTAGAGTGGGTTAGGTCTGTGTGGCCTGCCTTTGCTGGTTCTTTTGTTTTATTTAAGTTCTAGTCAGCTGCTCGGCAGCGTAGTTTTAGTTTTAGTCGTTTCAAGGTATATTGTGAGTTTTCATTTGGTGTTTCCCCTCTCCCTATAAATCGCTTGCGATTTTTTTGTGGTTAACCTTCGGGATTAACTTTTAGATACCCCTGGTCCGCAATTGCGTTCTTCTCCCTGTACCCCCTGACAGAATGAGTCAGCCAACAACGGACACAGCGGACCCTGTGACAATGGGCACAGCTGCCCTTAAGCTTGACACTCTGCTAACGGCGCGCGGGCAGGCTATCACTGCACAGGGAGTCCTGTTAGGCTCCCATGAGCAGATGCTACGTGCAATCGCTGATCAACAGGTTGCCCATGATAACATGTTGCGAGAAATACTTGCCCAGTTGCAGAAGGCTAGGCAGACTCCACCCGTAATTCACCAAGCACCTCCAGCTCCGCCCCACAGTTCCACAGCAGCCAATGAACCCAAGATGCCAACACCTGCCCGCTACGACGGGCATCCAGGGAAATGCAAAGGGTTTATTACCCAATGTAGCCTGGTGTTCGAGTTACAACCCTCCATGTTTAACACAGAACGAGCCCGGGTGGCATACATTATATCGCTTCTCTCAGATAAAGCTCTTAAAAAAACTCCGGCCTCTTCCGATGTCGCCCTCTTCGTGGCCGAAATGAGAAGAGTTTTTGACCACGATATAAGCGGTCAGGAAGCGGCCAAACGTCTGATTGGGTTACGTCAGGGCGCCTCCAGTGTAGCTGAGCTCTCTATTCAGTTCCGCACCTTAGCTGTTGAATCAGGGTGGAACCGGGAAGCTCCGACTGCCAACTTTATCTAGGCATTATCAGAGAAGGTTAAAGACGAGCTAGCCTCCCGCGACGTCCCAGACACTCTCGAGGAATTGATTTCCTTGGCGATTCGGGTAGATAATCGTATTCGTGAACGCATTAGAGAGAGAAAGCATGCTTATGCCAGCCCCATGTTGGAGATGGATTTTAGCATTTCTCAGGACACGCCCAAACCACTCCGGTGGCCTTCAATCGATGACGAACTCATGCAAATTGGGCGCACGCGGCTCTCTCGGGCAGAGAGAGAGAAGCGGATGAGCAGTGGGTCCTGTCTGTACTGTGGGAAGGTGGGCCACTTCACTTCATTCGTACGTGCCCAGTAATGCAGAAGAAAGAAGTACTGGGAAACGAGTAGACTCGTCAGAACAGGGGGAGGTTCTGCCGAGTCTGAATAATCCCCTCTCGATAGTCAATAACCGCACCCTTTTGTCCGCTGAATTGTCATTTGGTAATGACAATTACAATCTTCCCGCTTTTGTAGATTCAGGTGCAGCTGGTAGTTTTATTGACTCAACCCTGGCCCAAAATCTTAAACTGCCAGTATCTCTCCTCTCTCGTCCAATTGCCATCACGGCTGTGGATGGGCGGCCTTTGGGTATAGGGTGGGTTAAAGAGATCACTGGTCCCCTTAAGATTTGCATTGACCACCACATGGAAAATACGCAGTTTTTCGTTATTGAAACACCCCAGTTACCCCTCATTCTGGGACACCCGTGGTTCGAGGAACACAATCCTCAGATTAATTGGAGGTTGGGGAAGGTGTTGAGTGGGGGAGTTGAATGTGCATCTCGCTGTCTCCTCTCCAATTCGGTCCCACCCACCCCTTTTGGCCCTCACGTTTCCTGCAGCATTGAGCTCCTCTGCTCTTGAGTTTCCTGGTTCCGCGATGGATACCCCTCTTGTCTCTCCTTCTCCTGACTCTCCCTCTCCTGAACACTGCTTCACCTCTGACCCCCGGGATCTCTCGACTCTTGAGGCTCTTAAGCCCCTCACTCCTTCTTGTGTTAACTCCCCAGGGCCTACGGGCTCTCATACTCCCATTGGGGTTCCGGGGAGTATGCGGAACTTAGCGAGGTGTTCAGTAAAAAGAAGGCCTCTATCCTACCTCCCCATAGGCCTTACGACTGTGCCATCGATCTCCTTCAAGGCTCTACGCCTCCTAGGGGCCGGTTGTTTTCCTTGTCGGGACCTGAAACAGCCGCCATGAAGGACTATATAGACGAGACCCTAGCCGCGGGTTTCATTCGAACCTTCTACATCCCCGGCAGGGTTTTTTTTTGTGGGGAAGAAAGACGGGGGGCTTAGACCCTACATTGACTATAGAGGACTTAATAACATCACGGTAAAGAACCGCTACCCCCTCCCCCTCATGTGCACGGCGTTTGAGCGCTTGCAAGGTGCTTCCATCTTCACCAAGTTGGACCTTAGGAATGCCTACAACTTGGTGCGCCTACGTGAGGGGGATGAGTGGAAGACGGCGTTCAACACCCCTCGAGGGCATTACGAGTATCTCGTCTTGCCTTTTGGCCTTTCGAACGCTCCGGCGGTCCTCCAGGCATTCGTTAATGACGTTCTTAGGGACATGCTGGAACGATTTGTTTACGTTTACCTGGATGACATCCTTATTTTTTCGAAGTCCTACGAGGAGCATGTGTCCCATGTAAAACTTGTGCTGCAGAAGTTGTTGGAGCACCAACTTTACGTCAAGGCAGAAAAATGTGTTTTCGACTCCTCCACAGTCAGCTTTTTGGGGTATACTGTATCACAGGGCAGCGTGAGGATGGACCCCAGAAAGGTCAAGACAGTACTGGAGTGGCCTCAGCCTGACTCGGTGAAGCAAGTTCAGCGTTTTCTGGGCTTCGCTAATTTTTACCGGCGCTTCATTAGGGGGTTCAGCTCAATCGCTGCCCCTATCTCTGCCTTGACCAAGGGTGCTACGTCACGTTTCAGTTGGTCCCCGCAGGCTGAGGAGGCCTTCAAGGATCTGAAGAACAGGTTTACAACCGCGCCCATCCTCATTCACCCAGACCCCTCTCTACCATTTGTTGTTGAGGTTGATGCCTCTGACGTGGGAGTTGGGGCGGTTCTGTCCCAACGTTCAGCTCTGGACAAGAAGCTTCACACTTGTGCCTTTTTCTCTCGGCGTCTTTTGCCGGCCGAGAGGAATTATGACGTGGGTAATAAGGAGCTTCTGGCGGTGAAATTGGCTTCGGAAGAATGGCGCCACTGGCTGGAGGGTTCAGAGCATCCGTTTGTGGTCTGGACGGACCACAAAAATCTGGCCTATATCCAGCAGGCCAAACGCCTGAGCCCTCGCCAAGCGCGGTGGGCCCTCTTCTTCAATAGGTTTGACTTCAACCTGTCGTACCGTCCGGGTTCGAAGAATCTGAAACCGGACACTCTCTCCCGTCGGTTTGACCGCTCAGACAGGGATGGTTCTCTTGAGCCCATTGTACAACCCACCTGCATCCTCGCATCACTCAACTGGGGAATTGAAACTGTGGTGCGGGAGGCCCAGCTGCGGGATCCGGACCCGGGAGGAGGACCTCCGGGTAGGCAGTTCGTCCCGACGGGGGTACGCTCGCAGGTTCTTCAGTGGGGTCATTCGTCACGCCTTATAAGTCATCCGGGGGTCCGCCGCACTCTAGACTTTCTTAAGCGGAAATTCTGGTGGCCCAGGATGGAGAGGGACATGCGAGAGTTTGTGGCTGCTTGCACCATTTGCGCCCGCAACAAGACATCCCAAAGTCCGGCCGCTCCTCCGGCCGCTGCCTATCCCTCATCGCCCCTGGTCGCATGTGGCCTTGGACTTCATTACTGGGTTACCCCCTTCAAAGGGTTCCACCACCATCTTGGTCATAGTGGATCGCTTCTCTAAAGCGGCCCACTTCATTCCCCTCCCCAAGCTGCCTTCGGCCCTGGAAACTGCCCGGCTTGTCGTACAGCATGTTTTTTGTCGCCATGGCCTACCACAGGACGTTGTTTCGGACTGCGGTCCACAGTTCGCATCGCGAAGGCATTTTGCTCCCTTGTGGGCGCTTCCGTCAGTCTGTCTTCAGGATTTCACCCAGAGACCAATGGTCAGACTGAGCGCACAAATCAGGCACTGGAGAGAACGCTCCGGTGTCTGGTTTCCTCCAACCCAACCACCTCGAGTGATCAACTTGTCTGGGCAGAGTACTCGTATAACACCTTGTTGAACACATCTTGTGCCTTTTTCTCTCGGCGTCTTTTGCCGGCCGAGAGGAATTATGACGTGGGTAATAAGGAGCTTCTGGCGGTGAAACTCAAACGGTCTCTCCCCGTTTGAGTGTCAGTATGGGTATCAGCCACCGCTGTTTCCAGAACAGGAGAGGGATGCTGGGTTGCCCTCGGCTGCACGGTTCATCCAGCGGTGTTGGGCCACTTGGAGGCGGGTTCGGGCGTCTCTCCAGCGTGCTACTGCACAACAGAAGCGTTATGCCGATCGGCGACGACGTCCGGCCCCATCATATCGAGTTGGTCAAAAGGTGTGGCTCTCCACACTTAACCTTCCCTTGCGGGTAGAGTCTCGTTAACTGGCACCACGCTTCGTCGGTCCATTCAAGGTGGTTCGGAAGATTAACCCGGTCAGCGTCCGTCTCCTGCTCCCCCGGTCCATGAGGATTCATCCCACCTTTCATGTTTCACGCCTTAAACCGGTCCAGACCAGCAGGCTGGCGCCAGCTGAAAGACCTCCGCCTCCTCCCCGATTGGTTGATGGTCACCCAGTCTACACTGGTCGTCGTATCCTGAGCAGTCGTCGTGTGGGACGTGGGGTGCAGTACCTTGCAGACTGGGAGGGGTACGGTCCGGAGGAACGGGCCTGGGTCCCTGCTAGACATATCCTAGACCCAGACCTTATCCGGGACTTCCGTCGCCGCCGTCCCGGAGCCTCAGTAGGAACGTCGGGTGCCGTTCCTTAGAAGGGGGGTCCTGTGAGGGTCACTTGCCACTCAGTAGGCTGGTGGGGTTAATTATCTCTGAGGAGAGGCAGCTGTGGAGCCTAATTGTCCCTGATGAGGATCAGGTGGTGGCTGCCTATATCTACCCCTGGTTTCAGTGCTCTGGTGCTGACTCATTGTCTCTTTGTCAGAGGTAGTGAGAGTGCTGTCCAGCTTTTGCTCTAGCTGTATAGTGGTTGTGTGTCTGCAGAGGGTCAACACCTTCAGTTGGCTCTCTGGGTTTACATGTGTGATTTGTGTGTTTTGTGCCCACCATTTAGCTTCTTCTCAGAGCGGCAGTCTCTTAGAGTGGGTAAGGTCTGTGTGGCCTGCCTTTGCTGGTTCTTTTGTTTTATTTAAGTTCTAGTCAGCTGTTCGGCAGCGTAGTTTTAGTCGTTTCAAGGTATATTGTGAGTTTTCATTTGGTGTTTCCCCTCTCTCTTTAAATCGCTTGCGATTTTTTTTTGTGGTTAACCTTCGGGATTAACTTTTAGATACCCCTGGTCTGCAATTGCGTCCTTCTCCCCGTTTCCCCTGACAACAAATAGTGTATACTTGATAACATCGTCAACTCTGCCTTTAATCATAATAATTATTTTAACACACAATATGTAATTTGCTGCTGCGAGGGGTCTTTCAATCAAAACGATAACAAAAGATGCAGTTTGGTGACATTGTGAGTAGTAGTAGGAGTTGTTGTCTTCACCATAGGGCTGGGTGATATGGCTTATAAATAATATCTCAATATTTTTAGGCTATATCGCGATTTACAATATATATCGGACCTATAACTGATAAATAATTGAGAATTATACAATTTTGACAGAGTGTTTCTATTATAACCGGCGCAGCTTTTCCAGGCTTTTTACGGCACTGGTTTAGAGGCTCAGAACTGTCTCTGAGGAAACTCACAGACCAGTGGCAAGCATTGTAAATCTTCTCACGTGACGCTACTCAGCCAATCAAATCTGTGCATTCCGATAAACAATATGATTCACGTCAGTGAGTGCCATGCTCTAAAAAGGTGAAAAAGTAGACAACGAAAACAGAGCTTTTTATCCAGAATGAACAGACTCTTACATGTTCATTCTTCCCGGGGGCAGTTCAAAACCAGTATGTCTCATATGCTCAGAAACCTTGGCGATTATTAAAAATGGTAAAGTCTTTTTTGAATTGGAGGCTAGCATCTTCCATCACCTTTTCCGACATCAACACATATAAACTCGCTTTGGTGCTTCACTTCATCCACTCTCTCCACGCTATTTCCCTGTTCCCTGCTTCCCTCTAGATACAAAAACACGCACCCCATACGCATATCCATGCTCATATGCCACACACACTCACCCAGGAGAGTGTGTCTGTGGGAGGGCGAGAGAGCCGCGGGAGAAGCGAAACACCAAAGAGAGTCTCATGCCGGCCGCTAAAAAAAATGACAATTAATATTATACTCGATGTTGGCGATATAGTCATTTACTACATCCCACGTAGAACAAGCCGCAATACATCGAGTATATTCGATATATCGCCCACCCCTACTTCATCACCATTCAGTTATTCCAGTCAGCTTCTCCCGGTTAGGATTTCCTTCATCATTCAGGAGGTTTAATTTTCCGCAGAGGTCTCTTCCTCTCCAAAACAAACGGACACGGCGATTAAAACCACTAAAAATTATGAATAAAGCAGTTTCACTTTAAAAATCAGTGTTTCTCTGACACTCACTTCTCGCCGGAAAAAGGATGTGTCTGCAAGCAGAGCCGCCGCCAATGTTTGCTCAGCTTGCTTCTCTGATAACTTAAAGTTGCACTGTGTGGGATTTGGCGGCATCTAGTGGTGAGGTTGCAGATTGCAACCAACTGAAACTTCTCCCGTGTGCCAAGCGTGTAGGAGAACTATGGCGAAAATGTGAAAACGCAAATGGCCCTCTCTAGAGCCAGTGTTTGGTTTGTCCATTCTGGGCTACTGTAGAAACATAGAGGCCGGCTCTGTGAAGAGGACCTGCTCCCTATGTAGATATAAACAGCTCATTCTAAGGTAACGAAAACACAACAATTCGTATTTTCAGGTGATTGTACACTAAAGAAAACATACTTAATAATATTATATTTCATTTCTGCCAATAGATCCCCCTAATTGTTACACACTGGCCCTTTAAGATCCAGACGTCCGATGACTAAAATCCTTCATCCAGTTAAAATATATAGCGCAAAGGGGATATGACGCCATTGACAGGTGACCAAATGAAACGGGCCGCTGCCTTGATTAAAATTACGGATTTCTCTAGGTTTGAGGATTGTAATATTTGGGATAATGTAAGTACACAACTCAACAAAATATATAATCAAGTTGTTTTTAGATATTTTAATGCCGAAAAGTTACATATTATACCTTTAAATAAATTAAATCCCCAGTTAGCTATCCCCAAACGATTTGCTTTGATGACTTGGGTTAAATAGATATGTGATCTGATCTGATCCATCTTGCTGTAAAGGAATGTTATTGTCATGCTCCTGCTCCTGTAAAGGAATCCTCTCTTAACTCGATGTGGCAGCAGACACTCAGTTCCAGTTGGAAGGACTTAACTTAGACTTTAAATGTAGGATATCATTCTGTCGGTTGTGATATATGAAGTGAAGAAAGATCGTTGCGAGTGCTACTGCTCCTTTTTCTTGTTATTTATAGAATTCCACTACGACTTGAACTATACGGCATTTGTGAGTCAGAAGAAGAGCATTTTCACATATCAGCGAAAAGCCTTAAACTTCAAAAATAATCTTTATCATAAAAATGATTCAAAGACAATGTCTTATCAGTTTCTTGGCTATGTGAGACAGAATAGGTTTTGAATTGATTAATATGTTACCAAGGTATTAAATTACTGCATGTGGATTATATATTATGTCCCCGGCCTCACACTGAATAAGAAAATAAATACAGCTAAATCATTCTTTCAAGGGAGCACTAGTGGAAATGTATGGGGCTGCCAGGGCACGGTCTCCGGGCATTATTTATTTTAGAGGGGAAAATTACTGACTTAAAAATCATCTGACACTAAAGTACAAGTCAAAAACCATTCCAGAAATGTCACTGCTTAAGGAACCAGGCTAAATGACACTTAAATAAACCTCTGCCTTACATGACAAATGATTAAAGGCTCTGTCAGCCTGCGTCTTCTGACATTAGAAAATCACCAGCTCAAGGCTGATTCTTTCAGTATGCCTAACGTTTGGTTCACTACTAACAGGCTTCGACTAACACATCACCGAAGTCTATAAAATCAGCACATCGACTTGAGGCGTTGCTAACGGTGGAAAAGGCTGAATTCTAGCAGCAAACACTCACATAAAAGATCAGAGCTAATAGAATCCGCACAAAAACTACACAAGTAATCACTTTGACCAGAAACAATGGTAGAAAAAAGGGAGATATGACAACAGCATACAGTATGGTTGGAAAAAGTGACACGGCAGGTCTTGAATGAATAAGAGCCCCCTATAAAAGTAACATATGTGCTGATGGCATGACGACCATAATGCACGCAAGTCGGTTGAACCCCTTATTGGTGTTCTGTTTTCACATACTGAAAGACTGCTGTTAACCACATCATCTCAGGAAACATATTTTCCAGAAGTTCTGGGCACATGTGGGTGAAATGCCTAATTATTATTAACCTCCTTTTACACTGAGGCTCATTAGATTGTTATTCCTCTGGACAATGATTGATTTATCAAAGTCATACTAATCTGTTACAACTAATTGCAAACACATAGCCACACATCCCAAAAGATATGGCAACAATGCGTTTTCTGTATCTCCGGTATGTTAAGTGTGTGCATTAATGTGCGTGTGTTAATGAGAGGCAATAAGGTGAGAGCATACTTAGCCACATTCTCCATACTGATGGAACACTTCCAGATGGCTCCGGTGGCGGCGGCCAGGAGCTGCTTGTTGTCCGCCTTGCTCAACAGTGAAACCAGCGGCTGCAGACCTTTGTACTTGGGCACCAGGTCTCGAGTTTGTTTGTCCTCTGCACACTGCAAACAAAAGAGAGTTTCAAGATCTACATTAAGTCCTCTAGAGACAAAGTCTAAGAAAAACTATTTTACAGTGTGTCCTCCTACAGAAGTCCTGAGAGGCAAGTGAGAAAAAAAAAGAATTCTTGTGATCCATTTTTGAAGTCTGATATAAATTGTTTTCTCAATGACTTAAGAACAGGTGGGGAAAAAAAGGTTTTGCCTGGATAATCTGTCTAAGTTCCTTTAAAAATCGTCTGTGAAACAGGTGGGGAAAAAAAGTTTGGCACTATTTTTTTGTCAGGATCATTTTGAAGTGTTTTTGTTGTTTGTTTGTAAATAGCCTAATAGACTAAACGCATGCATGTTTTCTTCCAGATGGGTTTTGATTTACATAACTTGGTAACATACAATATATGTACCATGTGTTTAAAATTCATGGAGAAATTAAAACTCACCAAGAAGAAAACATGAATGCTTTAAGTCCTGTTCAGAATTGTATTACAACAAAAAACACTTGAAAAAATTCCAAAGAAAGAAAACACCTTTTTTCAATTTTTTGCCTGCCAAAACTTCTTTCCCCACCTATTTCACAGATGAAAACAATTATTAAGGAACTTAGAAAGATTATCCAAGCATAACCTTTTTACCTGTTCTTAAAGCTGCAGTGGTAACTTTTAGCAAATGTGCTAAAAAGTTATCAAAAAATTATCACAAAAAAAAAAAATCAGATTGCTCTGTGTCCTCCTAGTGCTTCTAATGGAATTTGCAAGATTTCAACATGCCCGAAGGAAAACAACCAATCAGAGAAAATGAGAAAGTTTGCTCCTGCCAGTGGGCTGTGCTTGGCTTTGGCTTGATGGTTTTCAACATGGCGGCCGGGTCACAAACTTTCTCATTTTACAGCTAAACAGTACACTACAAGATGTTTCTGAAAACATCTGGGATGAGAAATAGACATTACAGTAACAGAATATTGATTCATATTTGATCAGCGCTGCCTAGTTTGACCGTTTGATCGGAGTTCATGAGTTTCATGAGCAGTGATTGACAGCTGCCCAAAGACTGCTCGGCTCTGACTGGTTGTTTTCTTTCAGGCGCGGTGAAATCTTGCAAATGCCATTAGGAGCACAGGAGGAGGCAGAGGACCATTATTTTTTTTTCCACATATTATCTGTCTCATGTACTACCTTCAGGATATAGTGACCGTTTTATAAAAATAACTGTATCATATTTGCTCAAAGTGACCGACTGCAGCTTTAAGTCATAAACACAGGAGAGAAAACAATTTAGATCAGACTTAGAAAATGGATCACCAGAATTTTTTTCTCACTTGCCTCTCAGGGCTTCCGTACATTTCTCAGTTCAGTTAATTTTTTCATAGACTATGCGTACGACAAGCGCAGCAGTGTGGAAAACAGTTACCTTGAAGATTGCACTGGCACAATGCATTTGTAGCTCATCGTTGTCACTGCTTAGGTTTTTGACCAAATCCTTGATCATGCCCTCAGTCTGAATGGCGATCCTGTAGCTTTCCTGTAGTGACACAACAATGAACAGACCACATGAACAACATGGACTAATCTATAATTATGTCACATATGTACTGGTACTATCTTTTTTAATGTTTCCAATATTTTTCTTATTAGTTTCACGTGGCAAGTATCATACTTTTATCTTTATTTTCTATCCTTAACGATTTCATAATTTTATATTAAACACATATTTTTACATCTCTTTTATTGTGTTTGCACTAGTGATGGAACGGTTCAGGTAAAAAATCCGAGCCGTTCGGTTCGCTAGTCACGGTTCGGGGCGTGTATGTATTGTTCAGTTCATTTGAAATAAGTTATGAGGCCGATTGTGTACTTTTTTCATGTAGAGTTAGGCTCCCGTTTATTGTCAGACTAGAAATCAAGGCCTATGGAAGGAGGCTGGGACACGGGTCTTGAGGTATGGGGTATAACACATGCGCAGTGTAACTGAAGCTGCGGTCGTGCGTTGCTATTGGCTCAATGTCAGCGAGTGCAGACCAGATTTTACTGTGCAAGTGTTGTACCCCAAAGATATGACGCGTTGACGAAGCGTGACCCAGCCTCCTTCTCAGTTGGCACGGATGAAGTGCAGAGTGCGGCTGTCAGTCAGTTTAGGAAATGGCGAGCGGACACGATAAAGTACAGGATCCACCAGCATCGTTTCGCTTTGCATTATGGGAGTATTACGGATTTAGTGTTTCCTATGAAAATTACGAGAAAAAGTGGTGGATTAAACGGCGGCTGTGTGTAAGCACTGTGCAACACGTGTGGCTTATGCTAGCGGCAATACTTCCAATAAGATGAACAATTTACGAAGACATCACCCCGGTGGGGCTACTGAAAGTTACTGAACTGTGACTGGCTGCCCACCACATCACTTCAGAGTGGGAGATAAAAAGTTATGTTTTGCAGACGCACCCCCTTTATGAGAGCAACACAGTGAGCATCTCTCTAATGCACTGACACAAGCAGTGACAGATTGGAAACTGGAGAGGGGCAACAGCATTTTTTTTTTTGCACTAATTACTGTAGAAGACCTATTCTTTCAATTAAGATTTGACAATGAAGAAGTGTTTATGTTCCTTACGTAAGCCATACTTTTGTTAAGGCAAACATTTGTTAACTTATTTTTGCCAAATAAATGAAAAGCATGTTGAAATCAGAACATGACCTCTTCGCTGTAACATAAATATAGCGAACCGAACCGAAAACCGTGACCCCAAAACCGTGATATGAACCGAACCGTGAATTTTGTGAACCGTTCCACCCCTAGCAGCACCATTAATACATTGTTGCTTTGGGTCTTTCATTGGATTAGTTGACGATAAAAAAAATTAGAAGATATATCTAAGAATATCAAGCCTCATTCTTCAATAAAATTAAATAAAAATAATTCTACATCATTTACAACTTCATCCAACTTGTAGGTTTTATTACACAGACCATGTCTTGACAACTTTGTACACATTGTACAATAGTATGCGCCCCCCTCTCACCTCTGAGGCACACTCCTGCAGGGTGCCCACCACAGGAATAAGCATGTTCTCATGTGGAGACTTGAGCAGGCGTCCCAGCAGAGGGATACCCCCGGCCCTACGGATGGCCACCATGTTCTTGGTGCTCTTGCTGCAGCTCCACAGTGCCAGAGCGCCACAGCGAGCCACCTCTACATCCTTCTCCTGGTTTGCAGTCAGGCTGGCTAAATTAGGGACACAGTCCAGCAGCTTTACCTGAGCAGAGAGACAAGGGACCCAGACTTTACAAGTGGATAAACACAAACATAAAAATGGGAGCAAACAAGCAGCCAGACCACACGTGGTTAAGCAGAAAACCTCCACACATACATTTACGCAAACTCAGTGAACTTGACATAAATTCAAGGACTCTGAAAAGTTTGCTTGCAGGATTGGAGTGATAATGGATGGCTCCAGATGGGAATAGCAAGTTGTTGGCTGTGATTAAGGGCGTAATTAAAATTCTATTACCACTGGGTCTGCGAGGCTGAAAAAGCCAGAGATGCTAGGAGTGGAAAACTGTCAGGATAGATGTTGATGTTAGACCTGAAAAGCCCAGTGTGACGGTTTATGGCCATCATTCAGTGTTCTAATCCATAGTTCCTGGCCAGTGAGACAGAGCAGGCAAAGCTATTACACGCAGCACAGTTCAAAGGTGGTCTCACAGCATAGCGTGAAATTAATCTGCCTCCGTGAGTGACTTGCACATGAGAACATCCGATTTGGGGCTGAGGAAAATATACAAGGCACGGAGGCTTTAATCACAGGTCCCACTGTCAACAAACATGAATGCAGGTCAGAGGATGTAGGGGACATTCTATCTGTTTTACCACAGCACCCACATTGCTGTGTTCAAAGACTGGGTGAAAAAGGATGGATGGGCCGCTATCTGGCAAGTGCGTACAGTGTGAACAGGGCATGAATGGGTGATTGATTTGCTGTGCATCAAAACGTAGTTCAGCAAAGTCTGGGTATGTGCTTTATACTTTAAACAAAATAGTCGTAATAAGCCAAAGGTTCCAAGGTGTCTGAGTAGAACAAAAAAGTTTGTACTAAATTACAAACTAGCTCAGTGGTTCCCAACCCTTTTTCACGCCAAGGACCCCTAAACTGACACAAATTAGAGCATAGACCCCCATTTGATAACATTTTGTCCCAGGGTCCCCCATCTGATAGGATTTTTGCTTTTAGATGTGTTATTACAGAAAGTGTATTAAACCCATGACCAAAATAGACATACATTCTGTCATTGTGTTACTTATGGATGGAATTCTAGTGAAAATAAATGATTCCCCTATTTGTTGGGCACCCCCAGGAACCCTCTCAAGGACCCCACTTTGAAAACCACTGAACTAGCTGACACAGATATAAACAGACAAGTGTTTTAATGTAAAATTTGCCACCATAGGACCAACACGTTCTCACTCCCAACACGTTACATATGGACACTTGGTCTGGACCCCATGGAGTCACTTTTTAACGCACTGGGTAACCCTTTAGCATCATTTTTCAACGTGCAGTGTAGTCCGATAGACTTCAACACGTGGTTAACGTTACGTACGTGACATAAGTTAAGTACGTGACATAAGTTAAGTACTTAATGACTTGGTTAGGTTTAGGAAAAGATAATGGTTTGGGTTCAAATAAATACGTTTGTTAAGTAACTTAAAGGGATAGTTTGGGTGTTTTGAAGTGGGGTTGTATGAGGTACTTATCCATAGTCAGTGAATTACCTACAGTAGATGGCGGTCGGCTTGCCCCCAGTTTGGAGAAGCAGGCTGGAGTACCAGCACGGGAGCGAAGGAATGTACTGCACTTACACCTAAAAGAATCAATATCAGTTTAAGTGTACGCTGTATTTAGAATATTTTCACCGGTTTACCTTGCTGTCAGACAGCCCTTTCCGATGGGGAACTGGAGCCATTGTACCTATCTATGCTCTCGCCAAAGCCACCAGACTCCATTAAAAAAACTGTAATTTTACTTCGCAGAACACGAGGGTTTCTGGTCTACCGCTGCCTTGATTGGTTAGTTTGTTTGTGTTATTGTGTGACTTTTGTTAGTTCACCAAAGTCACACAATAACACAAACAAACTAACTGATCGTGGAGTCTGGTTGCTTTGGCGAGAGCATAGATAATGGCTTCAGTTCCCCATCGGAAACATAGACTATATACTGTAGCTGTCTCATGGCAAGGTAAAGTGGCGAAAATATTCTTAATATAGCATGCAGTTGAAATGATATATATTTTTTTAGGTGGGCCTTCCTCTTAGGCGGCTAAAGTACATTTTGCTGCCTGCCCCGTCTACAGCAGGACATTGCTTTGCTTCCGTGCGGTAACTCCTGTTAGTTTCTCCAAACTGGGGGTTACGTTACGTAGGTAAGTTAGGTATGTTACGTACGTGACGTAAGTTGTTACGTAAGTTAATTTTCAGTTGCAGTTTCACCAGCAATAAGTTGGTTTCACACGGGACACAGCAGTCATCCACCCCGACTTTCCTCCCTACAGGGACTGTCACTCTTTATACTACGTCACCTGACTTCCTTCTTTACTCACATCATAATTAATATGGTCACTAAAGGCAGCCCTGCACATGCAAAAATAACGCTAGAGGGGTATGTGGAGAGTCATAGTTTGACGCGAAGGGCCACTAACCACGCTGCCGTATTTGACAAGCTGGGAGTGAGAACGCCCTGGTAGGATATAACATTTTTTCATTAACACCAAGACAGAAAGATCAGGTTCTGGTCCTGCTCTTCACACTGGCTTTACAAAAACATTAATCCATTTTTTGTCACACTGACCTGAATTTACATTTTTCTGTGCTTATGCTCACCAGTTTTTTGATACCGCCATATTGCCTGACGGTTCTCCTTGCTCTGCGGAACCTGGCCACGTTAGCGATGGTCTCAGCAGCTAAGGCCTTGAGGTCCTTGACTGGTGAGTCCAGAATCTTCACAATGCTCTGCAGGCCTCCCATGTCAACAATCGCTCGACGGATTTGCACGTTGTGACTTATCTTTCTTAGGATTTTCAGAGATCCAATCTAAAAACACACACACACACAATAAACGATCACACTCGGTAAGTTATTTTAAAAATGATAGGTTTGTTTTATGGACAAGAAACTGTTGTGTCTATGCCAACATGAGGCCTCCATCTGTGCTAACAGCGATATCTAGTAGCCAAACATTCACCCACATTTCCACTAAAAATAGACAGGACAAAAAGCCGTAATAAAATCAGGATTAAAAAGCACCCACAAGTCATTAGGCACACTGGAGAATAATTGCTACCCTGTGTCTTTAAAGGCATGCTCTCTACCCAGCACTAGTGTTTCTGTAACTAAAACACAGGCTGGCACACACGGCCGGCTCTGTTTATGCCTGCAGGCCATCCAGGTCCAGCTTTGGCACAGCTACTCACTTTGCATTTGACTTCATCTGTATCCAGCAAGTTAATGAGGACTTCAAGGCCACCTACATCCCGGATGGCCAGTTGGCACGTCTCCTGCATCAAATTAAAGTCCATCATGGCGCACAGAGTGAGCACAGTGGCCGTCTGGTCGCCTCCCTGAAATAATAATTGCCGAACATGAATGAATGAAAGACAATAAGGAAGAGAGGGGGAGAAAATTAAGCATTAAGCAGACATTTGGAAAAGGGAGGAGGACACGAACCTCCCTCCCTCTCCCTCTTCCTCTGTTGTTTCCCCCCATAAGACCACTCCTGCTGGGGCTGTTTTGTTTATACCACATCCTGGTAAGTGTTTAGCTTTGTGGTGGTAAACACTGATGGAAAGGAATTATTTGCTAATAGAGCACTGGGCTCTAACAACAGCGCCAAGCCCACGTTGCCCCTAAGATGCAAAAGAACACTATTAGTGCTGAAACTAATGATGAGTTAGCATTTCAAAGGCAGAATATGTTTTGACAGTTGCTATACACACTCATATCATGTTAGACCAGCACCTCAGCGATTAGCAACTTGGTAGCTACAACGCTACTAAGTTAACAAGTGCTTTGAGGGGGGAGTCTGTTCTAAGCCCTTCAACCCACATGGGACAGAAGACTGGTTAGGTTTAATTGACACTTAAAGCAGCAGTAGGTAGAAATGGAGCAAATATGATTAAAAAAGTTATTTTTATAAAACGGTCACTATATCCTCACAGTAGTGCATGAGACAGGTAATCTGAAAAAAATCATGTGCCTCTGTGTCCTCCAGTGCTCCAAATGGCATCTGCAAGATTTCACAGACCGGAAGAAAACAACCAATCAGTGCCGATCTGGAACCTTGCCATCTCTGTGCAGCTGTCAATCACTCGCAAACTCCGATCAAACGGTCAAACTAGACAGCGCTGATCAAATATGAATCAATATTCTGTTACTGTAATGCCTATTTCTCGCATAAAATGTTTTCAGAAACATCTTGTCGTGAAATGTTTAGCTGTAAAATGAAAAAGTTTGTGACCTGGCAGCAGCAGCGTAAGACGTTTTTCATACAGGTCTTGTGCTCAAAAACAACACTGCTTTATGAACCATGTCCTTTTTTATTGGAATGTCCTGACCGCGAGTGATGCAGCGCGACATGGCATGCCATTTTGAGCTGAACATTTGTCAGACGCCCAGCTGTTTCTATGTATTACTATCGCTCGCCTTAATATCGCCTCAATGGACCGGTTGAAATGAAGTTGAAATGAGGAGTTATCTACACGATACCTCCTCATTTCACCACAAAAACCTTAATAAGGTGGCAGCTGGCTGGAGGGAGATCGCCAGAGAGCTGAACGTTTCCTACTGCTGTTGGCTATATTGTATTCATTTCCAGTAAACATCACAATATTGAACGTGTGTTTTCTGTTTACAAAGTACAAACGAAGGAAGATAAGTGTTTACGTCTCCAGTCTGATCTCGAGCACACAGCTGATAGGTAGCCTACGTGGTTTGTTTCCATGACGTAACAGAAGTGCTTATAACGGATTCAGTGTGGACACGTGTAGGAAGGTGATTTTTTGGCCCCTGACAGTTTCTGGGCACCGTCGATATTTACGCCACTGCCCGGCAGCCATGTTGAGATAAATTGAGGAAATACCAAGCACCACCCACCAGCCGGAGCAAACTTTCTCATTTTACAGCTGAACAGTACACTACAAGATGTTTCTGAAAACGTTTGAGGCGAGAACCATTTGATGGGATTTCGCGAGTGATTGACAGCTGCCTCCACTGAATGAACAGCCAATAGGAACTCTCTTTCTCTCTCTCTGAAATGACCTGTGATTGGCCAAAGTCTCCCGTCACGGGCTAGATTTTCTAAAGCCTGAAAACAGAGCCAAGAGGAGGTGCAGAAGTCTACTTTTCACTTGAATTACAATATGCTGAAAGGTTATTATGGAACTTTTGCCCAATGATGCCAAAACATTCTGCCTACTGCCACTTTAACTACAATATGTTCACTAAAAAGATAAACACTTTAAAATAGTGCATGTGTGGTCAAGTCCTGACATGTGCGGGAATGGCAGAACCTGACCCAATTTTACTGTTTTCTCCTAAATTTAGTGTCTAAATACTTGTTGTCTTTTTCCAGATTCCCCTCACAATGCATAAATCCTCATAATGTCCTAGCTGTGGATGGATGTTGACAACATTATGGCACTTAAAATACCAGTCTTAGGGTTGGTGCTTTGAGATGGTCAAAATACAGTCCAGGCAGGCAGCAATGGTGTTTTTATATTACCATCCATATTTAGTCTGTATCATACGCAGTTGCATAACAAACTTTGTTGACACGCAATGGTTTTGATCATGAGACAGGGAAAAAAATCGGTAGTCGGATAAAACAGAAGCTCGTGGCACGCAAATGCAACAGTTAGCTGCTGTAATACTAGACCTGCTTACATGGCTTTGATATGTGACACTGAAACGTCCAGTCCAAGATCTCCTGGCAAGTGAACAATCAAATATTACTCCTTTTTTTTTTTGTAGTGGTTTGCCACAGATAGAATTCTCATCTAGTGGATTCAAGGCATCCTCTACCGTTCCCAGCTGCGTAAGCCTTTATTAGTTGCACACTTCGCAAACAATTTGAGACGTCAGGAACATCCTATTATTTCAACCAAACATAAGAATGTAACATGTCCTGCTATCAGCTACCCATATGAGTAGAAAATAGCCCATCACTATATAGAAACCAGGAGCAGTAATCTGTTTCATGCAGCTGTTGGAGGGGCCCGGCTCATCAGCGTAGACCTATAGACCAGAATCTCAAGCGGTGTTTGATCATATCTCCCTCACAAAGCAGTGCTCTGACACAGCAGGATAACGGCCACATGTGTTCTCCATATCACGATGCGAGCCTAAATGTGAACCATTTGCCCATTAACAGCAGTGGATCTACGGCTTCCTTTGTCTCCTCCATTCTCACTCTTCAAAGGGTTCGGGCAGGCGAGGTTCGTACCTTGTAAAAACAACGAAAAAAGCTATGTTTCGGAGTGATAGCCGGGAGAACAGAAAACAGATCATGTGCTTTCATTTTTGTTAGCTTTGGTCTTGAAGTATTGTCGACATTCTTTAAAACATTGACAACATCTGACAATCTTTTATGGTGAAAGATCTTTGACTCTCCGAGCATGATAGGGGCAGATGCTCAAAGTGGAACCAATTCAACCACTATTCGACCTCTGAACAAGAAATTCAAAAAGTAGTTTTATATCTGTGCACTGCCTTGGCGGGGATGTGTTAACTCTGCTTAGACACTGTAAGCCATGACCTACTGGCTTGGCATTTCAATAATCAATATGTAATACCAATACTCATTTTCTTTCAATCAATATATTGGGTGAAACCTGTGATGTGTTTCATTTAGTCCTTTAAAAACCAAATGAAATCTTTACAGGTCTGCTTCATAAATCCAAGTGAGCTTCCACCGTTTAAGACATTTGCTACTGCTAACAACACAGATGAATGTCTTGGTAAATTTCACCCAATACCTACGTCAAGTCCCAAGTCCTAAACTTTGAGTTTCGAGTCCTAAATAAGTCATAATGCGCTCCATCGGATCCATCCTGTGGGGAACCTGAATGTCCAAATTTGTACTCCTCCATCCTCTGGAAACCATGAATGATGGTACAACATCTGTGCCTATCCATCCAATAGATGTCAAGCTATTTCCCTGAAAAAGTGAAAACGTTAATCTGTTAGTGCCGCTATACAAAAAGTCAGAGAACCACCAAAGTCATTAGAATGTATCCTCTAGGGACCTTGAATATCTGTAGCAAATTTTGAAGCAATCCATCCTATAGTTGTCAAGATATTTCACTCTGAACCACACATGTCAACCTCACAGTGGTGCAAGAGGAAAACGCAGGGGATCGCCAAAGTCTGATCTGGGGACTATGAGTGTCTGCACACAATTCCATCTATGCAATAGTTATTGAGATAAGTAAGTCTGAACCAAAGTCATATACACCCACAATTTGACATTGCTTTCCATAGAGCCATGTGTGGAAAAAAATACATATAACTCATAATACAAAACATTAAGGTATGTAGAAGTGACAGAAAATGTGTTAGACACATTAAAGTGGCATTAGGCAGTATATTTTTGGTATCATTGGGCAAAAATTCCATAATAACCTTTCAGCATATTGTAATTCAAGTGTTCTGAGAGATAACTAGACTTCTGCACCTCATCATGCCTCTGTTTTCAGGCTTTAAAAAATCTAGCCCGTGACGGCAGACTTTGACCAATCACAGATCATTTCATTGAGAGAGCGTTCCTATTGGCTGTGCTCCAGTCATGTGACCGGTACTTGGCGTTCCTTCAAGAGATATCCAACATGGCTGCTTGGTCACAAACATTTTACAGCTTAACCGTGCACTACAAGATGATTGTGAAAACATTTGAAATAGGCATTGACGTAACATAATATTGATTCATATTTGATCAGCGCTGCCTAGTTTAACCGTTCGGTCGGAGTTCGCGAGTGATTGACAGCCGGCTCTCATAGACAGCGGATGGAAAGCAGAACTCAGATCAGCTCCCACTGCTTGTTTTCCTCCGGTCTGTAAAATTTTACAGATGCCGTTAGGAGCACCGGAGTACACAGAGGCACATGATTTTTTTCAGGTTACCTGTTTCATGTACTACTGTCACGATATAGCGACCGTTTAATAAAAATCACTTTTTTTAATCGTATTTGCTCCAAACTCGCCTACTTCAGCTTTAAGGCTGATTGAATATCTAATGGCAGGATATATGGCAAAAATATCCCTAAATAGCAACTACAGTCACCTCTACAATAACACATCCCATTAAGACGATTTATAGGAGTACCACTCTGGAATTTGCAGCATGCTATCTAGGTAGATAATTCTCATTAATCAGCAGTTTAATGGCAGCTCATCTAGTAATGATTAAAGAGAGTTATATAAATGCTTTATCGCCTCGTCTGACGGGATTACATAATTAGAAATTGATTTAGAAGAGATTAAGTGGTGTGAGGGATCGAATTCCATTCATGAGGTGAACTCAATATCAGCCACTTAAAGATGCTTTACGCATTTTGTCTCTTCCTTTACTGCAGGTGTCTGGGCCTGACCTACTAAATGGCTGATGCCTTTCCCCACTACTGAATGGAGGTCTTATTCCTGTCTGGTTCCTCTGGAGCAGCAGGCTGGATTCTGCAGACACAGACTGCCCTGCATGAGCCACTCCAGGCCTATAAATCACAGCACTGAGCATGTGGGAGCAGGGACGGGGTTAAAAGGGCTGTCAATGATACCCTGTTGACCCCTACTCTTAATACCGTTTTGTTTGTGCACGAGTGTGTGTTTGGCTTGGACTTCATGCCAGCAGGGGTAAACGTGCACATTGAGTAGAAGTGCTCAGATACATAAGAGTGTATGTCTGTAATGCTGGACTGGTGACAGGTGGACTTGGGCCACTGCCAGCGCTTCACAGAGCTTAGTGTAAGAGGGAAGTAGCGGTGTCTTGGCAGAGTTCGAGCCATGGAGGATGCATGAGGTTTCATACTTCTCTGCAGTCTACAGCAGACTTGGAGGGAAGGCTACTAATGACAACAACAAACCTGCTCTATTATGGTAAAGGTACTGTAGGGATAGAATGAATGATTACTGGTCGTTTCTTGCTTCATATTTGACATAGGATCTCCTATAACATAAAACTTGATCACTTAATAGGCTTTTATGTCATAAAATGAGTGCAGTGCATGCTGAGCAAACGTCTAGTTGGGTCTGTGAATTGAAAACTTGCTTAACTCATGAGAATGACATGACGCAATTATTCTTGTAAGTAAATTCTCATGTTGTAAATGCATTACAAGCACTAAAAATTAAATGTTTTAATTGAGTGCTGTAGTCGTTAAAACGAGCATCAAAAAATGCTTCACTACTTAGAACTTAATTAACTACAAATTCACTTCTGTTGAGGAAATGAGCTGATACTGGCTCTTGTACAATGGAGACAGGATTAGTTTTAGTGTAGCAATTAGTAGAATGGTTCTCATGAGGGAAGAGCAGGGTAGCAGTACTGTGACTGGCCAGCAGAGGGGGAGCAATCTTGATGAGGGCTGAACACAATACCATGTGTGTCAAGGACACAGCTCAGTTTGTTAACCTACAGTACTTTTACATTTAAGGTAAACTTAAGAGTAATAGAAAGAAGAATGGAGAAAGGCTGCACTAATTGTGACACATTTAAAAGCAGTCTGGTGAATTATGTCATTGTGACTGTTCTGAAAAGATGAGAAAAAGCCATCTGCTATGTAAAAAAAAGAGTAAATTATGAACACTCAATATTGGAATGTTTATCAGTTAACTAGTAACATATTGTGTATCAGACACAATATTTACATTTGCAAGAATATTAAATTTGTTTTATGTTTAGAAAGCCACAGGCCAACCTAACTGATAGCAGCTGGAGAATGTTGTCTTTATTTAAACTGAGACAAAATGGTAAAAAATAAATAATAAATGACACTTTGTGGCCTAGTTTTTTTAACTTACCATGTGAAGTTATTCAGTCCTAGTAAATCAACCCTTTAATCTATTTAGCAAAGCTGTTACTTTCCAGTTTGTTTAAAGCGGCAGTATAGGTAGAATGTTTTTGGCATCATTGGGCAAAAATTCCATAATAACCTTTCAGCATATTGTAATTCAAGCATTCTGCGAGAAAACTAGACTTCTGCACCTCCTCTTGGCTCTGTTTACAGGCTTTAAAAAATCTAGCCCGTGACAGGAGACTTCGGCCAATCACAGGTCATTTGAGAGAGAGAGTGTTCTATTGGCTCTTCATTCAACGGAAGCAAGTGTCAATCACTCGCTAACTCCGGTCAAACTAGGCAGCGCTGATCACTGCTTAGCTGTGAAATGAGGCTGGTGGGCGGTGCTTGGTATTTCCTCAACTGATCTCCACATGACGGCCGGGTCACAAACTTTCTCATTTTACAGCTAAACAGAACACTAAAAGATGTTTCTGAAAACATTTGAGGTGAGAAATAGGCATTACAGTAACAGAATATATATTCATATTTGATCAGCGCTGCCTAGTTTGACTGTTTGATCGGAGTTCGCGAGTGATTGACAGCTGCAGCTTGAGACGGCAAGGGTCCAGCTCGGCTCTGATTGGTTGTTTTCCTCCGGTCTGCGAAATTTTGCAGATGCCATTAGGAGCACCGGAGGACACAGAGGCACATGATTTTTTTCAGATTACCTGTCTCATGCACTACTGCCGGGATATCGTGACCATTTTATAAAAATATTTTTTTTTCCAATTCTACCCACTGCTGCATTAACTAGTAACATATTATGAATCAGACACAATATATACATCTGCGAGAATATCAAAATTGTTTTATGTTTAGAAAGCCACAGGCCGACCTAACTGATAGCAGCTGGAGAATGCTGTCTTAATTTAAACTGAGAGAGAAAATAAATAATAAATTACATTTTGTGGCTTAGTTGCTTAACTCAGTGGTTCTCAACTTTTTTCGTGTCAAGGACCCCTAAAAATTAATATACATTAAGTCACGGACCCCCATTTAATAAGATTTCTCTTCAGGGACCTCCATCTGAAAATATTTGGGTTGTTAGATATGATTAAGACCAGAACTCTATAGTTGTCAACTCCAGTTGAGGAGATCACCGTGAGGAAGTGAAACCTATGATCAGAATAGTTGGACTTACTTCTATTGTGAATTAAATAGTGACAATAAACTATTCCATATTTTTCTGGGGACCCCCTGGAACTCCCTCACGGCCCCCTTGGAGTCCCCGGACCCCTGGTTGAGAACCACTGGCTTAATTTACCAGTCTTTTTAGCAAAGCTGTGACTTAGCTTGTTTTGTTTCCAGTCTGGTTTACTGAAGGCCTATAGGCTGTATATATAACTATATATTTGCAGAACACAGCCTATAAGATATACGGTATATATGCTGAAATATAAAGTATAATACAAATATTTGCTTATACTGTAGCACTGATGCATTACAGACTGGAGTAAGGAAAGTGTTACAGACATATGTACAACCACACAAACACACACATATATATAAACCCATGCTTGCTATAGACATAGACTGAAATCTGCATTCTGGATTTTGCAATAGACCATGTAACCATTTCACAGGCACAGATCTCCAGTCATACAAGCATAAAAACAAACACATCGGAACCCTAGGCAAACACTCCTACATAAATATCATTAAAACACAAAACAGAACATCCATGTGTCGCTTTATGAAAGTGTTAAACTTCCTCGAGTACAAACGGCTGTCTATAGTGCAAGGGAACGAGGGGGGAAAAAAGATCTCCTCCTAAAATAAAACAGATATTTAACTTGGCTCATGGCGAGTTTCAGCGTCTGATGGTAATGATATTATAAAATGACTACTGGACAAACCCCATAAATAACTGCGCTGTGTGGTTTCCAGACAGATAGAACGCTGGGACATGTTGGTTACTGCAGCGCTGCATCTTGTTGAAGCAGGAGCACACACACAAACCTAAAGCGCACGCCACAATCCCGCTGAAAAGTACAAAATATACAAACCAGTGAGGGTTTTTCTTTTATCTGAATTTGCCTCCTTCATATCATTTACATCTTCTTTTTTTCCTTTCTGGAAAGGAGTAGCAGCCTGCTTTCAGAGAGGGAATTTCCTTCCATTATATTCTATTTTGCTAAGCTAAAAATATCTAGAGTTAAACTTTACAGCAGTGTTTTCTATAAAAGATTTTGCACTGTGAATGCAGAACACAAATTATACTGTAGACTATTATTACACATTGAAATAACATTAACCCATTTAATTTGAAGCAGCATTTAAGGTATTTTTGCTGTTAAATAGAAGGGGACAGGTTTGCAACGTGTAAAAAAAAAACAGATTCCTGTCAAAATAAAGTAAACGCAGTCTGTTTTAATATAATCTGTCTGAATGATACTGTCCAGATAAAAAGATAATAGGGACCACTGAGTGAGGTAGAGGTAATCTCTGAAGTCAAGTGGTCGGAGGTATTCCCAGCCAGTCTGGGTCAGTGGCGCTTCTATCCTCTTTTCTTTTCCTTCCATGTTTTGACACATTAATATTCACCATATGCCCTGTCAGACCTATCACAGGCGCGCTTCATTTCGATGCTTCTGCGGTGAGGGCGAACAGTGTGTACAGCTGCTGCAGTGCCGCCAGACAGCTCTTTCCCCTGCGCCTTGGCTCGCGCGTGCAACCAAACAGGCCTGTGTCAGAAACCAGGAATCCACGAGCCGAGCCAACCACTTCAATAAGCATCTTCCTACAAAAGCGCCGCTTAAAATATGCTTTATTTAATCTGACATCCTCTTTTTTTTGTACTGAGTGGCACCTTGATATGAGGCAAAACAGACAGGTGGGATTATTTGATTGGAAAATTAACTTTCATGATACCAGCTAAGTTCTCCTGCGCCTACTTGCAATTCTGTGGAGTTTTTTTGAAATTTGAATACCGACTCAGGACAGCATCAAAATTCTTGAACAGATGACAGGAAAAGAGCGTGGACTTTATTGTTTCCTGTCAGTTGTGGCGTGCAGTAGTACAGTTCTTTGTACAAATCGCTATTGTTGGGTTGAAATCCACCAGAGGAAGGAAACAGTGGCGTGCAAGGTAACATTACCTACATACCTTGAGGTACTTGACCAGTTTCTGGATCTGCCAGTATTCAGAAGGTAGGTCTGTGTTACTCTCCGGACGGCGCTCTGGCTGCTCCTCCTCCTCCTCACTCTCGGATGAACTCTCGCTGAAGGCGTCCACAGGCATGGATCCCGCTGGGGTCTTACTGAACCCCAAAAAAGAGCAGATAACAGTGCACTTTTGACTGCAGAGAACAATCTACAAAGGTGTGGGATAGTGGAATAAGTAGACAA
This sequence comes from Sebastolobus alascanus, assembly GCA_916701645.2. Lineage (NCBI taxonomy): Eukaryota > Metazoa > Chordata > Actinopteri > Perciformes > Sebastidae > Sebastolobus > Sebastolobus alascanus. The sequence goes on from CAKAOJ020000020.1 coordinate 2,459,585, forward strand.
TACAGAGCCAGACAAAGGGATGGAATATAATCTCTTTTCCGGTGTTTTAAATGGAAAAAAATCATGGTCATCCCACACAAGGAGACCCATTAACGATTTTGAAACTCAAGTGTCAAGTTTGACCTTCCTCAGAATCTAAGCAGCAGGAGAGTAAAGACTGGAATAATGTCACGGGAGGACTGGAGCCGTCATCATCATATACAGACTGCTACAGTAGGCTATTGATGCAAACAGAAGGGCAGATGGCTTTTTAAAGTTCCTCAGGCCACTTGGATAGCTGTATTGTGAAAATTGGGAACTGTGGAGCAATGAAATTTGGTATATATTCAAATGGGGCCACTGAGAGACAGTTCCCATGTACATACAAATAGCATTTACAGGGGAGCATATTATCAGAAGGAGCCGGCCGATACGAGGGAGTGTTTTCCAGGAAGAAACACGATAAACACGAACCTTCACAAAGCTGCCAGGCCTACACACTGTCCTGGGTGGTGTGCAGCCAGGACTGTGACTGAGTGAATGCACCCTGGGGTCTTTAACGCATGTACGCTAACTGATGAGCTGCAAAGAATGCTATCGGTGAACAGTGGCTAGTGTCAATTTATGATGTTAGCAGTCTGTATACATTGGCAAGTCTGGACACAGTGTAGGAGGAGGAAGAAAAACCCTGTTCAGTATACAGGTTACACTTTCCACTGGTAAAACAGCATTTAGCTCTTCTTATCAGTTGCTAAATCTTGCATAGGTCATTACCCCTGCAGAAAAACAATTAGTCCTTAAAGATACTGACAGGAGGAGAACTGATCTGGGACACTTACATTTTCTGGGAGGACTGGCGTCCAGGTAAAGAGGACACAGAGAACTCTGCTTTCATCTTGCTCTTGGCTCCTGGTCCCAGCTTTTTCTTCTCCTCTCTTGAGCTCGCACTGGGTTTCTTTTCCTCTGCTTTACTGTAATGATGTGATATAAGAGTCATTATGCCTGCTTCTATTTTGAAAATGCTTATTTTTCTAACATAATCATTATTTAACAATTTGAGACAAGAGTTCAGTGGGTATTTTTTTTTTTTAGCAATTGAGATACTTTTATCTTGAGCCAGTTTCTCCTCAAATGGGTATAATTATTATGGATGTTCCTAACAACTAACTTCCCTGACGTTTAAACAGAAGTTTAAAGGGGATATACGCTAATTTTCAGGTTTAAACTTCTCTTTTGGGTTTTCTACTAGAACATGCTTACATGCTTTAACGTCAAAAACGCTTTGCTTTTCTCATACCGGCTGTGCTGCAGCACCTCTTTTCAACCTCCGTCTGAAACGCCACTCTGATTGGTCAGCTGGCCCACTCTGGTGTGATTGGTCAACCAAAACAAACTCTTCGGACTCCGCTCCAGCTCCGCTCTAACTAGCTTTGTTTGATGGCGTGCCAAACTAGCCACTCGGCAGGTATTATGCAAATGTCTTACTTAGTGACATCACCACGTTACGGACGAAAAGGCGGGACTTCAAGCAAGGCGTTTCAGGCAGTTTAGGAGCACTGTTTCTGTGGGGACGAGTAACTCCCTTTGGTGTGGACTTTGTGCTTCGTAACTTTGCAGACCTTTTACATGCACAAAAAACTATATAACACACTAAAGGAAAGGGACAAAAGTATAATAGGGCCCCTTTAAACACTGTCAAAATTGAGCACCATTTAATCTATAAGGTTAAACATTGTGTATAAAAGCCATTTGAAATCATTTATCACATTTTACAATTAACCAAATCCCATTCTAAATGCTGCTGAAATCAATATGTCCCCAGTGTCCGCTCCAGTTGCCCGGTCAGGAATGCACCTAACAAACCTGTGTGTAGTGTAATAGTTGATGAAACGCCAGCGGGACTGTAGTATAAGAAGAGTAATGGTTTGGCATTGCTTATAGGCTACCATTAGTATCATAGTGTGCAAGCTTTATTACCTTCCACCTTCTCTTCCCTTCTATCATTCTCAAACATACACACAGCGAGCAACGTGTTGCTCATCCCTCGATCGTCTCTGTAACGTTAATTGTCTCAGTCTTCAGTCCATAAGTCAAAATTGATTGAAAAAAGATAGATGTAATCATTTCCAAAATTCACAACATGTTTTTATCTAACAAAATATTCTGCAATCCATATTTGTTGGCGTTTAGTCTTTCAAAAACAACTTCACTTCGGTCAAAAAACAGTTCACTCGTGATAACTTCATTCAAAAACCTCAATCAAAGCTTCGAATGAAAAAAATGACATTATTACAGCCAATCTGCCTGGCCGATCCAGTTGATCAGGAGCTAACCAGACTGACTGCTGAAGCCCAGCCGCTATTTCAGAACAGCAACAGTTGAGACAGCATATGTCGATATGTAATTTAAACGTGTATATTAATACAATTATAATAAGCTAGTATTTCTTGTGCCGACTAGCAAGGGTAGCAAAGTTTGATTGACCAGTCGACTAATAACGCTCATCCCTAATAGTTATCACAAGGTGCAGCTGCATTTAGCTCTTCTTATCAGTTCCTAAATCTTGTATACGTTACTCCCCCTACAGAAAAAGAAATAGCCCTTATAGATTCTGACAGAAGGAGAACTGATTTGGGACACTTACAGTTTCTGGGAGGACAGGCGTCCAGGTAAAGAGGACACAGAGAATTCTGCTTTCATCTTGCTCTTGGATCCTGGTCCCAGCTTTTTCTTCTCCTCTCCAGAGCTCGCACTGGGTTTCTTTTCCTCTGCTTTACTGTAATGATGTGAAATAAGAGTCATTATGCCTGCTTCTATTTTGAAAATGGTTATTTTTCTAACATAATCATTATTTAACAATTCGAGACAAGGGTTCAGCGGGCATTTTTTTTTTTTAGCAATTGAGATACTTTTATCTGGAGCCAGTTTCTCCTCAAATGGGTATAGTTATCACAAGGTACAGCTGCAACAGCTCAGCCCTTGCTAGATCTATTTATCAATCAAAGACCATATGTGACAGATCTTTTTGGGATTGTTTCTAAGACTTTTTCCCAACATTTCGGTCTGTAATTGGGCAGAAAGGGTTTCCACACTGTGAACGTATCCATTAACTCAAATCATTGTGTAGTCAGGAATACTTTTCACTTGCCCTAAAATTTATAAACCATATAACCATCTCTTTATAATGTGTGACTGCTGGCAGACACGCTGAGCACATGTGACGAAGGCTTGGCATCGCTGTCATCTAAAGCTCATCGCCTCAACACGAGGGATCCCCACCACGCACAGTACGTAGATATTTCAGAGCACATCTTACGAGAGGAATTATCACATACCCACACGGAGACGCAAGACCAAGATTCTTCCACCTCGGACATGGTTCATATTTCTTCTCGCCGCCCGCCTTGTTCGGCGTATGCTGTTGCCTCGCCTTCTCATGCACATTCTTTTCCTGTTGCTCGTAAGACCTCTGGGGTTGGCCTTGTTCCTCCGCATCAACCGATTCCACATGCTGGATCTTTTGTGTTGATGGAAGTTCTTGAACTGCAAAATCCTGTTGGTAAGTGGAAAAAGACAAAGACTGGAGAGTCAGGGAAAAAGACCTCTTTCAATTCGCACCAAAATTCTAGTGGTGAGATATACAATACATTTTTTTTGTTAAAAACGTATGTACTGGGGTTGTAAATTTCTCTGAATGATGCTTATTAAAACAAAATAGTCATTCTGATGTTCACTTGTGCTTCTTGTGAAGCTGTGCACCATATTTTCCACCTACAATCTGACATGATGCCTTTCTCTTCATTATTTGAGAGACACATTAAATATTAAAGAGGACCTATTATGCTTTTGTGATCTTTCCTTTAGTGTGAAATAGTTTTTTGTGCATGTAAAAAGTCTTTAAATTTACAAAGCCCAAAGTCCACGCCAAAGGGAGTTCAAGGGGAATCCTGAACTGCCTGAAACGCCTTGCTTGAACTCCCGCCTTTTCTTCCGTAACGTGGTGATGTCACCAAGTAACACATTTGCATAATACCTGACTAGCGTCTAGTTTGGCACGCCCTCAAACAAAGCTAGTTAGAGCGGAGCTGGAGCGGAGTCTGAAGAGTTTGGTTCGGTTGACCAATCACAACAGTGGGCCAGTCATATTCAAGTCAGTTCGGAATATGTCCGAAATATGTCCGAAAAAAAGTCAGCAAAAATGTCCCAAAAAAGTCCATGTAAACATGTTCTAGTAGAAGCCCAAAAATAGAAGTATGCACCTGAAAATAAGCATGTTAGGTCCTCTTTAATGTCTGACAAAGTGTTGGCCATTTCACTCCAAGAAGAGGCATACAGTATAAAAACTACACAGCAGTATCAGTGACACGTGAAAAACATGAAATTCACATAAAAGTCCTTTCTCAACAATATGCAGACCTGCATAACAATTCAGTCTTTATTGAGGCATTGGAATAGAACAACACTTTCCCAATGTCTTACACAGAAGAGGTCCCCCTCTGTTAATTGGCTGAACAATATCAAAACTTTTATTGTTTCTGTACATTCCTCCACCTAAAACCTTGCAGCTTGGCACACACAAAGTAACGCCTTTGTGTCACTGTTATTCAGTTTTTTTTTCTGAAGTTTTGAAGGTCTTTATACCAAACTTTACAACATATATACTAATGCCAACAAGACACATATGAATGGTTTGCAGGCGGGAGAATTTTTAATCACAGACACCTGCTCTGCAGAAAATAGCTCAGACTGTCATTAGCTGTTAGGGGCTCAACATTTTTAAGGGCAGGGAAAAAGAATTAAGATATAAGTATTTCTATGGCTCGTGTTCACGCACAAGCTGGAGCCAAGCGTGCCCACATTACTTTTCCAAAGACTTGTTTTTCATAAAACACAAAGTGACCCGCTATTGGAAACATACAAGTCAATTCACCCAACCACAGACCCACAGTCGGAGTTTATTAGGCTAACCAACCTTCTTTAATTCTATTATATGTGAAATGGACAAAGTCCATGCGCTTACGCAGAAGGGAACACTCCACATTCCCGGACATGCCACGGTAAGAAGTCCTATTACAGGTAAAAACACTTCAGGCCTGGAGACTAACGCTGTGTTAAAGCTGCAGACGGTAACTTTGAGCAAATATGATAAAATGTTATTTTATAAAGCTGTCACTATATTCTGACAGTAGTACATGAGACACGTGAAAAATATCATGTTCCTCTGTGTCCTCCTGTGCTCCTACTGGCATTTGCAAGATTCCACTGTGATCGAGTGAAAATAACCACTCAGAGCCGAGCAGTCTCTACAACAGCTGTCAATCACTGCTGCAAAACTCCGATCAAACAGCTCTGATCAAATATGAATCAAGATTCTGTTACTGTACAGAAACATCTTGGTGTGTACTGTTTAACTGTACAATGAGAAAGTTTGTGACCCGGCCGCCATGTTGAAAACCAAGTCATGCCAAAACCAAGCACCACCCACCGGCCGGAGCAAACTTTCTCGTTTACAGATAACAAACATGTTAGCCGGAGTTGCAGGATACATGAAATTGGCTCCGGTCTCTCGAGCTCGCTTGAGCCATGGATGTATTAAGAGAACTGGATAAAGCGTTGGAGGCGGGGCCCCGTTCATTTCTATGAAAGTTGCTCAGTGGCGCATGAAGCCTAAATGGCTCGACTTCCGTCTGGAAAAGTACCCGGATCTTGGTCACATGGAACATGCACAGTAGCGTCCGCTCGGTCTCATGTCTCGGTCACGGGGTCCCAACGTCACACCGTCGTCACGGCTTGCGCTCCAGCCTCGGTCTGGGTCTCACTCACATGAACGGAGGAAGGGATATAACTCTGGATTCGGCTATTAGTGCGTTTTACAACTTTAAAAACTTAATTTTTTAAATAAGGGCTATTAGAGTGTTCGTACTGGGGAGTTGATTCACCTCAAAAAAAAAGGAACCGCTGAGTTACAGACGTCTCTTTCCCAATGTAAGTCTATGGAAAAAAGTATTTTTGGGTCCAATGCATTACATGACTGACACAGAAGTTGCAGTAACGCCATTTGGCCACTACGAAAGTTGGGATCGACGACCGGCTTGAGTGGAGCGGAGCGGAGGAGTAGCATTTATTCACCAACAAATAAACTGTACACACACTGCTACACCTACATTCACAGCTATAACGCCACCAACAACCCAACACTCACCGCTGCCACACACACACACGGTCTGTCGGAGACTCGTTAAAGTTATGCCGTGCTGATAGACTGTATGTGTGTCGGCGAGCACGAAGCCACCGGCACTGCTAACGTAGCACAAATACACATACTGTTTGTCGGACACTCGCTAAAGTTATGCCGGGCAGACACATAGCTGACAACCTGCTAAAACTAAACTAAATGTGCGGCGGAGACTTTTACTGGGAAGGTGGCACCGTGGCTGCTAAGTTCACGCTTGCGGACGGTGAACTGGAGACAGTGAACGCAGCATCGTGGCTGCTACTCTGCTGACGGTGAACTGGGAACTCAGTTGTCTGATGTGCTCATACACTGCAGCTGGCGCACCGCTGCATACGAGGCACAAATCTTGTCGGCTAACGGTTAATAATCGGTTAACGAGGGTTGGTTATCGGTTAAGACATTTTTCAAAATTAGCATCCCTAGTAAGTATCATAAACGTGTGTTTGCCACAGAGGTTATTTTCTACCATAATCTTAAACCCAATGGAAAAATCCCATTGGCTTTTTGTCGAGGGAACCCAGGGCGATGCTAACTTCCTGGTTTGCCTACAAAAATACGTCATCCCTGGAGCACTCTATAAGGAGCACTAGGAGGACACAGAGGAACATGATTTTTTTCACAGATTATCTGTCTGACCTACTACTGTCAGGATATAGTGACCGTTTTATATCATATCTTATTTATCAAATTTTCCTCAAAGTTACCGACTTAAACCCTTAAGCAGGACTGACGCCTGCAGTTCTTTTTATGGCAGGTGGCATTCAATCATTAGCACTTTTCTCATTTCTTCATTTGAAACCTCCAACTATTTACATGTGTTTGGGGTAGACGTGTTTCTAATTACTTGATCCATACTGATGGAAAATCAGCAGGGCAGCAAATCTGAAGCCACTGGCCATAAAACATCTGTCAGTGGCAAGATTCAAACAGTCTCGACTGACTGATTATGACAGTGAGGCAGTCTCTATTAATTTCAGGATGTGAATAACAAAAACAAATCTACAACCCAGGGAGTTCTTTACTCTTCAGTGAGCGTCTTGTGCATGCAAATAAGCCACATGTCCAATTTCCAATCACGCTGTGATGTCAAAACGAATCCACAACATTGAACGGAGAAGGCGAGTCTGTTTTCTCCCCTTGTCTCCTTTGGCTGCCTCTGCTCATTTGATTGAGGCTGTCTAATCTAATAGAACTGCTAAAAAAGACCTGCTTCCTCACTTTGGAAGTGAGCAGATATGTTTGGAGATTAGGTGGTGTTATCTTTGGCTATCGCCTTCCAAGTTTGGGCTCTCCACTTTGCAATCAGGGAACTGAGCTGGAGCTATGCAAGATTGTGTTTCTGACAGACGCCGCTGCTATTGCTCCCTCAAATTAAAACTGGAATGGATCATGTCCACGAGAATGACTGCAATTACTTAATATCTCAGACACAGGATGCACATTGCACCGTTTGATTGCTGTCGTCAGCAATCAATCAAACGAGTTTCAAAGCGATGCGTGTTTAAGTTGACCCCATCATATGAAGGTGATTAGCTCGGGAAGAAAATATTCAGCAGTGAGAGTGAAACAAAAAGTTACAGGACAAAGCGAAGCACATATCAAAGGAGTTCAAGAATCCAGAAGAAAAAGACCTTGACAATGATTTGTGCCTCCACAAACTGGTTCACAGCAATTTTTACTGCAGCTGTCCATCATTTTTAGATGGTTCAGACTCAAAGCATCATTCTTCACACAGGACTCGTAAAACATAAAAGCCTCAATGTCTTTCTTTACACGCTTCAGTCTGGCACTACTCATTGGTTTATTAAAGTCTTCACTAACCCCATTCCAGCTTACTGTCCTATGGACCAATAACAACTTCACAGACAGAATGGAAGCGCTATTCTACTGGGTACACGACACAAAGTATTGTCTTAGTATGAATGAATCCATAACATGGCAAACTCAAGCCCAACAGGCAACAACAGCTATCAATGTGTCAGTGTGCTGACTTGACTATGACTTGCCCCAAACTGCATGTGATTATCATAAAGTGGGCATGTCTCTAAAGGGGAGACTCGTGGGTACCCACAGAACCCATTTCCATTCACATATCTTGAGGTCAAAGGTCAAGGGACCCCTTTGAAAATGGCTTTGCCAGTTTTGCTTCGCGACAAGCTAGTATGACATAGTTGGTACCAATGGATTCCTTAGGTTTTCTACTTTGATGTGATACGAGTAACTTCACTCTAGGTTTAAAACTGAGCCCGCTACAATCTAAAAATCACAAGTTGCGTTAATGCGTTAATGCGTTAATGCGTTAATGCGTTAAAGAAATGTGTGGCGTTAAAACCAATGCATTTTTATCGCGTTAACTTTGACAGCCCTATTAAATAAGTATTTTTGTTGTCTTTTTCCCGAAGGCACTTCACATGCAGAATAGTTATGTGAAATCATCTGGCCCTTAGTTTTTGAAAAAGCATTGTGAAAAATGCATAAATTCTATTACTCAGACAGTTGTACTTGCACTTACATTTACACCCTCAGTTCTGAATCATATTTACAATTTATTTTACTGAGAATGACATCACAGCAAATAAAAAACAAAAATCTATACATGATTTTTTAAAGATACAAGATCGATACAAAGCAGGCAGTTTTAATGCTTTGATGATGCCACATTTTCCAACAAACATCAGAGCGAGTGAGGAAAAAAAAAGATCAGATTTTAAAATGATTAACAGATTTTTGGGCGCAGCTGGAATCTATTATTGAGGCGATTTGTTATGTCGTCAAATTACTAAAGCAGGAAATAGCACTACTGAATAAATCACGCGTATTTCAATGTCTGGACGTGAGCATGTGTCTGTCTGTGTGTGTGTCTGTGTGTGTGTGTGTGTGTGTGTGTGTGTGTGTGTGTGTGTGTGTGTTGAGGGGGCGGGTGGTGGGTGGGATGGGGCTGTGCTGTTTTGATGTTGGAACATGGAGGAGGTCGGTTTCAGAAAATTATTCAACACAGTGACAACCAGACACTAGCTCACTAGCGTGGAACAGCACAGACACTGATTACACAATCCTAACTCTGTTTACGTGTATGAGTCACACAGCATCAGCGATCAAATCAGAGGTTTAGAGAAAAGGACCTTGTTCGTGGGACAAAGAAGCATTTCAACACCCACACATTCTCGCTTTGGGAGTTAAAATTCAAGGTTACAAAAAGGAGGTCTTAATGTGTTGATGATAATTGCATCTGCCTGTATGTATTCCACTGTACCTGCTTGTTTATGTTCTCGGCGAAATGTGGAGATTTGCTCCTCAGAAGAGTTCCCAGGTCTTTGTACATATCACTTGTTCGCTCGTAGCCACTCTCCTCCCCCTCCTGTTTTATGCCCTGTGAAAACAACGTGAAAAACAGCTTCATTAATTCTAAAAACCACAATTATAATGTGACCCACATGTCAGCTGGAATAGCTGAGGTTAGAAAGCCCAGAGTATCTCCAGGCAGCCTCGAAGAGGAAGTGTAAAACCATGTAAACCGCTAAATTAGGTTTAAGACACTACTGCTCTTTGAGGTTTCATTTGCATCAATGTCACCCGTTCGGTGTGAGGTTATAGTTTTTTCACCTTGGCCGAACCATTTCCAGGTGAAGAAACAGAGGCAGGAAACCTATGGCTTGTCAGCAATGTCAGTGAAAGAGTGAAAGGTGCTGCAGCACGCAAAATCCTCTCTTAGAAATGATTGCTAACACATTCAGAGAGATTCCTGGAATTCGGCAAGTATTTGGAAGCTCTCTATACAATAGCACACTTAGGGACTTTTAGGGGGACACCAAAAGCCAGATATGTGATTTTTTCGACCGATTAATCGATTAATATACTATAGGAGCATTGCACTGTTCCATATATACTGAATATTATGCTAGTTCTCTAACTTTACAGTTGTGTAGCTCCTTCAGTAATTTAGTGGTGACAGGTCCACATTGTTTTCCTGCTTTCCCTAGAACCATGCTGAGATATATAATATATATATGAGGTAGCAGTTGTTGGGGAAGAGGATACACACAGTAACTACATTTGGCAAGGTCTATATCTTACACTCAAGATTTATGTTTCAAGAACAATACTAAAGGAACTCGGAATAATTTTTTTTTCAAAATCAATGAAGCACAACATAACGAACAAACAGGTGAATTTGCTGTCACTTGAAGGGATAGTTCGGGTGTTTTGAAGTTGGGTTGTATGAGTTACTTATCCATAGTCAGTGTATTGTCTACAGTAGATGGCAGTCGGTACGCCCCCAGTTTGGAGAAACACGCAGGAGTACCAGCACGGAACCAAAGCAATGTACTGCTGCGGACGAGGGCAGCAGCAAAACGTATTTTGCCACTTTAAAAAATCTGTTTAAGTGTACGCTATATTTAGAATATTTTTACCACTTTACCTTGCCGTCAGACAGCCCTTTCTGACGGGAAACTGAAGCCTTTATCTTTGATCTCTTCAATGCCACCAGATTCCATTGACAAAAACAGTAATTGTACCTCGCAGAACACGGGGGTTGCTGGTCTACCACTGCCTCGATTGGTTAGTTTATTTGTGTTATTGTGTGACTTTTATGTGTGTTATTGTGTGACTTTATATATATTAAAGGCTATATTAAGAATATTTTCACCGCTTTGTAGTTTTAAAGGGTTAGTTCAGATTCACCAAAGTAACTCAATAACACAAACAAACTAACCGAACGATGCAGCGGTAGACCAGCAACTTTCATGTTCTATGAGGTAAAATTACTGTTTTTTGTCAAAGGAGTCTGGTGGCTTCAGTTCCCTGTCGGAAAGGGCTGTCTGATGGCAAGGTAAAGCGGAAATTTAGAAAATATTCTACATATAGTGTATACTTGAACTGATATCGTTTTTTTAGGTGGCTAAAATACGTTTTGCTGCTGCCCCCGTCCACAACAGTGCATTGCTTTGCTTCCGTACTGGTATTCCTGTCTGTTTCTCCAAACTCGGGGCGTGCCGACCGTCATTTACTGTAGTTAATACACTGACTATGGATAAGTCCCTCATACAACCCCACTTCAAAACATCCAAACTATCCCTTTAACTGACTGTACAATGATGAATTGGCATATCAGAAATTATTTTCCAGAAGGTACTGAACATTTCCTCACACAGAAAAAGGAAACAACATTACGTAGACTGTTGCAGCTGACCCACAGTCCACAGTGCTTTATCTTCCTCGGCTTACCCCATTGAGGAAAACTCCAGCAGTGCTGCAGGTGATGTAGCGGGTCTCTGTGTCACAAGGCTCAATCACAAGGTAACAAATCTCATCAAGGGCCTGTCTCCACGGAGGGGCGCGGCAGCCATTTGAAAATACATAATCTAAAAAGAAAAGCAAAGAAAAAGTAGTCAGTTGCAAAAAAAACTTGCAGCAGACTTTATATTATGTAGTGTAGCCTGACAACAACGACAAGTTTGTCTCCAAAGGAAGAAGGAAACAGAGGAGCAAAAGGAGAAATCATCACAAATGCCTCGGCTGCTAAAGAGGATGACATAGTACTCCATGGAGCACAGGTCTGAGACATGGGCCCATAGTTTCACTTCCTATATAAATCATCCACTAAAAACAGAGCCACTTACTAGTGACACTATCATATTTAAGGCTGGTTGAGAGAGTATTTTCATAGACTGTCAATTCAACATGAGAAATGGGGACTGCTTTTACCACTCTGTGTGCACATGCTTTGTTAGGCCATGATAAATACACTGCAATGAGGCAAAAAACGCACACTGACTAACGACTTGGTAAACTGGATTCTGACAGATATAATGACTTCCATGTCTTTTGTGGCGGCATAACACAGACTTTTTATGCGTCGGAATATCCAGCATTAGTGTTAATAGCGATTGCTTTCCTCGCAACCCAGTGAAATATGGAGATAATTCGAACCTGATGTGTATCGAACCGACTTCAACACCCTCTTTTCCCCTTCGCTGCAGTGCCGTTTCAACAGCTCCACTTCATTCTTCACTGCGGCGGGGTCCAGCCCCACTTGTCTGTAATGAAAATGTAGGAAAACAAAACAAAACAAACATCCAATTCGTCTCATTCATTCATGGTTCCTTCTCTAAACCCGCTGCCTACTCCAATGAAACACAACCACACGTCTCAGTAGTTCACTGACTGAAAGTGGATAGCCGTGGAGGATGGATAGATAATCAGATTGAAAGCTGGGAGAACTGGAGAGATGGAAGAGGCACCTACCCGGCTATCTCTTTGAGGCACTTGCTGAGGAGCTGGTTATCAATATTTTGGAGCAAGAGGAACAGCTTGACCTTGACCTCTGAGTCCTTGCCTTGATCTTCCTCTTTCATTTTGTCTACCAGACTTAGAACATCAGTATGGGCATCTTGCTTCCCGAGGATGCTGGCAAAGCTGGGACCAAGAATCTTAACCACGGGGTCTCTATTTTCTGAACAATAAAAGAGGTTAAGCCTTAGCAAATCTTCAGATTCAGCAACTGATCACATAGTTTACGAACATGTGAGTTGGGTTAAAGCAGGAGTGGGTAGGATTGGAGCAAATATGATTAAAAAAGTTATTTTTACAAAACGGTAACTATATCCTGTCAGTAGTGCATGAGACCGGTAATCTGAAAAAAATCATGTGCCTCTGTGTTCTCCTAATGGCATCTGCAATATTTCACAGACCGGAGAAAAACAACCAATCAGAGCCGAGCTGGAGCCTTGCCGTCTCTATGCAGCTGTCAATCACTCGCAAACTCCAATCAAACGGTCAAACTAGGCAGCGCTGATCAAATATTAATCAATATTCTGTTACTGTTGCGTATTTCTCACATAAAATGTTTTCAGAAACATCTTGTAGTGTACTGTTTAGCTGTAAAAGGAGAAAGTTTGTGACCCGGCCACCATGTTGAGATCAGTTGACGAAATACCAAGCACCACCCACCAGCCGGAGCAAACTTTCTCATTTTAAAAACATTTTACGCGAGAAATAGGCATTACAGTAACAGAATATTAATTCATATTTGATCAGCGCTGCCTAGTTTGACCGTTTGATCGGAGTTTGCGAGTGATTTACAGCTGCCTCTGTTGAATGAACAGCCAATAGAAACGCTCTCTCTCTCTCTGAAATGACCTGTGATTGGCCAAAGTCTCCCATCACGGGCGAGATTTTTCAATGCCTGAAAACAGAGCCATGAGGAGGAGGAGTCTAGTTTTCTCTCAGAACATTTGAATTACAATATGCTGAAAGGTTATTATGGGATTTTTGCCCAATGATGCCAAAAAATACTCTGCCTACTGCCGTTTTAATTTTGACCGAACAAAACAGCAGGCCTTATACAGTATTTTTTCCATACACATTTCTTTTAGTAAACTAATCCTGCATTCTATCTAAATAAAAAAAAAGAAAAACATATTCATCATGTATTCTTCTGTCAGACAAATACATATTACCTTATCTCTTTTTGGCAGCGGCCCTAAAGTAAATACATATCTTGTAAAGGATTACCAATGGCAGGATAATTGGATGGTTGTAGAGGATAACTAGCAGGACAAACAAATTAAGTCTGTGGGTTATGGAGGTATGCTGGTGGCTGGACTACTTAGGATGCAAATTGGATTCAAATCTCATCCTGTGGTCATCATGCTTACCTTCTAGACATGCTTGAACCTCCTCCAGCTTCTTATCATCTGCCAGATGAACTAGTTTAGAGAGCTGGCTGAAGCTGCGTACATAAACAGTAGGAGGGGAGAGCTGCAACAATGGACGCCCTTCACTGTCTTTCTCTTGGGACTGTACATCTGAGTCACTGAGGGGAAAAGAAAACAAAAAAAACTTCAGTTTTATCCGTATTATTACTTTTGTATATTAGATTATAAATGCCAACACACTTAAGAAAGATCAGAGTCTGTACTTTTTGTACTTCTCTGCGTCCAAGCTACCAGATTCAAAGCTAACCACACTGAAAGTGGACCAGAACTTCTGATGAAATAAAATGGAATGTACTCAGTCTAACTGAAGCTGAAAAACAAATTAATTATAGCCTACTGCTTTGAGTATAGCCAAGGTAAAATACATTTGGACACCATGGTGACAGCATATCCTGCACAGACACGTAATACTGAAAGCACTGGCCAACCAGCTGCCTGCCTCATGATTAGACCAACCTGATGTCATAGTCTGTTTTGAAATCAGATGCCACTAAAGTGGTACTCCACTGGAGAGCCTCCTCGAACACATGCTCTGCCTCCTGCGGGTGTCGGGAGCTGAACTGCTCCACAAAGCACAGGATTTCTTTCAACAAGGACTCATTCATTGGCGTGGACTCAAGTTTGCCAGTACCAGAGCCGGCTGTGGTCCACTGGGCTGCCCTCGACAATGATACCCCCATAGCACCGGCTGGGATATTCTGAAAATAAAAATGAAAAACAACACTACAGTATCTTAATCACCTTTGGGAGATATTAAGATAAGGCCATGTTAGATTTCTAGGTAGAGATGCACTGATACCGGATCGGATATCGGGCCAATACTGACTCAAATAGCTGGATCGGATATCGGTGACAATGGGGCCAATCTATTCAATTCTATGTTTATATACTATATTCATTATATACTGACTTATATATATATACTGACTTATGTATATATACTTTTAATTCCTGTTTAAGTTTTGACCAATTTGTTGATGCATTTAAAAGGTTTACACCTGAATTGTAATTCCTGTTAATTTTGAAGATTTTCTTTGCCAAGTATTTTAATAATAAATAACAATTCACTAAATGTGTGTCTATGTATTTATTTGTTACATTTTGTTTTAAAAAGTTAAGAAAACTATGTTTAATTCAAGCCTGATGTTTCCTTACACATAAAAGAATGATCCCAGTCACTTCCACACAGTGAGGCATAAAGTTTATTCATTAAATACTGGTATCGGATTGGTGCTTGGTATCGACCGATACCCAAAGTCCAGGTATCGCTATAGGTATCGGGACTGAAAAAGTTGGATCGGTGCATCCCTATTTCTAGGCCATTTGCTTGATATATTTCAGAGATGAAACAATTAATCAATTAATTCATTGATCGACATAAAATTGATCAGCAACTGCTTTGATAATATATTGATTGCTTCTCAAATGTGAGCTATTTTTCTTTGTCTTATGAGTAAACTGAATATTTAGGGGGTTTTGGACTGTTGGTCAGACAAAACAAGCTATCTGAAGATGTCACTTTGGGCTCAAGGGAATTGTAATGGGTATTTTTCAATATTTTCCAACAGTTCATGAGTTTCTTGAGAAAATAACTGTCAGATTAATTGATAATGAACATATTTGCTAGTTGCAGCCCTAATATTTTTCAATCCAAATTAAATTAGCCATGCTTTACATGTGTTGATTTTAATTAAGGGCTCCTTTAAAAATATCATACAAAGTATATCATATTAATATTAATGTGACAACTCTATAAACGCTGCTAAGGTCATGAGAGGTTTGGGATCTTAAAAATACGTCAAAGGGCCATGAAAAGGTTTAGAAACTCTAAAATACATTACCCACAATCCTCAGGGCTTTAACCTGACTGCCATGTCACTCAAACACATTCTTACAAAGGTATAAGCTAGCTAACCCTTTTTTACCCCTTTTTTTAACCTTACAGTAACTTTTCTCAGCCAACAGACAACACTGGATATTTAAATTTCTCTAGCAATACTAGCACACCTGTTTGTTGAGAGCTGGATATAGCTATAATTTACCCTGCATTCAAAGCGTGAATATAAAATTAAAAACCTAACGTTAGCTAGCTACAGTATAAGGACATGTTGTGTTAATAGTGCTCACTAATGTCTTACGCTAACGTTAGAGGTTACAATATTTTCTGTAACTTTCTTTAGGTTAACACTTTCTAGTCAGCAGCTTGAACATTTGCACACATACTTGCTGTGTTATTTGTCGAGTTCTTCGTCTTTATATTAATGTATGTCGACGTTTAAACGGAACACTGACTAGCGTTAACTATGCTAACTTACGCTATACCTGTTAGCTAGTTAACGTTAGTTTACGCTTTTAGTCTCGTTAGCAAAGCTTAAACAGTTTTAGCTAACGTTATCCCTTTACTACAACCATTTTCAGCTTTTCCTCGTCAATAAACACAGGTTACATGTTTCAACCACGATTTGCTACTTCTACACGTGTACTTCAGAGCAAACTTACCGTGTATTTCGAGTTTCTTTTCTATTTCAAAACTTTTACCGACGGTTTGATGTCAACGGTGTCCATGGAAACTTCTCTCATCCATTCTCCCAGCCATATCCGCCCCCGTTGGTTGCTATGATACAGCCAAATACAACGGAAAGCGAGTTGGGTCAAAAATCACCAAACCCAAACTTTGAAATATCAAAATGAAATCCGTATAACTCACTGGAGCTCTGTGTCCACAGGGAGGTAATAACCCACGGGGAATACCTTAAGAAACTCTGCCATTACTATAATGTTCTGTAATTATTTTTTAGACCGTTTGTAGCATATTGATTCAAAGATTTGATATGTCTGCTCATTCAATATGTGCAGGGAAATGCAGGGTGGCATACTATTGAGGCTAAAAAGTCAAGAGGGCATATATTACATTTACATTTACATATTTTACATTGATGATTTTACCTGCTTTTACCTTGTAGCACTTTGAGATTTGTTTCAAATGTAAAGTGCGTTACAAATAAAATGTATTATTATTATATTATAAATATAATATATATAATATAATATAAATATATGTGAACTGATAGCAATTTGGATATGCAAGTGTTGTGACTTGCATGGTCAGAGACTAGTCAAATGTTGTCATAATAATAAAAATCCCTGTATGCTTTCCTTTTAGAGTGTCCACATGACCGCATATTTGAGAGCCTATTTCCTCTCTCACTACTGGTTTGGCAGTGTCCTGCAGACAAACATTGGCAACTGAAAACAGGCTATTTGGGTGGACGCTCTCTGTTTAGACACAGCAAACAAGTTCACTCAGTTCAAAGTTAACAAACCAATCAAAACAGGTGAGTTAAGCCTTATTCTTGACATGGAAATGCAGAGGTAAATAAAAGCCACTGATACAGACATTGTACATTTGCATGTGCAAAAAAGGCAATACTTGTGTTTCAGGACAGCCACTTCCCATGGTGGCATATTGTGAGAATGATTTGCAAAGTACGACAAAGGCAATGCTCAAGAAAATCCTACTTTTTATTGTACAAACTCACTCAAAAGTGACATGAGACAGAAACAGAAAGCCATCTTCAGGCCCCACACTATGGTAGACAGCTTGTAGATTCATAAATGGAATGCAGACATGTTTTCATTCAATGATTAAACTCCTTCCCTCTTAAATAACAAATTTGTGTCCTTATTGTTTGGCAGCTGCCCACCCATGATGTCCCGAGGTTGACTCAGAAATGGGGTCTCTCATGGCCAATGAAACCACTGATTTCCTCCTCGTCTGGCACACCGTCTGCAAGGAGCGCCAGTGGCGCGCAGACCTATCCCTTTTCAGCCTGGCGTGCATGGCGGCACAGCAGGTGGAACTACTTTGTCTCCTAAACCATTGGGGTGAGTTGGACTGAGCCTGCATGTAAATCAATCAGCGAGGATCCCCCAGGGGGGAGGAGAAGTAGTAGCTCATCTCTGGTATAGAGAGAGATCACTCTGGATGTTGTTGTTGTTAGAAGAGTGGATTTATGAGTTTGCCTCCTCCCTCCAGGTATTTTATTTGGAACAAGGGGAAAGCTGTCTTGTCTAAATTAAGAAGCATTGAGGAGATCTGCAAACGGGCTGCTGGAGCTGGGGGGCTGGAGGCAGTGGAGCTCAGACACAGACAGGACTGACGTAAAGCGTGTGCATCTGTGTGTCTGAGATTGAGAAGCAGTAAAAAACAAAGCAAAGAAGGTAGAGCTGCCCCCTCTTATTCCAGTAGTAGACTAATCGGTCGTTTTGGTCTTAGTCGACTAGGGTTTTTCACATATAGTAAAGTGGACCAAAAAGGGGACCAACAGAAAAGGGACTCAGTTCTTCTTGCGTTCACATTGTCAGTTCATTTGAAAGAGGACTCAGTTCTATTTCTGGTCCACTTAAGCTCTGATGAGGCCTCAGTCTTCTCTCTGTTCACACTATAGTTCCTACAGTACCTTCATCACTCTAGTGGTCAATACTTTCCCCTTCAATGACATTTTTAGGGTTGGCACAGGCACTTCCACACAGAATACTGTCCAGTTTGTCATAAAAGGAGCATGTGTCTCTTGTGTCAGATGATTCTCCGCTTTTTCTCACTCATCAGTATCTATTTTACATTGAAAAGATCTCCTTCAAACAACTGTATTTATTCAAGATTTTTGCCAAAAACTGCATTTTACAAGGTTACACTTGAATACATCATGATAACATTATTATTTTCGCCCAATACAATTTTTTTTGAGCTTGAATGCATCATAATGTAACTCAATGGAACCTCTGTACGTTAGCTGTTAACTCCATTATTTAGCCAAGCAGGACTGTGCTGCCCACCAGCTGCTAACTGCTAACAGCTAACAGCTAACGTTAACTAGCTCTCATCCTGTTGATTTCAACACGGATTTGTTGTTCATAACGCAGCATTATCAGGGATTGCTAACTAGAAACCATTAATGCCGATTGCATATTTTTACTGATTATTGGCTGATAACGGCAAGCCTAGAGGGCTTAAATACAATGGCAAAGGCCAAAGCAAACTGAGAGTGTGTTGTGTTCACAATGCACAGATGAAGTGAACTGCAACGCAGACTTAAAGTGAACCAAACTCAGACCACCTCCCGAGGAGGTCTGAGTACGGTTCGTTTCAGAGGGGTCTGAGTTCTTTTGGAGTGTTCACATATACGCAAAAAATGTTGACTGAGTCCGTTTGGAGGGCTGAAAGGGACCAAGTGTGAAAACACCCTTAGATTTCTTTAGTCAATTAGACATTTTTTATGCTTTTTCATGTTGGATGACTTATTTCTAAGAAAATTATGAACACACCTCTGGTAAACACAAGATTTAAAGTGGTGCTTTTGTGTGATTCTTTGTGGAGAAACAGATCTGACGATTAAATCAACTAATCAATTAGTCGACAAAAGCAACGTGTTAGTCGACAAAGAATTTCTTTGATCGAAGACAGCTCTAGAAGAAGGATGGGAGACTAAAAGGAGAAAGGGGGAAGGAAAGTAGGATAAACAGGGATCTTAATACATCTAACCCGGGGTCTCATTAGCGGGCCTAATTGCTGTTCGTTAAAAGGGATTAAATGAAACCCTCTCCTCATCCTGGGTCTTTCACAAAGTAAAACAAATAAGCTCCAAGCTCAGAAGCACCTGCTGCTCGCTCTTAGATGTTCTCTGACTTAAACTTAATACAGCATAATAAACACAACTGCTCTCCATGCTCTTTCTCCGATGCTTGAGTTCAGTCGCTGATTGAGCCGCATGGAAACACGCTGATGACACACTCAGAAAAGTACCGTAGCCCGGCCTCTTTACACATGGACATCATGATTGCATCCGTTCACAGTGTGTCCAACCTCCACAACACTCCATTAGCACTCAGATTATACATACACAAAAGCAGTGCGTGAGTAACAAGAGTGATGATGAGGAGGTGCGCCGACTACTGTTCCCGTTCCTGGTTTGAAGGGAGTTGGAGAACGTATCTCCTGTGTTTTTTCTTCAGGCATGGGTTCACATCCTCCGAAGATGTTTTTACAGGCTTCGTGTCAAATCCAGTTCAGCGCGGCTCACGGCTGCGCGGTTAAAGCAGGGAAGGAAACGGGTGACACAGGTCATTGTAATGAGCACCTGTGAATGTGTCGCACTAATCCATGTGAGGTTCTAGAATAAAAAAAACAGGAAATGGGACTCTAAGAAGAGGCTGTGACCGCATCCTCTGGTTGTAAAAAGCTCCAGAATAACCCCTGTCATTTCCCATAATCCTCTGTGTTTTTAGGCACAGAAAAGAAAGAGCAAGTGCTTTTAAATGGGATTCAGCATGGGTGAGTTGTGATGGACAAGAAGCTTGAAGACCTGTCGTATAACTTTCTTCCCAGGAACAGTTTATGGCACACTTTTGGTACTCCGTAGTGTACTCAGGGTCACTGCTAACAAACTTATCTAACATATTTCATGAAACTTTTTTTGGTTCAGAAACATTGACATTCCACGTATCCGTAGTTTGTAGAAACGTACAATGCCAACATTTTTTCTGGCGACTGGGTTGGTATAATCGTTCATAAATTACGTTTTTTTCTAACAAATCTATAGCTCTTAGAATCTGCATATATGTTTAATACATGTCTAATATCTTTTCATACATTTCTCTTGTGTTCTTTCACATAATTAAGACTATAGAAGTGTAAAAAATAGGCTATGTCAAATTATTTCAAGGGACATACGTGAGGGGGTCCCTGGTATATTCTCTATCTTGTAAGGAGTCCTTGGCTGAAAAAAGATTGAGAACCTCTGGTCTTTGGAGCTGTTCCAGACTTTATACCCTATGACATCATAAGTTTGAGTTTTAGCACTTTAGTTTCTGGATTTGTGTTTCTGAAAAGAGTTATTCATGTTTACTAATATTTTGGACTGTCTTAGACCATAGAAATTACGTATGAATTTTGAAAATGGTTCCACTTTCCCCCTTTACAGACAACGATGACATCATTCAGCTGTCCTAAGTAATTGCCTGGTTTATTGACTGTTTAAATAGGCACCAGCACAAGAGGCCACTGTAAAGAGCGATAACGGAAGCAAAGACAGCAGTGCCAAAGAAAATTGAACCTAATTATTCCTAATACACACACAGCCTGAAGAGTATCTCCACATTAACTCATCGTTGTGTTATGTTACCCATCAAAATAAAGCAATCTCACATTTGGTTATAACAAAAAAAGAAGAAGAAAATTACTGTTTTGCAAATTGTCCTAAAAGTTGGCAGCAAAATGTTCACTACATGAAAATTAATCAAAATCTGTTCTAAATGAGTCTCAGCAAACAAAACCTGATACTGTTGGGAATATTTTCTTGCAACAATATCATTGCTCTTGAGCTTCTCATGGACATAAACCTGCAATTGTGGTTTCCAAATACTGTGTATAGTATGTATTTCAAGTGGTGATCGCTTAGTGCCAGTGCTTTCTTTGGAGTGGATGGACGCTTGTCAAATATAGAAGTAACACAAGATTTATGGCCATAGGCTTTTGGGCAAAACCAATCACAAAGTCGACATGTACATGACTTAAAACACATTTTGTTTATTTTGGTTGCAATTCTGCAAGGCGACACTTGGCTCCAGAAGGAAATCATCGAGGCACTCTACACAAGAGCTTTTATGTATTTCCAGAAAAGCTGAATGAGCACATGCGACCACAAAACATATCTTAGAGAAAGTCATATCACCATAAACTTGAGTGTTCCCAGCACCTCTGACAGTGATACAGTGTTTTCTTTAAAACTGCAGGTTGTCATTTAACGTAAAAATAGAAAATGGAAATAGAAAATATGAAGCCAGGTTAACAACATGGATGTCATGAGCAGATTTAAGCCAGGGAAAATGGCTGTGTGCTGCTTCAATACAGAATAGATCACATGCATGAATTTCACTTTTTAAGTACATGTTGTTTTACATCATTAATGTAAAAAATGATTTTGTTAGTTACCTAGCCTGTTGTGTATATTGGCCAGTATTGTATATTGCTTTAATCGCCTAATTGTACACTAGATACCACGTTTTACATTAAAGGTGCATTGTGTAGGATCTGGCGGCTAAGGTTGCAGATTGCAACCAACTGAAACTTCTCCCGTGTACCAAGCGTGTAGGAGAACCATGGTGGCTGAAGGGAAAACGTGAATGGCCCTATCTAGAGTCAGTATTTTTTTTGTCCATTCTGGGCTACTGTAGAAACATGGCGGCCGGCTCCGTCAAGAGGACCCCCTCCCTATGTATATATAAACGGCTCATTCTAAGGCAACGAAAACACGATTCATATTTTCAGATGATTATTCACTAAAGAAAACATAATTATTAATATCGTATTCCATTTCTACCAATAGATCCCCCTAAATGTTACACACTGGTGCTTTAAGTCAGGCAGGCTGGTGAGCTGAGTTGTTTAGCGCAGTGCTAACGTTTTCAATACGGTAGATGTGACCCGTGTATTGGCAAATGGGAAGCCTTTTTGTGGCAGAGATTTCTAGAGGTTTTCCACCAACTGGCCACATCTGAAATCCATAATGCCAAGTAACTGGTTAAAGCTCCACACCTTCAGCAAACTCTACTTACCCAAAGTCAATTTTTACTTGCCCCTATACAAATTGATTTATTGATTAGCAGTTACCAAATAACAACAAAGTTAATTGTCATGTTTATGTCATGTCTTTACCTTCCTCCATTTTCTCACGAGTGCCCGATCGGTACTGCACATGTGCAAGGAAGCGAGATAGCTCGCTCCATAGCTACTTCCCTCATCTGCTCCGGAAAAAACAATGTGTTCAATTCTTTTTTACCACTTGCCCAATCGGACAAGTCAGTTGCTCGATTTACTTGCCTGATGTTGCATTTTACTGGCCCCGCTAACTTGTGTTTGTTGGACCCATCCACCTCCCCTACCCTCCTACCCAGTGTGTGTCATTTCTCTCTTTAAACTATGTCACCACACTCCCGGTGCACTTTCTGTGAACGTTTACTGCTGCCGCAGATGGGTTTACATTATAGTTAATGGAACGCCCGGTGCGTTTCATACCGGGGCTAAAGGGTGCCTTGTGCGGCGGTATCACACACCGACGGCAGAGACAAAGCGTTGGTATTTAACGCCCTGGGAATGAGAATAGGCTGGTCCCTGATGTGAAAGCCTCCTTATAAACATCTTAAAACTAGATTTTTTTAAGGCCTCTCTGTAAGACACGGCCACAACATTAAGAGCCACTTTAGTTAATATCACACTTAAGTTGTGCAAATTCACGAAGAAAATTGCAATTAAATCATCAAAATCAATTGACATGCTCAGGTCTGGGGCCTCAGGGCAGGTGGTTAGTAATCTGGCCTTGGGGTGTTAGACGCTGACCATGTCTAGTAATAGCAACATTCCCAGTTCAAGTTGGGTCAGGGGCCTTTCCTGCATGTCGTTCCTCCTCATTCTTCCCTCATTTCCTGTCACCTCTCTACTGTCTGCTATCAAAATAAAGGCAATAATGCCCAAACAATTACTTAAAAAAAACAAATGTAAAAGCTGTCTGGTTCATGTGAGGACATGTTGGCCCCACCTTGACCTGTTTACTAGGCCTCTAAATACCCTTGAGCTGGCAAAATCCGTTCTGCTAGACCGATCGCGTTGCCTCCGCTCCCCCTTCTCCTCGCCCAGAGATAGCAGCTGGTTCTACTCTCTCAAGATGTTCAGCACGCTTAAATAAAAACACAGATCTTCCCTCTCTTTCTCTCCTCCTCTCCTTCACCTCCTTGCTCCTCTGTCTCCCTCGCTTCATCTCTTGCAGTGTAATTATTATTTTGAAAGTGCGGTCTGAGAGGCCGTCCACGCTTGGCACTGCCTCACTCGCTAACGGTCGGAGAGCTCTAATACAATTTGACTTTTGCCGTATAACCTCTCCAGGAAGACATCAGGGCCCCTTTGTTCTCTCTGTCTCAGGATGAAGGGAGAGCCGAGGTAGCAGCTGAAAACAGGAGAGGAGAGAGTGGGCAAGGAGAGAGGTAATGAAGAGCCAGTAAGGAGGGGAGAGGAGTGGGAGCGAAGAAGAACACGTGGATGAAAAGAGTGGACGGAGATGAAGATAGATGTTGAGTGGAAGATGGAAATGGAAAAGCCGGGGACAGGAAGAGAGAGTGAGAACAGACGAAGAGGGCGACTTGTTAAGTGTGGTGAGAGGTGAATGAGAGAAGAGGCTGGTTCCCTGTCCTCCCGTCATTAGAGAGGAGGTGCTGCTTGAGCCCTTTGTGTTGGTGCAGCTCCAGCATTGGCGCCGCCAGGCCAATCAGAAAAAGAAAGAGAGAGAGAGAGAGGAATATTGCTCCTTGGAAATAATGAGACATCCTCATGAAAGGCATGAACAGAAAAAGAGACTGCGAACAGACAAATGCAATTTAGAGAGGACTTTGCCTGGAGACAACTCTGTTGTTCATCACATCATTTATTTTGAACACAGAACAGTACACCTCTGTCACTGCTTTGTATAGTCTTGGTTATCCTTTTATTATTCTTAAGCAATCCAATTAAAGTAAGTTTAAACTTTAACTCTCATTTATTCCCTTTTTTAGAAACTTGCACCAAGCTGTCAAACTAGGTGATCTTGTTCTAAAATGAAATGAGATCCAGCAGTTGCATAGCCTATTTCTCTCTTAAAATGTTTTCAGAAGTTGATTTTGGTAAATTGTTCAGACGGAATAACAAAGTTTACAAGCAGGCCGCCATGTTGTTTCCTGTTTGAAACGGCAAGCAGAAAACCAGGGACCAATCAGGTGCATTCCACGATAGGGTATGTCACCACTTGAACATCCAGTTGAGTGGAGCAGCGCGTCCCCTAGTGTCCTCGCTGGACCTGGTGGCACCGGACTTTTAACCGGGAGACCCAAGATCGTTGTTGATCAGTGTTTTGTTTTGTAAGTTACGTTAGTGACGTCTGTCACATGGCGATTGTCACATTTTTTATTCACGATTGTGAGGTGTTTTCCGTAGTTGTTTCCGTACGCGTTTTACTTAGTTTACCTACTTATTTTAAGCCCAACCATGACATTTTCCCTTACCCTAACTAAGTGGGTTACTTGCCTGAACCTAACTGCGGACGTTTGCGTGGCATACAAATGACATGCAAAAAGTGGCGTACAAATGACACGCAAAAGAGCTAAAATGCGTACTCATGACATGCGGAATGTCCGTGAGACGGCTGATCTAGAGCATGTTTTGTCTGCTGGAGAAAGTCGGCACAGAGCTGATGTGTCGCTCATGCGGAGTCAGTTTTACAAGGTAGAAGAAAAC
Source organism: Sebastolobus alascanus (assembly GCA_916701645.2). Lineage (NCBI taxonomy): Eukaryota > Metazoa > Chordata > Actinopteri > Perciformes > Sebastidae > Sebastolobus > Sebastolobus alascanus. Next base: position 2,484,834 of record CAKAOJ020000020.1, read on the forward strand.
ATAATTTTGCCGCCAATTTGTGTCAAATGTGAATGTTTAGGTTTGGGAGCCACTATGAAACCTGTCTGAGTTGAGTTTCACCATGCTGAATTCCACAACATGCCTGACCGTCACTTGGCCTTTTTCCTCATGTGCCTCAGCCAACCTCATACTGTGATTAACAGGCGGCCACAGCAGGAGTATATGAGTTCAGCATCAGCTGGCTGCCAGGGTGGCCTGCAGTGTCATTGACTGACAGCTATCAAGTAGTCTTTGTTTGACCTCTGAGTCAAATATGGAGAGATGACATAGACGTTGACCGCAGAATTAAAATGTCATGTTTGGTTTATTTCTGTGTAGCTGACCGTGTTACTGCACAGGAAGAAAAAAATGTACTGGCAAATGGTAAAACGCACTCAACTCTAAACTAGCCAAGGTGCTCTATAGTGTAATTAATCAGCGTCAAATTTGCATGAGACATTTGTTTCGTTTGAGTTTGTGCCAAGGAGTTGCAGATTTCAAGATCATAATATTTTTTTCATTCACTCATTTATATTTTCCACTCAAGTTGTTGCCAGTAGTATCTGTAGATAAAGTCCTTTGAGCGCTATTTATACATGACACCATATTTTGTCCTTGTATAACTCGACATTTTGGCACATCCTCTTTCAGGCCTTCAGCAGCCGTCTGGGGGGAGTCATTGCAGAAGCAGGAAGGTATATAATCCAACATAGCATAGCTTGAGCATCAGGTAATCCCTATCGCTTGCCTATTGTTCCCAAACAGTAGCATCTCCAGCGCTCAAAGAAAAGGACAGCTGCACTTTAGGGAGTATCCCACTAGCCACTTTGAAGCTTGGCAATTTTGGAAATACAATATGTTTTTCAACAAACCACGAAAAAAGGCAGTCAGAGTCGGTGCTGTTCCAATGTTAACAAGTCTAATCACAAAGCTCCGAGGACTAATCAGTCTGTCTGTGGCCTGCGTGTGAGCTCCGCTGCTGCTGCGCTGCATAGGCTGGAGGGGGGTGGGGGTCTGGGTTTGGCCTCGCGGTGGGAGCCTCTCTGGAGGGTTGCAGAGCGGTCCGAGTGCCAGGCAGCCAGACTTTGGACTGTGGGCATTTCCTCCTTTCAGATGGCTTCAGTTAAAGGGGCGCTCCGTTCTCTCAACCTCTGGCTGGCTGTACACCAGCCCCTGTGGAGCATCACTCATTAGGGCCTGTTGTCTGCAGCCAAAACCTCAACTGCTCCCTAAGCCACTGCCGCACCACTCCCCGCCATCAACACCTGCTCACACATGACACACAGGCTCCGGCTGACTGCTGGGAAGAACTCCCTTCTGCTCTCCCAGATTTTGACTAACAAGGTCCTAAGCATCCCTTTCTTTTCCTGACGCCTTGCTTGTCCAACACATTCTCACTCCCAACTCGTCAAACACCGCCGCTTGGCCAGTGCCCCTCGGCATCGGAGACCGACACACGGGTTACCCCTATTACGTTACTTTTGGAAAGACCGGGGACGGCGTGTCAAGATACGCTCATGACATGCATAGTGTCCTTTCAAAATAAACTTCCATTTTCAAGTAAGTTAAGTTTAGGCAACACAACCACTTAGGTGGGGTTAGGAAACAGTCGTGGTTCACTGACTCGACTTACGTGACTAACGACTCGCGGGATTAGTGACTCACGGGATAGACGATTCCAACGACTCACGTGACTAACGACGTACGTGACAAAATAAGTCAACGTTGGTCTCCTGGTTGAAAGTCTTGTGTTTGTTTGACCCATCCACCTCCCCTCCGTCCTGCCCTTAGCGGACTCTCACGCTATTAATACTACATCACTTGCTCCAACTGTCGAGTAATGCCACTGGTGGGTTTACATTGGAGTTAGTCGAAAGCCCGGTTCGTCACAAGCTGTCGCTAAAGGGTACCTTCGTGCGTCGGTTTCCGATGCCGAGGGGCACTGCCCAATCTGTGGGGTTTGACGAGTTGGGAGTGAGACCGGGTTGCCCTTTTCGGCTGCGTTCTGAAAGTCATCACGCTTGACTGTAAAATCAACTGTTTATAGTTGGCAGAGGTGATCCGTTTTATGGGTTGTTTATCTTATAGGGCGCTGTCACATGGCTTCTTTCATGTGAGTCACGATCACTTTGACAGTTTAACATGTTGCGTTGAACAGGTCTGTCCTCCGTCCACCAGGTCCGGCCTAGACAGGGCCTGGTAGCCCTGCAGTCTCCTGTCTGCTCAACACATAATATATTGGCAAAGCCGTAGGCCCAGTTCCTCACAGGGCCTATGGCTCTTTATTGGAAATTACGTCACCTCATAAAGGGACATGACCCATTACAAAATCACGCTGCTTCTTGTTATTCTTCCCTTGCAAAGAGGAAAGTCTTTCATTTGGTCCCGTTTAATCCTCTCAGCCTTGATTTTGTTTGTTTTCTATCCTTCCCTCGGATCACGTGAGTTCATCATACCTCCAGGTGGGCAGGCAGGCCATCAAGGCAACTTGATTAGAAACAGCACACAGTGAGTTCGTATGCAGCCACCCCGTGCTCTTCTTCATACCTAGCCATCCCGAAAAAAGGATGACAACGTGTCAAAACATGGTGTGTGGAGTGTAGGTTCAGGGGCCAAGGGCCAGGCCTTTGGCTTTTAGGCTCTGGGAACAAGCCGAGCGATACATGTGTGATTGTCACGAGTGGGGTCAAGCTCCTGTCAGCCTCGCACGGTGTTGATACAGAGATGCCAAGAGCTCCTAACATGTCACCATGTTTCCCAGAACATGACAATAACAACGTGATGTCTGCACGTCTGTTACAAGGTCTTTGCGTGCAGCATGAACCTGCATCGGCGAAAATATATATACATTCTGTCAACCTCTAGGGTTTCACGGGAGGGCTTGTTACATTCATGAACATGGCTCATTAAATGTCCCTCTATTTTCTTAAATGCAGAGATTCATAATGTGATGATGTGTAGTCTTCACAATTCTATGGGGAATCCAACATTTTCCTCCTATTAGCGTACATATGTCATCAAGACCACACATGTATTTCATGTTTTACTTGGCAATCAAGGCTATTGTGCAAAAGCCATAAAGGCTGCACACCTGCACAAATGACTGATATGAGATAAAGAATAAATCACAAAACTATTTATTTATATCACTAATGGGCAGCCATTTGTGTAGAATAAAATACAGCCATAACTTACTGTAGAAGGGTGAAAGCCTAAGTATGTCACAATAAGTTCATCAGCTGTTACTCCGTAAAAGGTGGCAATCTCCGGGTCTGAAAAATGTGAAAAAACAGTGCTAAAGTGCCCTAAACTTGCATTCTTTCTCATAGCCAGCAGGGGGCGACTCCTCTGGTTGCAAAAAGGAGTCTGATTGTATAGAAGTCTATGAGAAAATGACCCTACTTCTAACTTGATTTAATTACCTCAGTAAACATTGTAAACATGAGTTTATGGTCTCAATCGCTAGTTTCAAGTCTTCTTCAATACAGCATGATGTTCATTTAGTAAATTATGGTCCCATTTAGAGTCAAATAGACTAAAAATCAGGGTGTGCTTTAGGGCGTGGCAACTTTGTGATTGACAGATTGCTACCACGTTACTCCAGTCTGGGAGTTGTCCCTGTTTGCTTCTTACAACTTTAACCCTATCACTGTGTTTTCAGTTCATGAAAGTGAATTGTAACATTTTGGTCACCTAAAAATGTTTTATTCATCGTTCGGTTATACTTAGCTCCACCCTCACACGTCACTTCTGGTTCCAAAAAACCAAGATGGTGACGGCCAAAAACCAAGATGGCGATGGCCAAAATGCCAAACTCAAGGCTTCAAAACGGCAGTCCACAAACCAATGGGCGACATCACAGTGACTACGTCCACTTCTTCAGTCTATGCTCTGTACATGTCTTTGTGACACTGTCAACTGCAGGAGCAATTTGTTCAGTTTTTGAGATATCTGTCTGTGCGGTAGCTGCTATGCTCTGTCGTTTATCCAGAGTAAAGGCCCAATCACACCAGAAAGTGTTTTGTGAAGCAGTTTTTACTCTGACAGAGGAAGATTGAATGAAAGTGAAAGGTGCCACACCGCTAATAAGCTACAACACGATAGCCTCCTCCATTTTGGTCTCTCTGGCCCTCTGTTCCCCCAAAAGTTGGCTCTGTCATGCTAGTTTGCCATTGACCAACACTACAAATTAGTTTGTCAAAGTTTGCCAAAGTTCAACTTGACGTGCAAGATTTGCTTGGATTTACTTAGACCCTGCGAGTAAATCCTCTGAAACCCATTGAAATGAATTGATATTGCCATATAATCTTGCCCTTCCACAGTAAATGTTGGTGTGACCGAGCTAAATGGTGCACTGTTTAAGAAAAGAGATGCTACTGTTTGACAATGGTGAGGTCACAGGTAGGGCTATACTATGCTCAAAAATCAACCCTTTATCCAAAAACAAAAATTGTCCTAACTGACTCTTGATCTTTCTGCGGTCCTTTCCAGTTTCAGAGGGCTGTCAGCTCATCTGAGGCCCTGCGCAGAGCAATGAGCTTCTCAGGTGTCTTGGAGGTCCTGGGCTCAGTCCCTGTGGTGTAGCTGCTGCCACATGGAGGTAACTCTATAGCGGACTCAGTATTAATGACCAATGACCAGGCCTCCTTGTAATCCACTTACCGTCATTACACAGGGTCAGCATGGCTACTGCTGCTGGGCTCTCATACCCCAGCTGGACGCACTGCTACATTCCATTTGAGTGATGTACGGTTGGAAGATGGAGAAACACTGTTTTGCTACTTACATTTGCATGTATTGGGTTTTAGAAAGAAGTCGTTCGAATGACGGCGCTGCTGGAAACCGAAATGAGGATAATACAGACTATTAAAAGAATGCTCCATTGCAATGAAAACAGACACATTTGGAATGCAGGTGACGTTTTTTTTGCCTCTCACTCACCCTAAATGGGGGAAATCATGGCAGTGTTGAGACTAATTTGTAGCACACCGAGGAAGGTCCTGACCTCTAGAGTGCTCCAACTTTCAAGATGACAGTTCAGAGTCCGTGTAATTAAAACTGCTGCGATAGAGGCCAACAAGACTCGGGGGAAGGCCGCAGGGAAAGTTTAAGAAAATACAGGTGGACAGCTCCGAACTCCTCTAACATAGTCAACGCCTTTGTGCAACCTCGGCCCCCGTACCCTGCTTTAGCTCCACATGTGTCAGGAGGAATTTTCAGCAGCGCGGACCCTCCAGATGAACTTTTACCCCTTGGTCTCACTTTCAAACGCATACAAACGGAGACGAGTTAACCTGCGCAGTATGTATACATACGCCACCCTGTGTTAATGACCAACTGCGCTATGGCTATTAGGCTGAGCGTGTTGTTATGATTTCCACGCATTCCCATCAGGGTGTTTTCAGGCCGGGTAGGAATGAAGGGCATGCCCCGTTCACTCCTTGCTCCCCACCCTCCGGTAAGTCCTGTAATTGAGAAATACAGCTCAAGGTAACATGCCCTGAAGACCTTTGCCTACAGACATGAGGTAATGGTGGGGCTAATTAGGCTGAGGAGACAGGGTGGGCGGAAGCTCCTGGCCTGAAGCCCCATTAGTCTACGTAGCAGTCTCCCTATGGTCAAGGGCATTTACCCGGGGATGAGGAAAACAGAGCGGCATCGCTGGCTGGCTCCTACGGTAAAGCCGTGGTGATGGACTGAGTCACCACATGAAAGGCTGGGCAAAGGCAGGATAGTGGAACGCCGGAGAAAGAGAAGCTCAGAAAGAAAGGCTCATTCAGGACGGTGAAAAACGATGAGAAGTCTCAGCGGGAGTCGGTGTCCCCCTCCTTCTTACCTTCTTCTGATCCTCAAGACAATTTGTCTTGTTACACCGGCAGGACTTATCACATCGAGCCCCATACAGGATATTGGCCCTGACGCTGTAATTTTAACGCAGTAAATCAAAATGATTGCAGCGTATATCGTAACGCGAGACTTTCGCTTTAATGGTTTCCGAAATGCGTCAGGGAGACGTAGCCGGAACCCCTTTGACATGTCACTGGGCCACGGGATTTCGGACTTTTCCACAACTTAATCCCGGTTGTCCGTCTGCTCGTCCCACTCTTCCTCCTCCTTCCTCTGCCCTGCTTGTCTGGCTCTGGCCCTCTTCTCCCAAACAATGGGTTCAGTTAATGCACGGATTTATGGGCATGAAAATAAATACATCACAAGGGCAAGAAAGAGACCGATTCATGAGACCTTACAGCAACGTTAATCTCCCGAATCTGAGATAAAAGCCGAACTTCACTTACTATAAATCCTCAAGATTCCTAACTGTTAAACTATTATACGAAAGGGGGATAGACGGAGAGCACGTCTTTGATTTGGTGAGTGTTCATGTCTGAGCTGGGGAAGCCATCGCTTGGCCTTAACTCACATGGCAGCTCACTCTTCAAGAGATGACGGGGAAAGATGAATAGAGAGGACGAGGGATTTGTTATCTTAAATCAGTCAGGGGCCGCCGGCAGACTTTTATACAACTATATGAAGATTTATGAGAGCGTCTCTCTTCTTGCTACTACTTACTGTAGGGCGATGCCATTCACTGTTCCGTTTTATTCATCATATATACACAGACCCACATGTACACACATAGTATTTTTCAGCATTACATCATAACTCAGCTAAAGTACCTTGGCACATGTGGCCGATTCCTCTCGTTATCCACGTCGGGGGAAACCTAATCTGCGAACACGTGTTTCTGTCGTCCCCAGTTGAAAGAGAATAAAACACAGCATCCGGGCTCAGATCGCTCTCGAGATGATGTGGGCTCCGTGAGGCACAGGCTGATGACACATCAAGGAACCAAGAAAACAGCATGTCCGTCACTACCTTGGATGACACTGAATCAGGCGCTCATCGTTTGTTACAAGAACAGGTCTTGGGAGTAGAGAGCTTGGAGAGCTATCAAAACATATCTCGACACCCTTGACACCTCAAGTCAGACGGAGTCAAATAAACACATGAAAACCCTACAGTGGATGAGATAGTAGGTGAAGACAAACTTGAGTATAATGGGTTGAACCAAGGAGTGGAAAATACTCAAAACTAAAATACCGGAGAGGGAAGATAAGCCCTGTTTCCATTCACGTATCGCATTAGATAAGCTGTATGGAAACGGCAAAATTTGATAAAACTCCCTCAATTTTGAAAAAAAACGATTTTACACTCACTTGAGGTGTTTTTTTTGCCTTTGTCGAAAAAGAGTTGATAAATTGCTAAATGGGATATGGAAACGCCTTTGCCAAAAAAATTCTGATGTCGTGAACATTTAACTCACATGACTGATCAGCTGTTTCCGCTGTCGGCGTCTTCTTGGATATTCCCATTACGTGCAAATGCTTGGCTTCGTCTCGGGGCGACATGAAACATAGCCACTACTAGCTGACATGAAAGAACAATTAAAACTTGCCCAACAGAAACAAATGTCTGAAGACCTCTTCATTGGGTTAGATGCTATGGTGGCCAAGCTGACTTTTTGTTTCCAGTTTGCAACCTCTACTTCTTCTACTACGAAATTTAGTGTGTTGATTCATGTACATAGACACAAATTTCACATTTTTTCCGTGATGGTCAGCACAAAATCAATTTATGTGTAATCCATGTAATTGTGAACTGGGAAGTATAGCTAGAGAGCGGCAAACGCCACTTAGGAAGGAGGTCGGGGTGGATGGGTGGGTCAAAAACACAGGACTTTCGCCCAGGAGACCACTGTTCGTGTTCCGTGTGAAACCACAAGTCAAAGTTGATTTATTTGTCATGCAACTTCCGTATTTAAGTTACAGCACTTCCGGTGTTAATGAAACACTAACTGGGATCTTTTTCTAAACCTAACTACGTAGTTTGTTGCCTAAGCCTAACCAAGTGAATCTATTCCTAAACTATGTAGTTTTATTTTGAAAAGACTGGAGAGGAAATTGGCACATGCGTCACGTGTTGCTGGACATTCGTAGAAAAAAGCACGAAAAATATGTTTTTGAAAGTCATGCTGAGCACCACGAAAAAAAGGGAAATTCATGTCTATGCACTCAAATAAAATAGATTAAATTTCGTGACTATTTCACAAACTGCCAAGAGATGGAAACGCGCCTGATTTGCATTTCTTTTTTTGCAACATTTCAAAAAGTTTGCTTAAAATTTGCTTGACAATTGAATTGAACACGACTACTGGCTCCTTCAAGTCTGAGACAGACGGGGACACCTTTACTCATAAGATCCTTGGTAAAAAAGGTCCTGAGCACTGGTCCGTCTTTGGCGTTACAGCGTGAGAGGAAATGGGCTTGATTAACACTCACTTAGAACCTCCAGTATGTCAATGCAGAATGTCCCTGTCCAAGCATCGCCTCAACCGCCGAACTACCCAGGACAATGTGGGGTGGCAAATGACTTGAAGGGGAAAACCGTTCTCACTCACCTACTCACTCACTCACCTTAGATCAGAGGGCATGATGGGACAGCGCCATGTTCCCGTCCGTACAGCCGGCAGCCTTTGAGTCTCCCCCAGTCACTCTGTTATCCTAATTAAGAAGAAAGACAGAGCGAGAGAAAGACAAGACGTGGAATAACTGGTTCCTCTCTTCAGCCTGAGTGACCGCCGTTACCTCCTCCTGACCTTCCCCGCCCACCGCCTCCTCCTCCACCTCACTGCGTCCTTATCCTCCTTGGCTGTAAAACCCCCCCTCCTTTGCTCCACACAGCCATGAAACTGGAAAAGAGGAAATGTGAAGGTTAGGCGACCTGATTTGGACCGTTGGGGGATTCTTTTGGAACTTCATCAAGCGAAGGCCCGTTGAATCCTCCGGTGGGTCGCTGGTTGGAGTCCGGACTTCTCCAGAGCCCCCTTTTACCACCCCCGCCGACTCCCTCCATTTCACAGAGCCACTGTTTTCAAAGGTCCAGTGACATCTGAGTTAGTAATTTGGCACACAGCTGGAGCAGGACACTGGGGTTTAATTGGGCTGCACTGCTCTGGTGGTTTCAGCAGTAACTGGATTCAGACCCTTTCCTTCAATCTCGATCCAACAAATCTTCTCTTTAGGAGCTCATACTCCATCTGGATGTAACAACTATGAGTGTTTTTTATGCGCATTTTCAATTTGCGCATGAAGTAGAAACGCCGGAAATTCGGAAAAACTCTAAATATCGCTTGGAGATGGAAAATATGGTGTTTCGATAAAAGCAAAATGCAGTGCAATAGAAACAGACTTAATTTATCATGATGTTCATGAAGCATGCGACTTAAACGTCTGCTGAGGTTTCTGCTCCACTGAAGAGACGAAAAACAGACGAAAGCATCAGATCTGTGTGGAGCAACGAAGAGACTAATGTTCCTCAAATTAATATATGAAACAAACAGAAACATCATATTTACATCGCATTTCCTGCATCGTTTTCATTCATTTGAGGTTTGACTAGCGCTCTTTTAAATTACGTCATCTCTTTGCGCACTTTTCTTCTGGTTTTACGGCATCCTACTAGAGAATTAGCTCCACCAACTGTTTATCTTGACGCACGCAACTGCTAAAATTCACACAATAGTAATAATAACTTAATAATATCAATTTATAGAGCACTGTTCTTACAAGAGATGTAGCCTAAAGTGCTTTACAAAAGTAAAGAAAAATGTAATTGAAACAAAGGAAATAAAATAAGACAATAAGAGGACAGTAGATGCTCAAATATATTAGTGAAATTAAAAACAGAGACCATTAAGAATAATAATTAAAAAAAGAGTGGATGGAAAATGCATTGTCTTTTGCTGATTTTCAGGAAAATTTGTTTAAAATTTGTGTTAAATGTGACGTTAGATGGAAACTTGGCTTAAACTGATAGTTTGGGTGTTTTGAAGTGGGGTTGTATGAGGTACTTATCCAGTAGGTGTATTACTTGCAGTAGATGGCGGTCGGCGTGCCCCCAGCATCGAGAAACAGACAGGAGTATTGGCACCGCAGCAAAGCATTACAGTGCTGTGGACGGGGACAGCAGAAATGCCGTCTGTACTTTAGCCACCTAAAAGAAAGGCTCACTTTAAAAATCGATATCTGTTTAAGTGTACGCTATATTTAGAATATTTTCCGACAGCGAACTGAACTGAAAGTGAAACGTATCTATACTGTTTTTGTCATCTGAGCTTGCTGGCTTTGGAGAGAGCATAGATAAGTTTCACTCTCAGTTCAGTTCCCCGTCGGAAAGGGCTGTGTGATGGCAAGATAAAGCGGTGAAAATATTCTAAATATAGCATGCACTTAAACGAATGGTTTTAGGTGGGCCTTTCTTTTAGGTGGCTAAAATACGTTTTGCTGCCGTCCCCATCCACAGCACTGTATTGCTTTGCTCCCGTGCTGGTACTCCTGTCTGTTTCTCCAAACTGGGGCCACGCCAACCGTCATCTACCGTAAGTAATACACTGACTATGAATAAGTACCTCATACAAACCCACTTCAAAACACCCGAAGTATCCCTTTAAGACAAGCGCACTTGTGACGATGACAAATAGTTTCTGAATAAAATTACAGGAATACAGGAGTTGTGTGTCTGCAGCGACACATTGTTGTTTTTTTTCCAAGAATGTAGTTTAAGGTTGTTTTTTCTGACTTTTAATCTTTATATGACAGGTCAGATAGTAGAGGCCAACTGAGCAACCAGGAAGCCAAATAACTATTCAAAATTCATTAATTAAAGGTGATTGCAGAGTGGGGGGAAAGTACTCAGAGATTGTCAAAATCAAATTCAGCTGTAATGGCCACATTTACTCTCATGCGCTGTCATATACAAAATGAAAGGTGTCAGCTCTGTTTACACAACTGCGCACTCCGGAGCGAACCTCTGTGGTGGCAGCTGAAAGATGTGGCTGGAATATTCTTCTCAAAACTGAACAAAGATGGATGTGAATGGCACTGAAGGGCACCAATCCCAGAAACACTGGAACATTTTTCCACCTCACACATCACTGCTCTCCATCTTCGCCCGGTTGAATTAATTTCACACCTCGGAAAACACAAGCTTAGTTGGATGTTCTTTAATATAAAATGTAGCAGTTATCAAGAATAATGTCAATTCATACAACAGCATTTCATTTACAGCAAGAAATTAAAAATATTTTCTGGAGACTGTACAAATCTGATTCTGATCAATAAAATAGACGGCAGAGGGGTAAGATATGAAGAGGTGAATAAGTAAAATAATATATAAAAAGGGAATTTAATGTGATACTGAAATGAATAAAAAGACTAGGGGGGTGTTAAAGTCCCTTAAAAATGTGTTATCATAACTGAACAGCATGAACACTCACATATTACCCTTTTTAAAAATGGACACAAATCAAATATATAAATATTATGGTAGGTAGAGTAAACCAACATAAAGAAATTTGGGCAATGCAACCTGAGCTGGACATACAGCTAGTGTATGAGAATAATTCATTTGTACACTATGTAGGCCAATTGTTCAAAAAACATACTTACGGAAATAGTTTGATATTGTGAGAAATGGCTTTCTTGTCAAGAGTTAAATGAGAAAACTGATACCACGCTCATGTCTGTACATTAAAGGGTAACTGGTTTCTGTTTGTGAACACGATATATAAGCTTTAAAGGTGCTGGTACATGTATTTTTTAACTTTGGAGAGAGCCACAGTAGTTGTTTGCCCATGCTTTGTCTGTATGCTAAGCTAAGCTAATTAGCTTCTGGATCTGGCTCCATACTTAAAGGGTAACTTCGGTATTTTTCAACCTGGATCCGATTTTCCCATGTTATACGTCTAAGTGACTAATGGGGACAACAGTTTTTGAAATTGGTCCAGTATTGAGCGATAACGCTGCAGGCGGCAGCCATGAAACGGGCTGTAATGTAATCGTATCGGGACGGTTCCGTACCGTCAATGTACGTTCACTAAAAGTGCTTGTTTTTACCGCTGACGGGTTCAGATGGTGTGTTTGACAACATTATGGAAAGGACCCTACAGAGAGATAAAACATTTTTCTTGATCCGGTCTGTTATTTTGTCTAACCAAGTCTCGCTCAAGAAGAAGTCTCGCTCTGAAATCTCACAAGAGGTGACTTGTTGCCGGAAGACAACGGTGGAAATGTGAGTGAGAGTTGGAGAAAAAGAGTGCTGGGAAGAGCTTGTTGTGTTGGATTACAGAAAGCGTAGCTTATTGTTATCTAAAAGATTTTCAATGTCATGGTTGAATATTTAGATGATGTCAACAATGGGGATGAGGCCTAACCCTCTCACGAGATTTCAGAACGAGACTTCTCCTTGAGTGAGACTTGGTTAGACACAATACCAAACAGACCGGATCAAGAGAAAGGTAAGAAAAAGGTTTAATTTCTCTGTAGGGTCCTTTCCATAATGTTGTCAGACACTTATAATGACAATCTCAGCCTTTCATTGGCAAAAAAAAGCACTTTTAGGGGACATACATAGAGTGCTCCAGGGATGATGTATTTTTGTAGGCCAACCAGGAAGTTAGCATCGCCCTGGTTCCCTCAACAAAAAGCCAATGGGATTTTTCCATTGGGTTTTAGATTATTGCAGAAAATAAGCTCTGTGGCAAACACACGTTTATGGTACTTACACATTTTGTTCAGCAAGATAATCTCCACAAATTAACACCACTTTTATGATTTTTGAAGTGTAAATGCAATCAACAGAAGTAAAAAGCTAACGTTAGGCTATTAATGAACTACACCACAGTCGCATGAGCGTGAGTATACACAACGAGGCTGTAAAGGTGGACGAGTCGGCATGATGACGTTTAGTAGTCTCATTTAGACACTTGTTAGCAACCGGCTTTTTTAAAACATGTAAAGGATTCAAAATTCACGAGTGGGATATTTACTGACGTATTTTATGTCGTAGAACAAAACTTTAAAATCTCTTAAGCTTTTGTTAACCACAGACCTTATTTCAGGCATCTAACTAAAAGCCCATTCAAAAAACCCATCAACTTCCATACAAGGGTACCTGAATTGCTAAAATGCTAACTCATTTCCTGGTTTTAGGACTCATTCCTGCAGCTCTCTATTGACGGTGCGCTATAGGCGCCCCTTCCGGTGGACCATCACAGGATCTTATTTCGGAAAATATATGAACGGTAGTCAAAGGCGAAGGACAAATCATTTTTCGATACAGTTTGAATTGTGCCATGAATCACACATATGATGTTTGTCAATTTAAAAGATAATTTTGCAAGTGAAAAAAGTCAGTTTGTTGCAAAACTGTTGAAGTAACAAACTGTGAAAATACGTAATTGAAAGACGACACACCCAAAAGTCGTGTAAGTGACGTCTCTCTCTCTGAAGCTACGATGCCTGTGTGTTTCTTACTGAGATGTAATCACAGCAGCAACGGGTCTTCTTTGTTCTTTCGCTTCCCGGTAGGGCTGTCCCTAATACCATTTTTTGGGCTTGGAAGCTTCGGTGAGAAATATTCAAAGGTATTCGAAGCTTCGCGGCGCAGAAGGCTTACATATTCTTTTGTCTGTCTCCATCTCCCCCGTTTCAATAATACTTAATATTTAATATGAATGATGAATATTGTTGTAGGTTTTTCCTTATTTTATTGGCTCTTTGGGGATTTATACTTTATTATTACATACATATAAATATTACATAAAAAAAACGAAGCATTCAAATACTGATTTTGAGGTTGATTACCATGGCAACGGTCGAAGTTTTGAAGCTTCGAAGTATTTGGGTCAGCCCTACTTCCCGGCTGATAAAAAGACCAGGATTCGCTGGATAAAACACATCAGGTAAGATAACGTTTCATTTGTGCGTGGTCATAGCTACGTTAGCTAGCTAGCTAGTGTTGGTGACGTATATTGTGCGAGACGAGAGATGTAGTTCACTGAGCGGTTTCACACAAAACTAAATGATCCTATGACAAACTGTGACTTTCTTGACTTGCAAAATTATGTTCTAAATTGACAAACATCATATATGTGATTCATCTTCTCATCGTTGACTACCGTACTCATTTTTTCTGAAATAAGGTCCCACCGGTAGGGGCGGGACTTTGCCTCTCTATTGCCCGGAAGGATTACAATACCAAGGCCTACTGAAGGAGGCTGGGTCACGCGCCATCAATGTGTCATATCGTTGGGAGTATAACACATGCGCAGTAAAATCTGGTCTGCCCTCGGCGAAATTGAGCCAATCGCATCGTACGACCGCAGCTTCAGTTACACTGCGCATGTGTTATACCTCATAACCCAAGACCCATGTCCGCCCGTGTCCGAGCCTCCTTCCATAGACCTTGTACAATACAGCCCGTTTTGCGACTGCCGTCTGCTGCGTTCTCGCTCAATACTGGACCAATTTCAAAAATTGTTGTCCACATTAGTTTACTTAGACGTATAACATGAGAAAATAGGGTCCAGGTTGAAAAATAACAAAGTTGCTCTTTAAGTATGGAGCCAGAGCCAGAAGCTAATTAGCTTAACTTAGCTTAGCATAAAGACAAAGCATGGGCCAACAACTACTCTCTTAGAGGCTCTCTCCGAAGTTAAAAAAAAATATGTGTAGCAGCACCTTTAAAGCTCATATCTTGTTCACAATCAGAAACAACAAGTTCATAAAATCACATTTTTAGAGGAGCTGCATGTTTCTGAACTTTGGACAGTCTTTATGCTTAGCTAAACTAAGCTAAGATAATCGCCTCTTGGCTCGAGGTCTGCAAATAAAAGTGGTATCGACCTTCTCATCTCACTCTCAGCAAGAAAGCAAATAAGAGGGCAACTATTCCTTTAAAGTGTAAAATATTGCTCTTCATCAGTTTTTCACTACATTAGCAGCAGAGAACCAAGGAGCTACCAGGGCTGGAACATTGTTAATGATAATAATACAGCCAGGACTAATGACTAGCTAGCTGCTTTGAAAATCAGTTAGAAGTTAAAAAAAATAAAAGTACTAGTTAAACTGGGAATAGGAGACTCAAATTAGCAATAAACTTGTAATGCTCATAAAGTCAGGGGCAGCTACTTAGCATTTCTCAGAGTTAAAACCCTGGAAGGGACCTTGTATTAGCAGCCTCGCTGAAGCCATTTTTATGTGAATCAAAATAAGGACTCCACCCTAATAAAACACAATTGTGACCATTTTCTTCTAGCACAGAGCCAAACGTGTCTAGTTCTGGGACTCTAAATGGCAAAGCTGTTATGCTGGGAACCTTCACATGAAGGGTGGCTTTTCAAAAATGCTCCTAAATGGAACATATAACACCTAAATAAAATGGCTCTGTATGTGCTTTGTAGGGGGAAAACTAGACTAGGGCGATGAAATCAAAACACTTGACTGAAAGAAGAGACGTCTCTGGTGTACAACGCTGTCAGGCTACAGTTGAGATCTTTAAAAGTTAAGATATGTATATAAAAGGTATGCAAAAAATCAACCGGAGGATATTAGAAAATATATATTAATTTCTGTTAAATAAAAATACACTTACTGCCATTTCTTGAGAGTGTACCTGACGATGTTTTGTTTGGAGTAACAGTCATGGAAGCATTATAGAAGCACAGAAATATAGTAAGACAGAAGGCAAATTTTCCTTTCTCCCCCTCAGTGTTCTTTTACAGACATATGCATGTCCACCAAGTAGAAATATGTCAATCCCTTTGGTTTCTAATGGTCTAATGTTATAAAAACGCTAAAGATGGAGTCCTGGCTGGCGCTGTTGCTGATGTGCTGGCGGGACTGCTGGTGCTGTGATGGTCCAAGCTTGTTCCACATTCTGGTTTGGACCAGGGAGCTCCAACTCGTGGCCCAGACTGAAACCCAGATCAACGTCCAAGAGGCCCATATTCTGGACAGACGCCCTCAGCCTCAGCCCTGTCAGATCTGGTCAGACCTGGAGATCCACATCCAGACCACAGCTGAGGTCTAAATCCAACCGGATCTCAGGCTTATTTTTAGCTCTGTGCAGCGCAGGTATGTCGACGCAGCAGTCTTGTTTTATTCCCGTTTCCCCCCCCCCCTCCCACAACACCAGCTACAGCAGACATAGAAAGATAAAAAACCTGCATATTTTCGTCAAAGCCCTTCCCTTTTCTCCTCGTACAGTCTGTGTGGATCTCAGGAGTGAGTCCAGCTGACTGGAACCCAGTGAGTCTCCGTCTCTACTTTCTTCAGCGCCAGCCGCAGCTCGCTGAAGGCCGCCGAGAGGTCGTCGTTGACTATGACCTTCTCGAACAGGTGGCCGTGCTGAGCCTCCAGCGTCTGGCCCGTTTTAACCATCTCCTCGAAGTCCTCCTCCTGCAGTGTACGTGAGAGCAGAGAGAAGAGGTGAAAAAGGCAACAAACCAAAGGAAAAACAGCTCATTTGAGGGTGCCTATCTGCTGCGAAGGGAAAGCACCCGCCACAGTAAACAAGAGGGGAGATAAATTCACACAAATTGCATGGCCTTGAACACGCAAATAAACATAAAGTGGCCCATATGGAGCCCTTTATAACCTCCCAGAGACATGGTACCCACACATGAACCCTGGCACCGACCACGCACTAAAACCTCCCCACGCAACGACCTGACCTCAAGGAATTTTCATAATTTCCTCACACGTTTGTCCAATTCACAAAGAAAATAAAGTATCCTCAAAATAAGCAAGAGGGCAAAAACATAACCATCGTTTCCAAAAGACAGACATGTAAAACAGATCATTGCCGGTCTGGATTTTATATGCGCGATGGGGAAATGACAGCTTGCGGTGATGCTGTTCCACTGTCAGGACTGAGAGCTCAGACCGTGTGAACCTGCTGTACAGACTGCTACAGTACATCTACTGCAGCTGACATGGCGCAGATTGAGGACATTTCTGGAAAGCAGAGGTGCTCGGGAGGCAATAATCTTACAGTTTCAAGTGTACCTGAAGGGGTCACATGACTTTGGCCCTGTTCAGACCTGGTATTAACATGCGTCCTCAGTGATCTGATCACAAGTGGACAGCTTTAAGTACAGGTGTGAACCCACTCAAGACGCATTGAGGACGCATTGAGATAGGATCTTTCAGACCACATTCATAGGTGGTCTGGGCCACATTCATAGGTGGTCTGGGCCACATAGGACCACATTATTTTAGTGTTGTGTACGCAAATGTGTCCTGGGCCACATTAAGGACCGCCTATCAACTGACGTCCCGCTGGGATCCGCGGGGTCTCTCTGCGCTCCTCAGGTGAATAGACAGGCAGACGCGAGCGTCTGTCTGTCTCGCAGCATGGAAACGGCTTCTGTGCTCTACTGTATCCTGTCGGTACAACTGTATTTTATTAAAATATACCTTGTTTATAAGCTACATATCTACAGATTATATTAGACTAGGCACGCAAAGTGCATTATTATCATATTTTCGGAGATTTGTTGGTGTTTTTGTTGGAGCATGGAGCCGACACTCGCCCGCCTGTTCTCTCTCATCCCCGGCTCTGTTGTCTGGCAAAGGCAGCGGTGCTAGCGGCGCGCGCAGAGATCCCCGGGGACCGCCAGTACAATAACCTTATATTTTGATGTTAATAAAAATGTACCAGAATTCACGGATATGTAGGATATTACTACTCTCATTCCTGTAATATAACGTCACACCGTCTGCTGTATTAACCATTTGTTTACTACGTGTTTATTTGCATATACTGTAGAGCGGGGAAGTGAGATCGGATCACAAGTGGCCACTCAAGACACATGTGGAGACGCATTCTAATGCCAGGTCTGAACAGACGTACTTAAAGCTGTCGACTTGTGATCCGATCACTGAGGACGCATGTTAATGCCAGGTCTGAACAGGGCTTTTGAGTCAGACACAAACCATGAATCTGATGACTTTAGACTCCATTTAATTAAAAAGCAACTAAACTAAACTAAAAAGCAACTAAACTCTTGACTTCATTTGAAGTTCAGCATTTTGACTGGGAAGGATTCCTCAAAATCAAAGATAAAAAATGATGTCAGGGGTTAGGTTTAGGAGTTATGACGCAGCCAATCAACTATACCTTGGGTTATCACATGCAAAGAAACACCTCATCATTTTGTTTTTAAATGTTCTAAAACAATAAATACACATTTTGAAAAGCATTTATTATTTTGGTAAAATTTACTACACTGACGGGCAAATTCACAAAGAATGGATTGCGGCCGCTAATAGCGCCATGAATTGTACATCACGTCTCACGTCAGGTCCGATTCACAAAAGATATTGCGCTGATGATATTGAGCTGATGATATTACGCTGATGATATTGCAGCGCTAATACGCCCATGAAGTTTTGCAGCTGAGTGCAATTGTCCTTGTGGGAAATATTGCCTTTGCGCAAAGAACACAGCAGGCAGAACAATGGCAGAGAGAAAAAGAAAAATGACATTTTCAGACTGCGAGCTACAGGTCCTGACCGACGAGGTGCAGAGACAATTATCCATTGAAATATGTGCAAATAGTACGAGCACCGTGATGCTAATTGCTTGGCAGCGCAGTTAGTGGTGCATTTCACCCTTTGTGGGTACTTTGAGAATTAGTTTTTTTTTGTCTTATTTGTGCAGTTTTAGATCTGAGCAATCCTTTTGTGAATTCGCTCCTAAATGTATAATGTCTTGTGTAGGACTCGAGATAAAAAGTTTAGGACTTTACTCGGAACTTCACAGCCAATACTTAAGACATGCTTGTGACTTGCAAAACAATTACTTTGCCCCAACTATGGGCAGAGAAAATCAGTGAAAGTCTTTTTAAAAAAGATTTCATCTTTATTTATACCGGTAAAGGGTAAACAATAAGACAAAGAGTCTACAGCCACACAAGTGGCTCTGTGAGGCTGTAATACTCATCAGAAAGAAAACCAAACTGTTGTAATAATGACAGGTAAACTACTTTTGTATTTTAATGCTTTGGCAACATTGTTCTTGAAACTTCATGCCAATAAAGTCCCATTGAATTTGAATTTGTTAAACCTGGACTGAAGCTGGACTGAGAGACTGACATTGCCAAGTGCCATGCCACTAGCATGGTTAGAAACCTATTGTCAATCAATATTAAGTAAAACAAAATAACTGCCTGTATGTAATATCCCAATCTTGGATGATTGAAACTACAGAGATAGCTACTAGGAGATAAGGCTTCAGAAACATTACCTTACACTTACTGACTTGCTCGATTCATTTTTTTTATTGACTTTAAGTCATAAATATACTTACATTACATAGGCAGGGTGTTGTAATATAGACTTGATGATTTAACACTATTGCTGCTCACTATTGATACATCACTGATGTGTGGATTTTGTGGTAACTGACAGAATCACATGCAAAATGGGCTTGAGTGGGCAATGGCTGTTAAATTATGATTCAGCTAATTCAGTGGGTGAATTAATGAGCTAGTGCACAACATATTATGGGCTAGGGTTAGCTTTACTGCACTTTAGGTAGTGAGACATCCATTTAAAAAGGATGCGTGCCTCATCAGCACAACATGAGGGAGCTGCATGAACTCATTGCATGCGGACATGGAGGTTTAAACAGGGGTCCTCCAGGGGGATGAAGAGTTTTCCAGGTCAATATGCAAATCAGCCATCCAGTGTAAAGAATAAAACCACGTGCTAACTGTGAGGACTAGCCAAATAACATATTTTTATCAGGGTGGGAGTAAATATTGCCTATCTGGGGCTCCTGTATTCATAGATAGAGCATGCTGAAACAAGCCAGGTATCTCTCCATGGTGGTCCCTGAGGCTTTCAGCTGGTGTGGGTCCTGGCCGGTGCAACAGCACGGCTAAAGTGGCCGCACTGATTTAGCCCCATGTTTTTACTGGGAACACTCAACTTTAGATTTCTGGACAGATATGGTTTTATAGCGGACCCCTTTGCCAAACACACAATTATAAATACACACAGATGCACATTCATGCACTGAACTCACATATGCACCCACACCCACAAACTGGCTGTGTGTGCGCACACAATGTGTACGCACATAAACACAGCCTCGTTAAAGTTCCATCCAGTTTTTAGAGACGCTCCTTCCAGCCAGGAGTTGCTTCAAAATGTTTCTGGTGGTTTTCCGCTTCATAATGGATTAGCTGCGCAGCTACATATAGACACTCACTCGCTGTGGCACTCAGCTAAAGCCCTGTCTGATGTTTTTTGCCCGGCTGTCTCTCATGTATCTACCTTACAAAAAAACAACCCACGGCATCTAACATTCTAGGGACCCCTTTTCTGTTAGTAAACATGATGACGTACTTTGTGGGCGGAGCATATAGTGGAGGCAGAATAATTCTCTTGGTGCCTCCAAAGGGGACGCATTTACCATGTTCACGAGAAGAGTCCATATGAACGTCCCCCTCTTGTGTTCACGACTTGTGTTTGTTGACGATATCAGAAAGGGCGTAAGCCATGGAAGTTAAATTTTCGGCGCATAATAAGTTAATGTATTGTAATTTTAGTCATATTTTGTTTTTATTCGTAATTTTAGAATAGGTCTGAGGAAAATGACTCATGTTTTCCTCTGTCATTATGCCTTTGCATTTCCTGCATTATGTTACCTACTTGCTAGCTTGCTAAATTGTTAGCCTCTGTGGCTTCTAGACGCCAACAGTAATATTGACGTGGGTTAGCAGTGGTGTTCTCACGACTTAACCACTTGAATGCCAAGCATGTTGTGTACACGACATGAGCTCACGAGTTTCATTTGAAGGCACCACATGAACATGTTAGTTAACGCTGGCTAGCAAGTTTTGTTGGCTTGTTTATTTAACAATGGCTGAAGAAAATACTAGCTTCTCTCAATATGTACTGTCACTCACTCTCCGAGACCACGAGTGTTAGTTGAGAAAGTTAACATTAACCAATGTGACCAGATTAGCCGACCCCTACACTGCTGGCAGATTAATGTTACTTCGGGAGGAGATGGCGACTGGCTCGTTAGCTAGCTTGTCCGGAGACTGACAAGATAACTAGCTAATGTCTGCTTTCCTCCTCTCGAAGTAATGTCCTAGCGGCGAGGAGTGAGGCTGAGGGACCGTCAGACCTACTACTGCTGCTGGCCACCAGCCCGTTGCTGGGCTCATTTTCTGTAACCAGTGTTGCATGAAAGCATGGCAGAAGTAACAAGCTAGCTAAGTAGCTAGCCGTCCGACCAGCAGGCTGGTGGCCAGCAGCAGGGCTGTAATGACAAATTGAGGGCATATAAATCTTTGGATGCCTATAGTTAACTATCCTTCAGTAAAGTCAGTCAAAAAGAGAGTCGTACAATATCGGCGAAGCATTTCAGAGATGGAGGGAAAAGGTTGCTAATAGTTTAGCCTTCTGCTATCTGCAGCCGTGAGCCATTGGCTGCGGTTAGCAGAAGGCTAAACTATTAGCACCATTTACTCTACATCTCTGAAACGCTTCGCTAATATTGCACAACTCTCTTTTTGACTGACTTTACTGAAGGATAGAATCACAGTTTGTCATCTCAAATGTATGTGATATCGTTTTTGGCACCTAACAACACAGCAAGATGACATTTTAGATGTGTAAGTTTAGCCTGCTACTCTGAGGTGCTTCGTGTTTGCCTCCAGTCTTTCCTTTGTTTCGCCTCCAGCTAACACCGTGACGTAATCATCACGTTGGCTGTAAAAGGGTCTATCGTCTCTTGCGAGAAAGACATGATGGTTTTATCAGCCTGTGTCTTGGAGGATGACAGGAAGAGGACGAGCTCAGGGAGGGCAGAAGGTTTGTTGGCCTGTAGAGAACTACATTCTCTGTCATCTGCACCAAAGCCCCCCGCAGGTCTTCTACTGTTGGACCGGGACTCAGATGACCACGGCGTCCAACGCCAGGAAGACAACACCTCTGACCTGTCCTGGCAAATAAATGAACCCGGGAGAATGTGTGCTGTTTTGTGCGTGTGTGTAATGTTTCCATGTCCACCAGCGAGCCTCTGCGTCTGTCTCTAGTTAGACCATTCCAGGTAAAAGAACATTAATCACAGCAGGACGCCGCTTTAAGGGACAGCGAGCTGGGTGAAGGGATGGAAAGAGAATCAAAAAAACAGAGGAAGAAAATAATAAGATAGATGTAGGATGAAAGAAAAGAGGGCAGAGAGACGGATATAATGAAGGTAAAAGAGGCTAATGGAAAGCTGGGCAAGTAGTGAGCGAGTGGATATTCTTTGGCGTCCACTGATCCGTGCTGGATCGCTCTCCTCGGAGGGCAGTTTGAGCTGATGCCACTTCTGGAGGGCCAAACTCGAGAAGAAAAGCACCGGGGACTCATTTATCCCCACTGCCATTAGATTGCTTAATTTCCACATGAAATGATGTAGCGTCTTGTGCCTGTTTAAGCACTTTGTTCTAGATAAATGGCCGTTTTCATTGCACAATATGAGGCTCTCAGTTTGGGTTTTACCGCTGATGTTTGTCCACGCTGCATACACTGCAGATTTTTATCCATGTCATGTTTTTATGACTTGTATTTTTTATGGTTTTCTTTATTGTATTTATTATATTTGTGATTTTTTCCATGTCTGTTTTACTGTAAATTCTGTCTAGAGAGGAAAATTCGCCTTATGGGACTATAAACCTTTTCAGCACTTTAGTGGCACAAAACAGCATGTGTCAGCCTCAGGTATCATCTTTTAAAAACCGACACACACACACACACTGCACCACGTCCTCAGTGGGAAACCTGCTTTATTAATCCCAATAAAACTTGCGAAGCTTGTCCTCTCTTTTTCAAAGAGGACCAATCATGCTCATTTTCAGGTTCATACTTGTATTTTGGGTTTCTACTAGAACATGTTTACATGCTTTCATGTTCAAAAAACGCTTTATTTTTCACATACCAGCTGTGCTGCAGAACCTCTTTTCACCCTCTGTCTGAAACGCTCCGTTTGAGCTCCTGCCCCCGCCCTCCCGAAAAGCCCAGTCTGCTCTGATTGGTCAGCTGGCCCACTCTGTTGTGATTGGTCAACCGAACCAAACTCTTCAGACTCTGTTCCAGCTCCACTCTAAGCTTTGTTTGAAAGCGTGCCAAACTATCCGCTAGGCAGGTATTATGCAAATGTATTACTTGGTTACACCACGCTACGGAAGAAAGGCAGGACCTCATGCAAGGTGTTTCAGGCAGTTCAGGAGCAGTGTTTCTGTGGGGGTAAGTAAGGAGGCTTTCACATCAGGGACCCGGACCCGGATCCGAGTACACTTGACTCCAAAGTCCAGCTTGTTTGATAAGTGTGAAGGCTACGTACCGTACTCGGACACGGTTTGTCAATCCGTACTGGAGTCCACTTGAAAAGGTGGTCTGGAGTACGGTTCACGTGTACTCAGGTACGGTTCACATCAGGTGTGAAAGTTTTGTACCAAAACACGGAAGTGGACTGCAATTTAACGTGAGTAACGTTAGCAGTCAGAGAGTAGTTTTGAAAGGGCAGACTTTTTTCAACGCCACCGGTCTCCTCCAAAATCTGTATATGCGTGAAGCATGAGTGATGAAGCAGGAAGACAGGCGAGAGGTTCCTTAAAATGTAGACAATAGTAGGCGATGGGGTTGGGGTTGTTATTTTATTTTGCTAATTTAATGGTCTGCCTCCGAAGAACGACAGTCGCTCAGCGGGCAGAGAGAGAGAGACAGCGGGGGTGGACAACGTGTAACAGCGGCATATTTTCATATAAAACTCGGTGAAATTAGGGTTTTGGTGAGTTTTATTTAGTTTCTGTCAAGTTTGAATGAAGTGTTTTATGATGCTCCGCCACTAGAGCAGATGATCTCAACATAAACAAATACACTTGGATGATGACGCAAGTGTACTCGGGTACCGAACAACTTTACTAATGTGAAAGCTGAATGGCGGGGGACTGGGGAGGGGCAATCATAGTCGGGCACAATCAATCGTACCTAATATGAAAACGCCCTAACTCCCCCCTTTGGCTCGGACTTTGGGCTGTTGGGTAACTTTGCAGACCTTTTACATACACAACAAACTGTATAACGCACTAATGGAAAGGGAAAAAGCTCAAAAGCATAACAGGTCCTCTTTAAATAAACACTAAAAACCAGGCACATCTTTACAAATTAGTTTTAAATGATTGTGGTAACTTCAGATAATGTGCCCCCACGTTACAGCCTGAATTATGCATTGCATCAGCCTGTTTTTGGTTGTTTCTGCATCACGCTTCAGCTCCTTCTTTGAAAAGCTACCCTGAATCATCTCCAGCTCAAACAATGGGGCCAAAGTCAGACTGCTCTGCTGAAACAATGAGACGACTGTTCCTCAGCCTTTATCATTAAAGCAGACCTGTCTCTCCGAGAGAGAAATACAGCTGGCGGTGGATAGAATACGTCTGAGACGACTCGCCCGACAACAGCTTCTCTTTCACAGCCTTTAATAGCTAACCTGAGGTGGCTTACGTTCCTGTCAGTGTACATGAACATTTACACAGGACCTGATTTGTTACCTGACTGAAATATGCCTCCTTGTCACGCAGTTTTATAGAGGTGTATTTGTATTACTTCAGAGAATAGCAGAAGCTAATAAAGGGACAGTGAGTAATAACAGCTACAGCATGGGTTGTTAGTAATCATCCTGTTTCTGACAACTAAAGCTCATTGTTCTCAGGACCCCTGCTGGGAAATGAGGAGACGACGGGAGGCGAAATTATATTTCACTGTGTGACTAATGCAAGCTGACTTTGCGTCTGTATCAAGGTTTTAAAAGTTTGACAGTTATGTAAAATATGTACGGGATGTTCTGTGAGCGAGCTGCATGCTGTACTGCATGTGTGATAGCAGCACCTGGATCTCTTTAGTGATAGCAGCACCTGAGCAGAGCCAACACACTCAGAGGGAGGATGACTCTCTCATACTGACTCGCCAATATGACTTTAGTTAAAAACAGGAGCTTGTTAGTGTAATAATAAGATGGTGATAAGATGGAGAAGGTATAATTCTACTCAATAAGGGTTTGAGGGTAGCACTGTGGTCCAACTTGTTAGGGTTGACACCATAGACTGCATATAAGAAGTGGATATAGTCACCGTGACATCGCCCATTGGTTAGTGGACTACCTTTTTGAAGCCTCGAGTTCGGCATTTTGGCTGGTGCCGTCTAGTTTTTTTGTCCGTCGCCATCTTTGTTTTTGTCCGTCACCATCTTTGTTTTTTGACGTCGCCATCTTGGTTTTTTGACGTCGCCGTCTCGGATTTTGGCTGTCGCTATCTCGGTATTTGGCCGTTGCTATCTTGGTTTTTGGCCGCTGCCATTTCGTTTTTTGGCGGTCGCAATCTCGTTTTTGGCTGTCGCCATCTTGATTTTTGGCCGCTGCCATATTGGTATCTGGCCGCTGCCATCTTGGTATCTGGCTGTCGCTATCTCCGTTTTTGGCCGTCGCAATCTTGGTATTTGGCTGTCGCCATCTTGGTTTTTCTGCAGTAGCCATCTTTGTTTTTGGCCGTCGCCATCTTGATATTTGGCTGTCACCATCTTGGTTTTTGGCCGTCGCCATCTTGTTTTTTTGCAACCAGAGGTGACATGAGAGAGTGGAGCTAAGTACAACTGAACACAGAATAAGACACTTTTGGCGACAAAAATGTTACAATTAACTTTCATGAACTGAAAACACACTGTGAAAGGGTTAAAGTTGTAAGACAAAAACGCGGACAACTCCTAGACCGGACAACACCGTGGTAGCGACCTGTCAATCCCAAGGTAGCCACGCCCTAAAGCATCCCCTGCTTTATGGTCTATTTGACTCTAAATGTGACCATAATTTACTAAATGAACATCATGCTGTATTGAAGAAGACTTGAAACTAGAGATTGAGACCATAAACTCATGTTTACAATGTTTATTGAGGTAATAATTAAGTGAGAAGTAGGGTCATTTTCTCATAGACTTCTATACAATCAGACTTCTTTTTGCAAGCAGAGGAGTCGGTCAGTTCAGTCTGAGACTCAATTAATATTTACTTACAATAAATATATGAATGGGTCAATCTCAGCTTTGATTGGTTATCAACAATTCTTTCAATCTCATCCAAATCAGAGTGCATGTATTTGAGCTTTGCCCAGACTATTCCATCATGCTCCTTGCGAGGGATTTTCTGCTTCCCATAGAAAATGAATGGGAGCCGATTTCAGTGCGTTTCTGCCCTTACGTGTAAACTAAGTTTAGTCATGAAAGGCGTCTTGATTTGACAGAATGAGACGAAAGGCAGGAATGTTCAAAACTTTGTGGTGACTTTAATAGTTTTGTCGTGCAACATGAGGTCTCCACTCAAGAGGCAATGTTTTTTAGGAGGTTTTTTGGGGAAGTCCCGATTTCATTAGGTCTTTAAGATGTTAACCATTCTGACAGCAATGAAAAGTAAAACTTTAAATGATTGTGACTATGCTATTTGGTTATGCCAACCTATTTTTTTGTTTTTCAGAAGAAGATTTATTTATTTCACTTGATAAGATTTAGTGTATAAAATCTTAATTTACATGCAAGTCATTTATTATTCAATAAGACTTGCAGGTTTTCTGCTTATGTCAACTACGTTTGTAAACTTTAAGTGCCACAGATTGGTTGACATTTTTTTCTAGGGGTGGGGGCTGAAGGACAGTGGAGGGGAAAGTAAGCGGGAGGTGGGGAATATTAAAAGGAGTAAAAATTATGGTAAATGTGACATTTCAGTTGTCTGCCTATGTTATTTGCATATGTTTTCAATAAAGAAATATATAAAACATAAATTAAACCCCAGCTGGAAGAGTGGTCACTCTTTTCCCACCATATTGGATTTACACCTGCAGAGCCCAGGTCACATCCCATCACCCTCTCAACTTTTCCCCTTCTTGTATCACGGTGCTAGTTTGTCTCTGTCTCTTTGACAGCCCCGTCTCTTCCTCAGTTCCCTCTCCCTCCTTATGGTGTCCCATCGGGCCATCCGTGGTGTGTTTGCTGACCAAAATCTTGGCCTTAGCGCTTCCTGTGGCGAGCGAGACACGCGCTCGCCGCAGGCAGCGATGGGGCTGGGAAAACCATCATCCACCCTCACCCCGCCTTGCTCCCCGACCCGGCGGCTTCACAGCAGCACCGAACACCGGCTAATTGGTTTCATCTGCGTCGGGCCGGGATAAAGGTGTGTAAGGGATGACCTCATCACTCTCACACACACACACACACATACTGTACACAAAGTGTGCAGATAGTGTTTCTCTTATTTCTTCTTGCTGCTAATCTGTTGTGTGTTTCTACAGTATAACACCAACCCCAGCTACACCCTTTACGTGACTGGTCTTCTTGCAACATATAGATGTCAACATCTTTATAGTCATTGCAGTGGCAGACTCAAGCTGTCTGAGGGGCAGGGACAAAAAAATAAAAAGGGCACCAGCTGCATGCGGTGGGGCACCAGTGACGAGAAGGTTTTGTAGGGCAGCCTATATGCCACTGGATGATGTTTTCTCCATTTTAAGGCCACCCTAGTGGACATTTTATCACGTTTTCTCCATTTAAGGGCAACCATTAGTGCAATGCATATCGTTTTCTCCACTGGAAGGGCACCCTAGAGGGTACTTTATCATGTTTTATCTACCATAGGGGAAACCAAGAGGGCACTTTATACTGTTTTCTCTGCTGGAAGGGCACCCTAGGTTACTTTATCTCATTTTCTCCACTGGAAGGACACTCTAAAGGGCACTTTATCATGTTTTATCTACCATAGGGACACCCTAGAGGGCACTTTATCTCATTTTCTCCACTGGAAGGGCATCCTAGAGGGCACTTTATCATGTTTTATCTACCATAGGGGCACCCTAGAGGAACTTTAATCTCATTTTCTCCACTGGAAGGGCACCCTGGAGGGCACTTTATACCGTTTTTTCCACTGGAAGGGCCCCCTAGAGGACACTTTATACCGATTTCTCCACTGGAAGAGCATCCTAGAGGGCACTTTATACCGTTTTCTCCACTGGAAGGACACCCTAGACTGCACTTTATCATGTTTTATCTACCATAGCGATATCCAAGAGGGCACTTTTGCGGCGTTTCTTTCGAACATGGAGGCACCAAGGGGGGCGGTCGCCACCGAGTCCACCAGTGAGTCATTGAATGTTAAACAATTTTTTAAGACAAAATTTCATCAATAACTAAATTTTAAACTTAGATTGTGGTTGGGCACCATTTGTGTCTGTTGTAAATTTGCTCCCTGGCAGTATGTTAAATATCCCCATTTATCCTTACTTAACGTATATCCTATAAGCTGTATCCTGTTATTTTCTGCTGTAGTGATCCAATTTCCTCACAGGGGTCATTAAACTTTCATTTAACTTAATCTCATCTGAACAGCATTTACAAATATCATCCAGTTTGGGGCGCCTCACTGAAAAGTATATCAAATTGATTTCCTGTGATTGTCGAAATCAAGGCAAACCTGACCCATCTGGTACTTCAAGCACTTTAAACAACATATTACGTTGATCGATGTCTGATTCAGCGTGAGAAACAAACGTTCTCCTCATGTTCACTCTTACCGTGAATGGCTTGGCAGATCCCTTGTCGTCCTTGCCCGATATGACTTTGGCGTTCTGTCTGGTCTCCCTCAATCTCTCGATCGTAGGGGGCTTCACCAACACGACGAAGGGTTTAAACTCTGCCGTCCGCAGGTGCTTTATGGTCTGAACAAAGGAAAAAGGGAAAAGTAATATCAATGAAAAGGCAAAGGAGGAGTGTGTGGTGTTACCATTGAGCAACAAGAGGGGAGGACAAAACTAGGGGTGTGCACATGTCAGGGGTAATGAGATGATTAAAGGAAAGTTATTCGAATCAAGAAAAATGACTGTTTGGCTAACTGGTCACATCTCGTGACAGCGGGCTGCTGCGTTTTAAAGGGTTAAAAGCCAGAGAGGTTGGCAACTAGTGGTTGAATGTATGGGTGGAGGAAACTAACAGCAGGCCTCTGGTTGTGTAGCGCATGTGGTTCTTTTAGAAGACAGTGGACACATTTCTGCCCTGCCTTCTTGTCTCTTATTTCTGGTGACAATTGCGTGACAAGACACCACCAATCTGGTTCTGAAGAGGTAGAAGAGAGGTCAGGGCTGGTTAGCGGTGGCGTCAGGCAGGCTTCATGGCTCTGGCACTGCGATCAAGGCCTCCCACTGTGCTAATAGGCGTATAATCCGAACCCACAACTGATAGGAGGAAGATGGATAAAACGCCAAAGGAGGAGGAGGCAGGAGAAGAAGAACCACTGGAAAGCATTCATCTCAGCTCTCATCGGCCGCTCACCGAGTCAGCATGGGAGCAATAACATGCTCCGACACTGCCACTGATCTGATCCATGAGTCATGTTGGAGAACGGGCTCAGAGCGGAGGTAGGGGGGGATGACTCGTGGCTTACACAACACCACAAATGTATGCCAAAAGCAAAAAAAGCACATACATAATGTACATGAGCTTGCACAGGCTCTTTCTTGCGCACTTTTAGCCGAGGGCTTTGGGGCTGACTCTCATCGCTGCTCGGGCCCTGCCAGGCTAATCTATATAATGGTGCATTTGTGCCCGCCATTATCCAAACAAAGAGAGAGGAGCTGGCGGGGCAGAGGCTGGATGACACGGCCCTTCCCTGGACTAATCATGCTCAGGGGCTCAACGACAAGCTGGCCATTTGCGTAGGGTCCGATCGCCACCACCCAGGACACATAAGCCAAAGAGGAAATCTTCAAATAGAGGAAATTAGCGGTAATTGCCCCCTCGAAATGCCCCCTTTAAAAACCCACTTTGGTAACCTAGTAAGCAGCCAAGGCCTCAGGAAAGCCAGGGATAAGAGAGATCTGCTTATGAAGTAGGTAGGGGCAGAGGTGCCAAAGGGCTAAAAAAATACAGGGAAGTGAGGGGCGGTGGGATGGCGAGATGGAGAGGAAGGCATACTTGCCAACCCTCCCGATTTTCTCTCGTTTTTATTTGCCCTCTGCCATAGGGAAGTACCGATCCGACTTTTTCAGTCCCGATACCAATACCGATACCTGGGCTTTGGGTGTCAGCCGATCCCGAGTGCCGATCCGATACCAGTGTTTAATTAATAAGCTGTATGCCTCACTGTGTGGAAGTGACTGGGATCATTCTTTTATGTGTAAGGCAATATCAGGCTTGACTTAAACATTCCTATTCTCACTTTGTAAAACAAAATGTAGCAAATAAATACATAGATATAAATTTACTACACTGTTCTTTATTATTAAAATAATAAATCGTACTCCAGCAATTTGCTCAAAGATCTTTAAATTCAACAGAAATTACAATTCAAGTGTAAACCTTTTTATTGCAGCAACAAAGTAGTCAAAACTTCAACAGGAATTAAAATTTCAGTATATGTATATAGTATATAAACATAGATTTGAATTAAATAGATCTGCCCCATTGTCACCAATACCCGATCCAGCTATTTCAGTCAGTATCGGCCCGATATCCGATATGGTATCGGTGCATCCTTACTCTCCCAGTTTCCACCTGGGGTCACAATTCTCCCGTATTTCTCCAGATTTATGACAAATGTTCACACTTTTTTTCCCCCCCCTTGTGTATAAGCCCAACTGTTTCCACCCACAGAACAATACAGCTACACTTGATGATGATTACTGGCAGAGGAGAGCTCAATCAAAGTCTCTGAAACTAAAAGTTTTCCAGGGGAGACCCCTCACTTTATTTCAAAATCCTCCCTAATTTTGAGGTCACAAGGTTAGCAAATATGAGAGGAAGGGTTTGTGTCACTCACATGAGGCTGGACATCCAATAGGCACACTTTGTTCTTGGAGAGGACGGAGCGTACGGAGTCTAGACTCGTCCCGTAGTAATTCCCTTTGTACTCGCCATACTCGATGAACCTGAGAGGTGACGTGGAAAGAGATGGAAAGAGATGAGGAGATTGTTGAGCAAGAAAACACCATTTTTTGTGAGTGCAGGGATTAGCGTCTAATGGAACACTAATGTCCCCCGAGGAGCGACATTAGAATCTCGTCCTAATCTGGCCGTCTGTGTCAGCACACTCCTGAGATTCATCGGAGAAATAATGATATATAAAAACCCTACAAATCCACAGAGACAGGAGGATTACTCTTTAGACCGCTGACAGATCTGATAGCAGAATTTAAAAACCAGACGTTCTGGCCCAGCGCGTTTTTATATAATCTCAACCCTCTCAATCAGTAACACCTGTTTGTTCCAGAAAGACCACAAAGCCCCTGAACGCCAAAACCTTCCCTCCTTTAATCCAGCAAGCAAACAAATACTTCTCCATCAGATAATCTTCCCGCTTTCACACCAATCAGCTGTCACGAGAATAAAAACCACAAGTGTATTTTTAGCTGAAAACGAGGAGGGAGCGAGGAGAGTAACAACGTGGAAAGAATCTGAAGCTAATAGGAGTGTGTGGTATGCTTCCAGTCTGCTCATGACGAGCGTCGGGCAGAATGACTGCCACGGTGTGACTGATGCCATGTAAAAAGAAAGTTTTATGGTAATTGCCCATGTAAGAACTCAGCTTTTTTTTTTAGAGAAAAAGGAGGATTAAGTCTCTAAGAAACCTCATATTCGGTTATGGGAAATTCATTTAAGAGCTTACAGTAGCCTGCGTTTAAAAACTCACCGTTTGTCGTCAGAGGTAGGAAAGGTATATAGATTAGAGTAAGGCGTGCCAGTGGAGGTTATAGAGAGTATAAAATTGTTGCCATTTTGACACAGAACAGGGCTTCCCTTGGGAAAGTTGTTCGAGCTAAACACACGTTGTTGTGGACCCTTTTTTTATTCCGCAATTGTTTCTGCTGCATGCGATGAGGCGTAACGCAAACAAGTTCATCTCACTCCTCGTTTGCTGCCTTGTAATTTCAGCGTGGACTGTCCCACGCATCCTACCCCACATCACAGCTCCGTCACTCCCTGAAAAACATTGCATGCCTCGACCTGCACCGCAACATGGCCTAAATATACAGCCCCCCCCTTTCCCTTCTTCTCTCTGCATGCTCTGACACTCTATATGCCCTCGCCACCGCAGGCTTCCCCCTATGTCATACTCGTATGTGTGTGTTTGCGTGAGTAAATGTTTTGCATGTGCACCCTACAGTATATCTTTTCCCCTCCTTTCCAGCTCGTGTGAGACCGGCAGAGAGGCATCAATCATTCTTATGACTATTACAACTTGCATTTCAATTTGTCGGGCCACAAATGTCAAGGCGGGCCGCGGTGCGGCTGCGTTCAGAGAGAGCGCCTGAGGAAAGGAGGAAGCAGACACAGGAGACCTTGGGGCCACTGTCTGGAGATCCGTTACCAACGCAGGGCCCGGCCCTGTCAACACCAGCTCACACTCGGTTACAGAGACGCACGGACGACAGCGGGGAGGATGTGTATGAGCAGTGGCAGTAAGGACCGGACCAGTCAGACTGACACACTGCCTCTAGTGGATCAGAGCACAGATACAGAGGGACTCTGTCGTTTTCATTAGGATGACGCCTGTCATATCGCACACGTAATATGAAATAGAAAAAAACTACATTAAATATTGTATAGATGTGATTGGGATACATGCAATTCCTTGTAATGCGATTAGGGCTCAGAGATTATTCTATTAATCCATTAGCTGAGGTAAGAGGTTGCCAAAGAGTCTAATAATCAATTATTGGTTTAAGTCATTTATAAAGAAAACATGCCAAATGTTCGCTAGTTCCAGCCTCTCAAATGTGAACATTTGCTGCTTTTCTATCATATATATCACTGTAATTGAATTAACTTAACGATTAATCGATAAATCAAAAAACAGCACTTTAAAAATCATATTTAACTGACTGAAATACATTTATTTAGTATAAGGGCCACTGTAAGGAAAAAATAATACGATTTTGAGAACAAATGTTCAAGATGTTAGAAAAATACAAAATTTAGTTTTTTGAAATATAACGACCTCTTACTCTTCATACTATAAAGTTATTCTCATAATGCTTTTTTCCTTGTAAAAATTTGATATTTTGACTTATTTTTCTCAAAATTACAACTTTCTCATTAAAATATTACGACTTAATTCTTGGAATCTCCGATTTCCCTATACTGTCTTTATTAATCCATTGTATGAAATAGTTGGAGTCACATTCTTTAATCATTAATTATTAGTATTTGACACTGGAACCAACTTCACGACCCACCATGATAAAGGCAGTGTAAATGAGAAGTATTTTTTTCTATTATTGAGTCCTAAAAGTCTTGCTTTCTCAAGAAAAGAATACAGTATCTCGTAAATTATTTCAACCTGTTACAATTCAACAAATTATATTTTAGTATAGAAAACAAGTGAATATGTTTTGGAAACAGACCGATATAAATGATCTGATAGAACTTGCACATTTTTTCACTTGTTTTAAGTGAAGAAATTAAGAGAAGAGTCTCAATACGAGATAAAAAAATATTTGGTAAATGGATATATTTGCAGTGTGGGGGAATAACCATTGTGGAAAAAGAGTTGAGCAATCTCATTTTCACTTGTTTAAACCTCTCTTGATTGGAAATGTATTGCTCACAAAGTGCTGCAGAATGGAGTTTTTTATGTTTTTAAAGTAGTAAATATTGACATCAGGAATATCTGTGGTCCAGGTCCATGTATAAATTTAGAATCTGAAGGTTGAACGGTTTGTTGGGTCAGTCATTGTTTTTGTTTTCTTTACTTATTCCGTGTACAGTTGTGCCTACTTGTTATTGTGGATATCCGTCTCAAAGAGATGTTTGGAGATGAAGTAGTACTCCACGCCGTCGCTCTCCTGGTTCTTCTTGGCCCGACTGGTGTCTGAGAGAGAGAGAGAGAGAGAGAGAGAGAGAGAGAGAGAGAGAGAAAGGAGGAGAAAAGAAGGAGCGATTACCTCAAACCCAGACTGTCTGACTCACTGTTGGGGCTGAAAGCATCTGAACTGGGCCCCTTATTAACATCGCTGGAAGTCTGAAACACAGCCCGCTGGGCCATGCCAACCCTTGTATATATTATTGTGTAATAGCACTATAAAATACACAACCTGTAGTGCAGCGGCACTAAACTCAGACACTTAAGTGACATTCAGCAGGGGTTTACTGTGTCTTATTAAATTTGTCTCTTGTAATGCGGCTGCAGGGCCTGCAGAAACAGAAGCTGTGGCGTTAGCCGCCAGCGTTAGCCGCTGGAAGGTAATTGAGTTTGGGAGCTCTCATTAACATCAAGTCTCTACATTTACTTGGCCATAAACCATAAAGCCTAACTGTAAAACGGGCGGTGGGGGCGGCACGTGGGGGGAACGTGAGCACGCAGCGCTGGCGGATTTGTAAGGGTCAAGGGGTCGACTCATACGCGGGTTGCTTTCAGGAGAGCTTCAAAGGTCAGAGGGGAGAGTGTACGCCCGCCGTCAGACACTCCAACCAGCTCCAAAACAAACTATTAAACTTTTTATCACCTGCAACCAAGCTCTGCTTCACTCTCCTCTGAGCTGTTGGTTTCGTCAGCATGTGCTGAGGCTGTGCCCTGCTAGTGGACCGCTGCCTTTCCTTTATACGGTCCAGACTCATCTGCAGGGTTCATGGAAAACCAATGGTGTGATTTATACAATGTGTCACTTGCTTGAGAAGGAAAGACAGCCATAAATCCAACCGTGGTGGAGAGGACACTGACGAAGATCAATGGCTTTTCTGTCGACAGCCCTTAGACAACAGTAGGAAAAACACGAGGAGGAGGCCAAAACAGCCTTGTCATGAGATAACATATATTTATAAATGTGTAAGACACAGCCAAACAGCCCCAACGCTGTCCACCATGCATTATTCTGGCATCTGTTTTGTGGCGCAGAAAATAATTACAGTGCATCAGAAGAATGTGCATCCGTTCAATCCCAAATCATGGAAAATATCAGTAAACTTGGATCGGAATCAAAATGTTTAACCTCCCTACTCTAACGGCTTATTGCAATGCTCCCTGTGTTTCTTAGACGGCTGGTTTACATTTTACAGCGACAAGCAGAGAGAGAGAAAAAAAAAAATCGGGGCCACAAGCCGGTGGTCTGCAAAGCTCCGGTTTTCAAATTAACAAAAAAGGGGGTAACGCTTTCAGGCTTAATCCGAAACAACAGCAAGTGTTAAACACATCCATGTGTCCATTGGCAGCAATCAAACATTAAAAAGAGAGGGAGATGAGATACTTTCCGAGTTCCTCTCAATGAGAGCCAGGACTTGCCATACAGTGTGTCTTCTATATGGGTCAGAATCAGGCTGTCTGGGCTCTATTAAACAAAGCATCATGGGTCACATTTGAGAACAATTAACATGCCGAGTGGAAAAAAAAAAAAGAACCCCACCGATGGGATTTTAATACCAGGGACAATTGAAGTGTCAGACTTCGGCTGGGACACATCCATTATGCCACACGGTATGCAACAAACAAGGCGATTAATATCAGCGGTCCTCGTATTTCCTCGAAGTTATGTCGCAGTTTGCCTCCAAGCCCCAGATGGTAACTACGCAATTACTAGTGCCATTGCTCTGTTTAAACGTGTAAATCAAAAAGATTTATTTGTCCCAACGTGCTGGCTTTGGGACATCTCAGAACTGAAAAAAAAAAGCTTGGAGAGCCAGTCGTTTGGATGGCGTTCAGAATTGTGGCAAGCTGTCGCTGGGTCCTTAAAAGGAGAAAAAAAATAGGAGGAGGCAGCGGAGGAAAGAGACAGAAACAGACAGAAAGACGGTGAGAAATAAGCCGAGGGAGAAAAGGAGAGCGAGTAGCTGGGTGCCAATTCATGAAGCAGTGGAATGGCATCTCTTCAGGAGACAGAAAAACGCACTTTCTTCCTCCATCATTCGGAGCTTGTCAGGCAGACTGTGAAAAGCTGACACGGGGAGGAGAAACAAGCGCCTGGGCCTTGAGAGGACCAGCCGTGCCCTGGGTGTTACTCACCGCCAGACAGCTCCCTCAGTGTGTGTGTGTGTGTGTGTGTGTGTGTGTGTCAGACTGGACCTTCATCACTCAAGCGCTCTCACACACTGTGAAAAATAAGCTGGAACAAGTAAGCTAAACATCCTTCACCTAAAGTGATTATTTTGATTTGTTGCTAAAAACTCTACAGGGTGCCACCGGGGCGCTGGCATCTTACGCGCTTTTCTCTGAGAAAGTGTTTCCAACGTGTTCGTCTCTGTGGACAGGTGTACAAGAGGCTTTCCGGGGCACAAATGGATTGAGAAGACAACAGAGCTGTAGTGTCAGTTATTCAATGTTTGAGGAGGGTCCTTCCTCCAGAGAACAGCAGCTCACCAACACCACCGATCTTTCATGCTTCTTCTATCTTTCTGAACATGTCCATGTTTACAGTAAGTTGTCCTGGGGTCACATCAGTGAGTCTGAGAGCTCACTTACTGCAAGAAATGTTTACAGAACATGGGAATAAAGCTCAGTGATAAAAGCTTTTGCTTGGGTGTCCTGCTGACCTAGTGGTTAAGCATGCAACATCCCTGGTTCAATTCCTGCTAAGGATCATTCTTGCATGTCTTAAGGCCTTTACACACCGGAGGCGTGGTGAAAAAACAACACAAAAATGCGAAATACTCCTCTGGGAATATGATATATCTATTTATTTTTTATATTATATGCTGTCCTGGTTTGGACTACGGAGCCTCCATGTTGATGTTTCATAAATACAGGCACCACTCAACACGCTCAGCACAATGTGATTGGTTGATGCCTTTATTTGCGGTACGAAAGCTCAGAAAAATCGACCTCGTTCCGGAAAAAAATTATGACGCTTTTTCGCCGCGTAATATTCACGTTCTGTGTGAAAGTACTCATGATAGAAACAACAATTAAAAAATATTTGGGCTGTTAATCGCGATTAATCACAAATTAATCGCACATTTTTTTTCTGTTGAAAATGTACCTTAAAGGGAGATTTGTCAAGTATTTAATACTCTTATCAACATGGGAGTGGGCAAATATGCTGCTTTATGCAAATGTGTGTATATATTTATTATTGGAAATCAATTAACAACACAAAACAATGACAAATATTGTCAGAAACCCTCACAGGTACTGCATCTAGCATAAAAAATATGCTCAAATCATAACATGGCAAACTCAAGCCCAACAGGCAACAACAGCTGTCAGTGTGTCAGTGTGCTGACTTGACTATGACTTGCCCCAAACTGCATGTGATTATCATAAAGTGGGCATGTCTGTAAAAGGGAGACTTGTGGGTACCCATAGAAACCCATTTTCATTCACATATCTTGAGGTCAGAGGTCACCCCTTAGAAAATGGCCATGCCAGTTTTTCCTCGCCAAAATGTAGCGTAAATTTGGAGCACTATTTAGCCTCCTTACTGACAAGCTAGTATGACATAGTTGGTACCAATGGATTCCTTAGGTTATCTACTTTCATATGATACCATGTTCTTCACTCTAGCTTCAAAATTTAGCCCGCTACAATCTAAAAGTGTGTTATACGTTAAAGAAATTTGTGGCGTTAAAACAAATTTATGTTAATGTGTTATTATGGCATTAGCTTTGACAGCCCTAATTTCTAACTTTGTCTGCTGTAAAAAGAGGCCATATCTAAAGATAAAATATGAAAATAATGTTTGTTTGTTCACTTGCTCTTCATATATTTTGTCCTAATCAAATCAAATGAAGACATATCACATTTAAACATATAGAATAAGAGAATAAAAGCATAAAATGGCAATATTTGGTTTGTATTATTTGAAAGTAGAACTTTTATGCAACCTGTAACCTATAAAATATTTTGAATATTTCTTAAGCCTATCATACAAAGTAATTTAAAGTCTTTTTTATTGTAGGTTGAACAGAATTATTGTATGTGCTGTTCAACCTACAATGTGCAGTTTTCTGATGTCCCACAGTGCACCTGGCTTTCTTATATTCTGGTGTGAATGCAGCATGCTGAGAAAGCCAAATGGTGTTTTCTTTCCCTTTAAAAGTTATTTGCCAATAAATAGCAGATCTACAACTATGGTCTGGTTAAAGGCTTATGGTGGACACAATGTGTAAAACACACACAGATGATACACAGAGAGAGGAACGATTGGAAGACAAATGGAATCTAGTGGGAGATGTTAAATGAATGCTGGATTTGACCGCAGACACGCACATGCACAAACAGGGCTTGACCTGACCTCGGTGGGATGAGTGGAGTGAACTTACGTGGGATGGTCACACTGAAGTGCTGGGGGTCTGAGATCAACAGTTTCCTCTTGAGCTCATTCAAACCGATTCCTGTGGGTCCTGCACAAACACAAACACATCGAGAATATGACAGGAGTCTAATCAGGCCAGAGAGACAGGCTGCCATGCTGAATGTAGATTGATTGCTTTTCCTACTTTGACAAGTCAACATGATACAATATTTAGCACCAATACAGGCTTTACAAATGTGTTTATGTAATTATGATCATATAAAATATACTAAACAGCAACACATTTATCAAGCAATATCAAATATTAAAGGTGCTCTGCAGCAATTTAGTGGTGCTCCTCCATAAGCTTAAAAGAGACTCAAAAAAACAAAAAGGTCAAAATTGAAGCAGCAGAGACCAATATATGCTCACTCTTACTCCCTTATATGGGTCAAGCTCCAAAATCACTGGATCCTACACTTCCCATAATGCAACTTGTCTATCAAGATCCTCGCTGCCTGGCAAACGACCACGTCTTCGTCACGCCACCCCAGTTTGTAACAGGGTTGTAAGAAAACATCTTTAAAAAAATATCTTGGAAAATATTGAGTATTGCAATATTATGTTTTGTGATACAGTATCAATTCTCAAAAACATGTTTTGATTTTTAATTAATAGTTAACATGCAAAGATGAACTCAGTCAATATTTTATTTCATTTGCAAAGAGATGCGCCCTCTCAGTGTATGTGCCCTCTCAAAGTAGTGCTATGATGTTGGATGTTACAGAGACTGTGATAAATGCAAATGCAGATTCCTCTGTTCCGATTGCATAAAAAAAAAGGACTTTTCACTAAGATTTTATGCATGTGGAGGTGTGTTCTTTATACTATGACAGTTTTCCTAAAATTTGATTTAAAGAAACGTAGTATACTTGCTTACAGTATCGCAATATATCACAATATATTGAATCATAACCCCTGTATCATGATATGTATCATATTGCCAGATTCTTGCCAATACACAGCCCCAGTGTGTAACACAGGCTTTCTGTTATCAATATGCAGTCTAAAGTCAACATATGTCATCAGGGTTATTTTTTTCAGACTTTAGAAAGCTCCTGTCAGAGGTGGGGGTGGGGTGTTCTTTTAAAAAAAAGTTAGTAATACATTAGATACATACAGCACATTACAACAATACACCTGGTTCATGTTTCTATATTACCAGTATTATTATTACAATGAGAGTTGTGCTATAAGAAGTAGTTACATATCTAACACTATTTTATGTTGTATTGCATTATATTACTCACATCACTATATACTTTCATATATTATTATGTGTATTGTCCTTATTTTTCATAACATTTTTTTAAGGTCCCAAATTTCTATCATTTCTTCTTTTATTTTGATCTATTTCATTCAAATAGATTTGTTTTCTTACCTCTTGCCCGCCTCTGTGCTGCTGAAATGAGAATGTTTCATCCCATCTAATCTCTAGACCAGTGTTTTCTGTTATGTAATATTAAATCAATTTATCACAGTGTGAGTTTAATTTCATATTCTATTAAGACACAATCAACCCAGTAAAAGCCTTTGGAGCAAAGATAATTGATTTAATATGACAAAGCTATGGGAATTCTACAGTTACAGGTCGTATTTAACCAATTCTTCTCTCATTGGTCTTTTGGCAGAACATGAAACCTCTAATATGGATACACAGCAGAGGTAATGAAGCCTTTTGCCATATTGTTGCAAGTCAGCTAGATTTCCCATCACATCCCCAGTGGAGAAACTGGGACAATGAGTTGGAGAGGGGGAAGGCAGGGAACTGAATATTGATTCATCTGTGGCTCAAAAAGCTGAGCATCCCTCCAGCGTGTAATAGCCAACATGTGGAGATGGTAAAGTACAATCAATCTGAGCAAAGTAATTTCATTTTGATATTAAGGAACACAAAAGAGATGGCAGAACTTTACACTGGTTTTGGTTTGGCGGAAGTCACTGAATCAATATCCAAATGTTCTTTTACAGTTTTCCCTCTGACTCTTCTCCGTCTCTGAAAGCCATTCTCCAGTCTTTTGGTGGTTGTTACGCGAGGTGCTACATCATCCTAATTTGAACCGACTGGCATCGACGTCTCCAACGAACTGGACAAGAAATCAGCTTTGGAGTAACAAGTGCATGGCTCGGCGTTTTCAGTGTTTTACCACAGCTCTGCAGTGTGTGGACAGCGCTTGATCTGGGCTCGAGATTCCTCGCATGCCTGACGTTCTGGGCAGACACTACAATCGCATCGGACCCTATTGGAAATTCGTTTCTCCAGGCAAATGTGTTTAGCAGGCCGCTCCTCTAAAACAAACGGACAATGAGTTCACTCAGCGATGCGGATTAGGTGGAAAGAGAGGGAGACGGAGGAGAGAGAGAGAAAAAATGTTGCTCTGTATTTCTAAGAGACAGAGGGCTCCTGTTTCCTCTCGTGCTATCTGCCCTTCTCCACATTTCATCTGGTGTGAAGCAGTTTTTGGAGTGATCCACAACCTGATAAATAGGTGTGGACAACGAGGCTCTTTTAAGCATAATCTCTGAACACCGGCGGCCTCCGCACACAGACAAATTCACACTGTTCTTTCCTTTTACTTCTACACCCAGCAACACATGGTTCGGGTCCTATTGTGCGACTGCTGTAAGTGATAAAAGCTGTTTCCTCAGCGCGCTCACACTGCGAATTCAAAAAGAGAGAGAGAGAGAAAAATACCCCGACCCTCTTCGGGCCGACGGCGCGAGGCATTCTGTGGTTGCTGTCTCACATAAACAAGCACATGGCCAAGCAAAGACAGCAATCAATCTTAGCTGGGGGAGAGGGAGTTTTTCAGTGAGGAAAAAAGAAAGTACCTGGGGGTTGAGAGCCTGGGTGATTTATTAAGATGAGGAAATGGAGTTCATTTTGAATTTGTTTCGGGAGCGCGGGAGGAATGCGGCGGCGCTGTTTGAACAAGGCTGTGGACCAATGTTGTTGTAGGTGCTGAAGGTGGCAGAGCGTGGTAAAAGAGGCTCTTTTATGAGCCCTATCGCGGTGGTGCAGACAGTCCTCCCGGCAGGCCGCAAACCTCCACACAGGCTTGTTTGCTTGAATCTGAGCGTTGATATCACGGGGGACCAACAGGGCCACGTCTGCTACCCTCGGTATGACTAACGGCCCCACTTCTGCACGCTTGTAAAACCATTTTCACCTTGTACATCGCTCCCTTGCTTGCCACTTGTGATATCAATGATGCATGGCAGCAGGCCTTCATCAGAGTGCCTCAGATGGCGATTAAAGCTTATTCGAGCTGTACCACCGCCTGCCAAGGGGGCCCACCACCAGGTCTTTTACAAGCAGAAGCTGTGCCCTGTGGTCCTGTTCAACAGTCCCTAAACACGCCACCTCTTTGTGCATTGTTTGTCTTTAAAAATGCACCAATATAACAGCAACTTTATAAATCTACAATAAAAAAAGGCATTACTAATTTTCTGGACTAAGCTGCCATATTTACATTGTGTTTATGTGTTTTTCTCTACCTCGCCGGAACCTCTTGCGGTGCTCATGGCCTTGCAGATTGCCGTGCCAGTAAAAGTGTCCGATTTCATTACCGCACTCATTAGAGAAGTTGACTTTAATATTGCGGGCGTAATAACTTCCAGGCCAAGTGTGTACAGAGAGGCCGAGGCCAGGCCCGACGAGGCCCTGCTCCGTCTGGACCCCAGAGCCTCGACCCAGCCTCGAACCTCCCAGCCCGCCTCACATCCATCCAGGGCACGGGATATTACAGCACTGCTCATACACGCAGCGCTGGCTTTGCTGCCACCACATTTAAAGCATGACAGCAGTGCAACGTGGTAACCGCCGATCATTTACAATACACTGCTACTACATGTTTAAACAGGAGTTGAAATAGAGTTCCAATTTTATATATTTGGATACCACATAAACATTCATTTAGGCATCGGTGTATATGAAATATGTTGGGGAAAACCAAAAACTAAAAGCTTTCAATTCATCAAAAACTTACTGTAAGTTCAGTGGGTCAAGTTACAAGGAAATGTGGAAATCAGCACATCATTTTTGTCAGGTTAAATAATCAGATTTCTTTCAAAACCATCGGCGGTTTAGTCAAACTATGCATGCAGTATGTAAAAATATATTTTTATTGGCGATCTGATATAAAATGTATAAAACCCCAGATAAGCATCTTGATTTGTCTTGGAAATAGATCTCAGACTCTGTGCGAGAGGCGGGCAGCAGCAGGTCATTCATTAGTGGGTACTGTGGACCCGTGCGTCCACATTAATGAAGAAACGCCTTTAGGCATTCCTGAAAAACGTTGGGAGACGCGGGGGGGGGTTTGATATAAAAATAATAGGGGGGTTGTGCTGGAGCAGAGAGGGGAAAAAAAGGAAAAAAGTGCAGGGTTGAGGTCATGTCAGGCATGGAGGGTTGTGTCCTGTCTGCAAGTCCTCCAATAATGCAGACTTTACTTGTTCTCTGAAGTATTACATTGACTGAACCCTCCTCCCACTCATTGCTTAACTTCTTCACATATTAAAGGTTGTATAAGGGCTGTTGTAAGAGCAATACTCATAATATAAAGATTTGGAAAGTAGCACTTTT
Organism: Sebastolobus alascanus; assembly: GCA_916701645.2. Lineage (NCBI taxonomy): Eukaryota > Metazoa > Chordata > Actinopteri > Perciformes > Sebastidae > Sebastolobus > Sebastolobus alascanus. The sequence goes on from CAKAOJ020000020.1 coordinate 2,527,631, forward strand.
CTTTAGATTTTTAAAAACTAAATACGCAAGAGTGTAAGAAAAGCATCACACAGTGTGTTTACTGCTCTAACATAAGTTGTAGTCGTTAGCATGTCCGGCTAACAAACCTTTTACCTACAATAAACTTCAAGAGCTAAGCACCATGTCATTAGCTAACTATGTTATTATCATGTGGGGTTACAGATTAAGTTAGAATTTTTTTTTAACAACTAGCACATCCATTGTTTGGAAGCCGGTCCCGGTTGCTATCAGAGTTTAGGGTAAAATTAGCAGCTCTGTTCTATGAGTCTTAAAGAAATATGAAAAAGTATGTAAGCTAAGCAGCCAAGTGGAGTTACACTGGAATGAAATGAATTAGCTTTAGCTTTTACAGGGGTGTTGTTTTAATATGAGTTAGCTGGGAACATTAAAAAGTCAACCATACATACACCATTTTCAAGCAATTCATGGAGCTAATGTTAGCTTAATTAGCCAGCTCTAGTTAGCATTTTTGCACTTCTGGTTTCCTCGTCTGGAAGCCAATGGGTTTTTTGCATGGGTATCTAGTTAAATGCCTGGAATAAGGTCTGTGGTTAACACAAGCTGAAGAGATTTTAACGTTTTGTTCTACAAGATAAAATAAATCAATAAATACCCTACTTGTGATTTTTGAAGCCTTTATATGAGAATGTTGAAAACACATGCCCTTACATTGAGGAATAAAATGTCTCACCCCTGAACAGAAACAGGAAGGAGCAGTTACAGAGAAAAGCGTCGGAGGGAAAAGATTTTGAATAAGAAAAATCAGGAGACTCCGGGGAGAGGAAGAAGGAGAGAGAGGGAGGCAGAGAAACATAAAGCAGAGCTCTCCTTGGCCCTCCGCTTCGTTACGTGTGAAATTGTCCATAGGTTGTCCTCCAAATTAAGGACGCTAATTGAAAATATTTACATTAGCGTGACAGGTGGGAGAGGTTCAGCATCCTCTGTGTAAGCCTGTGACATGCTGGCAGGAAAATGGGCTTGCTAATTTGCAAAAACGCCTGATGAAGTCCATGCTCTGTGTGGCGTATTTAAGTGAACCAAGGCCTGGTCCATCAGGCTAGGAGTCTGCAGAGAGCATGCATGAGAAGAAAAAAAAGGAAAAGAGAGAGACCTTGTTGCCAGTAGTGTTCATTTCTAGATTAACCTTACAAATGTTTAGAAAGTGCTGTCAGAATAAGTGAAATGAAAAGATGAAGACTGGAACAGACTTTTGAGTACATCTTGATGAATGGAAACTGAAAAATTTAGGGAATGTTTTGTTCCATCTGTGTCTGGGACATTCTTGTCATTTTTTTGTCACGACCTAAAAAAGGAAAAAGGCTCACTGATGGTACAGTTGGTCCTGAGAAAGATTTAAGTCTTAACTGTTGCACCTGGCTTAGCGTATTGTTCCACCATTCACTGGCAACGCTCGTCTTCCAACCGCAAACACGGAATGAGAAACCGCTAAATTCGTTTTCAAGACCTTGGCACGTTATAAAGCTCTTTGGAGGGCTCTGTAACACCCGCTCCTCGGGGCGAGTGTTAACAATTCCAGCGGCTCGAAAAAACAGAAAGGACGTTGGGAGTGGGTAAATGAAGGCACTAAATGTGAGCGATTAATATGAGGTCTGCTCCGTCGATTCCCCTGAGTGCTAAAAGTCTAAATTAAGGAGGCCTGGGATGACTGCGGGTGAGTCCCCACCTTGGGAGACTCGTTTCTGGGTTGAGGGTCGTGGGAGGGCAAGGCCGGGCCACCTGAGGCTGCGAAACTCTGAGTCACAGTCGGTTCAGTGATCTATATGTGTCACCATGCTGGGTTATTAAAATCTATGGTGCCAAGTTTGACAGCAATAGAGAACCCCCCCAAACGAAAAAAACTAAATGTGAGGTAAGGCATTTTTCTGATGACGGTTGTGGAGTCCAGCCTTAGTAGTGTAAGAAAAGGATCACACAGTGTGTTTTTATCTGCTATAACATAAGTTGTAGGCTAGTCGTTAGCATGTCCGGCTAACTGACTAAGCCTTCTACCTACAGTAAACTTCTAGAGCTAAGCAGCATGTCATTAGCCAACTATGTTATCATCATGTGGGGATAAAGATTAAGTCTGAAAAAAATATTTTTTCAACAACTAGCACATCCACTATGTGGAAGCCGGTTCTGGTTGGAGTTTAGGATAAAGCTAGCAGCTCTGCTCTATAAGTCTTAAAAAAATATGAAAAAGTGTGTAAGCTAAGCCCCAAAACTGGGATACATTGGAATCAAATGAATTAGCTTTAGCTTTTACAGGGTTGTTGTTTTAATATGAGTTAGCTGGAAACATTAAAAAGTCAACCAGATATTTTCAAGTAATGGGAATGGGAATCGCTCAGCATTCTGGGGCACGCTGCCATTTTTTGGAGGGTAGCATACAGAGCTACGGTAGACTGTCATTATCTGAAACCTGTCTATTCATCGTCATCTGTCAATCGTTCATCATCAGAAATGTATAAACTACGTGCGAAAGACAAATGCCCATATAAAGAGAAGCTGACAGAGGCAACTGGGCCGTATATTACAAAATTGAAGTTAGTTTATGATATCGATCCTTACGAATTAAGAGGACCTTGACAGTTTGCACCCATTATGTTTACTGATGTGTTTTGGCGTTAGTGAACATCTGTCAGCAGTTCAAACTATGTAAATCTTTGGAGGCAGGCCGATGTCCGGCTCACAAACGGGCAGGTATATGACATTAAGATCTACAAGCCAATCATCCGGACAAAGATAAGCTAGCTAATGTTATGCTAACGGATTACTAACAAAACGTAAAACTGGTAAAACTGCATATTTAATCTACCGGTATCTTGCAAAATGAAACCCATAATGTTTGCCTACCTTTGTGTCCGACTGTATGCTATATATACTGTAATTCGGCTTTTGAATCTTATTCACTGTGCAGTGTTTTGAGTCCAGCTCTCTACTCACCTACTAGGACCACCAGCCTGTGCTTAGCTCCGCTCTGCCGGTGGTACGGCGTGACCTCCTCGTACGTGGGCACGTCCGCCATGTCGTACATCTCACTCTTCTTGCACTCGTACATGGACTTGTTGGTCTTCTTGTCCCTCCTGCTCAGACGGAAGCTCCTCCTGAACCCAGCTGGAGGTCAGGATGAAAAGAGAGAGGAAGGGAAAAGGAGACAGAAAGAGACACATTAATCTCAAATATACCCCAATGTGTGTCTGTGACGGTTTGTAAATCCAGACACAACTGTATGTACACACAGGCCCGCAGCTGTGCGATTTATGGTCGTTTTCAGCGTCTTGGCAAACACCTCCACGGCTCCATGTCCAATACCTCATATTGCATTGTGCAGCTCAGTTTTATGACAGCTATCTTTGCTGTAGGTGAAAGAAGAACACTCGGCCAAACAGTTTCCCTGGATATCACACTCAAACACTTTATTCACATTTTCCCCCGGTGACATGTAGTAGATTTTAATTTGCTTTTGTGCAGACACATGTCTCTTGGAGGCTGGTTTTAAGGCTTTTAACATTTGTGAAAAGTGACTCATAACAATACTGGATGTTTTCTTATTAACCCTCTGAGACCCACAATAGACCCGTTTTTGTATTTTTTAGGGGGCACAGCGGGTCTTTAGGGGGAGATAGCAGGTCAACAGTAGATGTCACATAGAAGTAGTGTACATCATCTGAAAGCTGGGAACCTAAAGATTAATTTGAGATGCTGCTCAGCACTGTGTGTCAAGTTGTTCTAGTCATAAATCATAAATAAACATGAATGAATGATTTAATTAATTAACTAAAATGAATTGGGAAAAGTATATAAGGGGTTTAGAACATTATGATATAAGTATATGAAGACCATTCCCATGCTCTATTATGTCTCATAAGTTGTTGCAGCAATTTTGGGTTGATACCATTTGTTACACAGATTTGCTGCAAAATTTAACAATTTTTTACCACTCGAGAATTGATAGAAAATGATCAATAATCCCTCCAAAATACCAGATTAAGACACCAAGACCTTGAGGAACACTATAGAAAAAGCCATGCGGTGATTTGATATCAAAACTTTTTGACATTTGGAGATTTCTGCAAGAATTGCATTTTCGGGGATTGGATGGCGAGCACTTCTGTTGTGTAAACTGCTCAGAAACCCCCTTATTGTCAATCTACTTAGGACAGCCATCCATCCTCTGAATGCCCTAGGTCTCTATTTTGTGGTTGTAAAGTTTCATGAGGCTGTGATTATCCTAGAGGTCACCATACAGTAGGTCATTTTATACAGTGAGGTCAAGTTTTAAAGAATGGTCTCACTACAATGAAATGGCTACTATGGGGACTGACATCATCACACATGAATACAATTGGGCTCATCGGATCCACAAGAGTCTCAGCTTTACAGTGATACCCAATTTATGTAATTCCAAGACTGTTTAGGGACCCCAGTATGCAGAAATATTCAAATACACCATTTTAGAATAGGCGAAAATAACACATTTATACTGCATGCAAAAACTGCATGGTTTTTGCCCAAAACTGCATGTGATTATCATAAAGTGGGCATGTCTGTAAAGAGGAGACTCGTGGGTACCCATAGATCCCATTTTCATTCACATATCTTGTGGTAAGAGGTCAAGGGCCCCCTTTGAAAATGGCCGAGCCAGTTTGTCCTCGCCAAAATTTAGCCTAAATTTGGAGCATTATTTAGCCTCCTTCCCGACAAGCTAGCATAAGATGGTTGGTACCAATGGATTCCTTGGATCTAGTTTCATATGATATCTGTAGCTTCACTCTCGCTCTAAAATTGAACCCCTGAAAGACGGAAAAGTCGGTCGGGATCGCAGGTCAGGGGGTTAACGATATTGCCTTTTAATAGGGATGTCAAAGTTAACGCGATAATAACGCGTTAACGCAAATTTCTTTTAATGCCACTAATTTCTTTAATGCATTAACACAATCATTTTTGAAGTGAATTGAAGATAATGGCATCATACGAAACTAGAAAACCTAAGGAATCCATCGGTACAAACCACGTCTAGCTTGTTGCGAAGGAGGTTAAATAACTTTCCAAACTTGCTCTCTTGTTGAGGAAAAACTGTCATGGCCATTTTCAAAGGGGTCCCTTGACCTCTGACCTCAAGATATGTGAATGAAAATGGGTTCTATGGGTACCCACGAGTCTCCCCTTTACAGACATGCCCACTTAATTATAAGTACATGCAGTTTGGGCCATGTCATAGTCAAGTCAGCACATTGACATAGCTGACAGCTGATTAATCGCGATTAACTATGGACAATCATGTAATTATTTGCGATTAAATATTTTAATCGATTGAGAGTCCTACTTTTTAATCAAGGTAGGAATGACTCATCCTTGTTTTTTCATAAGTCTTAAATCTTGTGGTCTCTCAATCCACATTTCTGCTGAGAGAAACTAGATGTTCTTTTCATGTAATTGACGGCTACAGTATGTGAATTTACTCGTAGTTGGTGATTGTTCACATAACTGTTGGGCTACATTATGATTTGCAATTCATTCACATTGCAATTTTAGATAGTGGTGAGGTATGTGTGAGTCTATGCATTTGTGTATCATTTCTTTGGCCGGCCGCAAAGGAAAAGTTGCCCCCTGTGCACACGGGTTACTTTACATCAACCGTCATCTCAGATTGGTTTATGGCGTGTCCTTGGACCGCCGTCACAAAGGCTTCTTAACATAACGATCCAAGAGTGCACGCGCCTTGATCTGATAATCTACGACAGGATCAAAAGGAGACATTTACCTCTAATTTGAGGACTACGGTTTCATATTTATGACAGATGTTGGTCAAACCTTAAAAAGAGGTAAATCTCCAGAACGTCTGATATCCTATTTCTGCTTACAGCCGTGGGTTGTTTTCAGTCTTCTCTTTCATTATTTCAGTTTTTTATCAGTAACTCCAAAACTCCAAACTCCAAAATATGATGCAAGATCAAGGCAGCATGGAAATTATGGACTGGGAGAAGAATCAGCTCCTGATATCCACCCCCTTAATACTTTCCACAACATTTTCAGACCACTGTGGGGCTTTGCAGACATGCAGCGAAGAGAGACTGAGTCTGCATTCTTCTCAGCTTCCAAACAGTCCCTTAATAAGGGATGGAGCTGCTGACCTACGCTGAGCCACAAATGAAACACACTGTAAGTCATCGCAGCAGAATAATAATGTTTTTGCATGTGTATACGTATGAGCGTACACACGTGTACTGAATATAGTGTTACATTGAACATTTAGGGCAGACTTTGTTCCACTGTGGGCAGGTTGCGGCTTACTGTGCCATTTTCTCCTGTGGTTAATCTACTCATTCAGCACCCTCACCCCCCCACCCCCACCCAGGGACTATTAGCCTCTGCCACACAGTGGAAAACATCCACCGCTCATCTGCATTTCTCCTGTAAAGACATCAAACTGTAACCAATATCCACAAGGGTTGACATCATTACAATAAACATTAAAAGTATAATGTTAATGATATCCTATTGAAAGCGAGCAGTCAGTTTTCTGGAAGTTTAAAACCCAAAAACCCACTCTGGTCAGTCATTTATCACAATGTAAACAAATTAGGCTTTAAGTAATACTATGATAGCCATGATTTATTTTATCTGTCATAGAGTATGACAAGTTGCCGTCTCATTGGCTCGGGCAATATCTCCTCTACTTTCCACAGCGTAGGCAGGTGCACAGGGTTTCATTACGAGGCTCAGCAGTTATAAATCGCCGTCCCTCAGCTGAGGGGGGCCCTCGGTAATCTAGTGCCCCTCAAGATCACTTAAAGGAGCAATATGTAGTACTGACAGCCATACTTGCCAACTCTCCCGATTTTCCCCGGAGACTCTTGTTTTTCATTGCCCTCCCGGTTTCCTCCCGGGGTGACAATTCTCCTGTATTTCTCGCGATTTATGGCAAATTTTCACACTTAACCCGTTTCTGGTACTGTACAGCGTGTATAATCCCTACTGTTTTGACCCGGACGACAACAGAGCTACGCAAAATGTTGTTTCCAGGCAGAAGAGAGCAGTCTATGCTCGCGACACAGCGCAGTTTGAGCTCATGTTTGAGCTGCACTCGCCGCTGGGTTCAGCACGCATCATAGCTGGGTTTTGCTCGACGTAGCCTCGTTGTCGCGTTGTGTCTCAGTGAGTTAGAGACGGAGAGAGAAATAGAGAGTACTATCTGAAAAAAATACTCAAGCTGGGGCAAAAAATTAATTGATGAATTATTCAGTTTTCTTTCCTGAGAACTAAAGGTAAAATTAAAGTTTAACATAAAAATGCTATTGCAGTGTACTTATTATTTTGTTATTTACATTCTTTAAAGGTCACCAGAATGCTGGAAACAAAACCACTGAATCTCAAATCTTTTGCATAAGCTAGCGTTTAAAATGTGTAATGGGTCCAAATTCAAACCGCCGTGGCCCGTCTGCTCCTCCGCTGTGACTAATAGCAGCGCACGTTTTCGCAATTTGAGGGTTACCTTCAATTCAACCCTGTTCAGACCTGGCATTAACATGCATCCTGAGTAATCGAATCACAAGTGGAAGTTCATAGTACAGGTGTGAAAGCACTCAAGACGCTTTGAGGACGCATTGAGATTGGATCTTTCAGACCACATTCAGAGGTGGTCTGGGCCACATATGGCCACATTCGTTTTGCAGTGTGTACGCGAATGTGTCCTGGGCCACATTAAGGACCGCCTACTCAACTGACGTGGGGCCTCTGCGCTCCTCAGGTGAATGGACAGGCAGACGCGAGCGCTCGTCTGCCTCGCAGCATAAACAGCTTCTGTGCTCTACTGTATCCTGTCGGTACAACTGTATTTTATTAAAATATATCTCATCTATAGGCTGCATAATCTAGAGACTATCAGACTAAGCATGGGAAGTGGATTATTATCATACTGTAGGTGATGTGTTGGTGTTTTTGTTCCGGTGCTTTGCACGGAGCTGACAACCGTCCGTTCGCTCTCTCTCATCCCCGGCTCTCTGAAGCTCTGTACGCCACTGTTGCCAAAGGCAGCAGTGCCGGTTGCACGATGTTAATAAAATGTACCCGAATTTACAAATATGTAGGATTTTGCTACTGACATCCATATAATTTTACGTCACCATGTCTGCTGTATTGGCCATGTGTTTACTACGTGTTTATTGGAAGTGAGATCGGATCACATGTGGTCACTCAAGACGCATGTGGAGACGTGTTCTAATGCCAGATGTGAACAGACGTACTTGGAGCTGTCCCCTTCTGATCGGATCACTCAGGACGCATGTTAATGCCAGGTCTGAACAGGGCCTTTGTTTCATATGTGGCAACTGGGTGTGGAAATGGGCAGTGGACGGGATCACACAGATCCAAAACAAAAACAGACATTGTGAGCCAGAATGGAAATTTCAAAGGAGAACATACTGGCTGTAGCATTGTTGTCAGAGAAGCCAGTATTTCAATTCACCATGTTTTCTTAATCTCTGATGACATATCATGGTCATTTTATGATTTATTACAGTAAATATATTACATATTGGTCCTTTAAACCTTTTTAGACAGCTCCATCCAAATAATGACGGAGATGGAGAGTTCTCCTGCCCTCCCCTCTAGCGCTGCCTAAGGGTAAATAAATCAAAGCGTTACCCCATCCCTCACCAAACACCCCCCCAACAACATCTCTAGCACTGACGGAGACTGAATTACAGTAGACAGAGGGGATGGAAATTAATTTGATCCAGAATTAAGGAATGATTCAAGTCCTGTTCCAACGCAGACAGTCTGCCTGTTTGTCATGAAAAACCTCGGGTATGTTGGCACACCAGCACGTTTGTCACAGGATGGTCCAAGCATAAGGCTTACTCGTAGAAACGGAATGTATGATATGTGAGGCACTGGGATCCAATACCTCTTTTAATGGTTTGACAGTTCAAGTCAAATTTGTTGACAACAGATCTGTTTTGAATTTCCCTGGAATGAGAGCTGAGTGGTGGCAGTGTGTCCTGGTGTGTTTTTTACTGCAAAAAGTGTTGTGTGTCTTGGGGTATGGAGTTAAAGTTTCCTTGCTTAAGTCCCACACACACACACATACACACACACACACACACACACACACACGCACATCCTAATGGTGTGCACCAGGCCTTGACTAGGTAATTGCCAAAACTGCAACTGAAAACTTGCATGTGCACACACACACACACACACTTTGATTCCTTTCAGCAAAACAGAAACATGAAAAAAGTGGAGGAAAAAAAGATGAGCATATTTAACACAAGCTGTGACTATACGCACACGCATACACATACACACACACACACACACACACACACACACACACACACACACACACACACACACACACACACACACACACACACACACACACACACACACACACACACAATTGCTTGGAAGTCGCCAGCGGTCCTCCAAGCCCATTTTCCAGTGTGATAATATCTAACAGCCACGTAGGAAATTCAGCATGTGCGTAAAGAAAGCGCCCGGAGGCCTCTGCAAACTGTGAATGCAAACTGCCCACTCGGACACCAACATCCTGTGCATTTACAAACCTGTAAAGGAAATAGCTACAACTGGAGGAAGAAAAAAGTACAGTACAGTAAGAAGACAAATGCTCATAAAAAAAATAACAGATGACTCAAAAGGACTCGCTCATTTGCCAACGGGCGTCTGAAAGAGGAGAAGCCTGAGAACAATACAAGCATCAGGTCTTCCAGACATCACGCGTGGGCGACCAGCGAGATGACAACACAGAGATTTTCCCTCCAATCAAACTTGTGCAGAGAGGGAGAGACAGAAAACGTGCGGTGTAGCTAAGAGGAAAGCCTCATAGTGAAACCACCTGTTGCAAGGCCCCCGGTGCCGTGAGGGCCCCGTGGCCTAACTGCAGGAGACCGTGCTGACAGCTCCAGTGCCATCCTGGCTCTCGACGGCGGGGGCCCTCTCTCCTCTGGACTAATGGAGACGACATCTATGGAATTACCCACGCATGGCAGCTGGGGATTAAGTGAGTATTATGCTCGTGGCTCGGTGCCGCGCGCTGCGGTTTCACGCTGTAACACTTAGTCCCGTTCGTGGGCACCAAATGTGGGAAGCATTACCGGCTCTTTCGGCCTCGCTGTGCGTGCCCACTACTGGCTCGGTTGGAAGGGATGAAGCCGGCTTGGAGGTGGAGGACGCTTTCCACACTGTCAGCCATTATTACCCCAACAGTGAATAAAAGGAGGATGGAGCGTTGCTGCTCATATTGACAAAAATACAAAAGCCTGGGGTAGACAGCAGGACTGCTCTGCTTGATTTATCACCAATTTGCTTTGCTTGCATAACACGAGGAAGCATGCTAGACTGTCAAGGCAAAGTATGCCCAGATTTTATAAAGACGCGAGTTGAGCCGTGTCACTGTGGGCCAACATAATGTACTGTACAACGCGAGGAGAGGAGAGGAATTAAGGGAGGAAAGGAAAGGAATTGGGAGAGGAATCAGGAGAGTAGAGGAGAGCAGAGGAATCAGGAGAGGAAAGGAATTGGGAGAGGAATCAGGAAAAGAATTGGGAGAGAAATCAGGAGAGGAGAGGAATTAAGAGAGGAAAGGAAAGGAATCAGGAGAAGAGAGGAGAGGAGGCGAATCAAGAGAGGAAAGGAAAGGAATTGGGAGAGGAATCAGGAAAGGAAAGGAATCGGGAGAGAAACCAGGAGAGGAGAGGAATTAAGAGAGGAAAGGAAAGGAATCGAGAGGCGAGGAATTGTGAGAGAAAAGGAGAGGATTCAAAAGGAGAAGAAAGGAATCGGGAGAGGAACCAGGAGATAAGAGGAGAATGCTGAAAAGACAGCAAGTGAAAAGAAGGAAGAGGACGGACAGACAGACAGACAGACAGACAGACAGGCGTGTGTCCTTCAAATGCTCCCTCCACACTACTGTTAACAGGCATCTGTGAAAATGATTATGGTACAGTAGTAAAGCGAGCTCCACGGCTGATCTTAGAATATTTGATGGTATCAAACGTCTAACTATTCCTGGACAACATCCCAACGGTGTGTACATAAAGTACATGACCCAACCTCTGGACTTTAAGGAAGTTCCAGTCAAATCTCAGCCAAGCCGACGTACTTCACTCCTCTACTAATTAACGCAATGAAAGCAAAAGGCGCAGTCCGTTGGTGTGACATTTGAAATGTACGTGCAGCAGTCCACGGTGGTGAACTCCTTAGAGTGTTATCTGGGGAGAACACACTCTGGGAGCAGTTTCCACGGCCCCCGCGCTAAGCATTTGGAAAGTGGTACCCGACCCAAGTGTTACAGGCTTATACGGTGGAACAGCGCTCTAGACCTTTGGCTCCGAGAGGTCCATTTGTGTCGAGCGCTATTTGTTTTTCCCCTCCGTCTTATCCCACAGCTCTTTGGGCTCAGGAATGTCTCGTCTCAAAACGATGCCTGATGCCTTATGTGTTGGCAAAAAAAAAAAAAAACAACACATACGCACACACGAGAACTTCTGTGTCTCCTGGAGTCCTTGAAGCCACTATCAACATGCCAAAAGGGGCCTCTGAGTGCCAAAAGTGCTGTAATGCCTGCTTTCCTGTTTGTCTCATTAGTCTGATGTTCAGACAGAGAAGATGCTCTACAACAAAGCAGGTCGAGGAAATTCCACGTCTCTTTTCATACTCTTTACACAGTGGTTGGTTGCTAATGCTGATAATAGCACCCCTGTTAATCCCATGGATGTATAAAGAGAACTGGATACAGCGTTGCAGGCGGGCTCCAGTTCATTCCTATGAGAGTTGCTCAGTGGCACATGAAGCCAAAATGGCTCGACTGCCGAGTGACAAAGTACCTGGATCTTCCGGCGATCTTCCGCATCCATTGGGCCCATATAGCAGGCGCAGTAGCAGTTTTCTTTAACCCCACCTCCCAGCCCTTGGTCTGGGTCTCATTCACATGAACGGAGGAAGGGAAATAACTCTGGATTCGCTATTAGTACATTTTACAACTTTTAGGACCTAATGTTCGTACTGGGAAGTTGATTTACCTCAAACAAAAGTTACAGACGTCTCTTTCCCAATGTAAATCTACGGGAAAAAGTATTTTTGGGACCAATGGCTTCACGTGGCGGACACAGAAGTTGTAGTACTACTGTGTGGCCACTATGAAAATTTGCTTCAAACCCCGGCGCTCTTACTGGGGGCTTGGTTAAGCCAGTGCATATAGCTGCTCCGATTGTAACCAAATGTTGCATATCGTTTCTCATAAAGGAAGGTTCACCTCTGTTTGGACACAGAAAAACTCTCTAAACCCCAATGTATTGGTTCCCGCACATCCACAACTATTGAACAGTCATGTCTAGAAGGTAACCGCCAAGTTGCGAAACTCTCGTGAGATGGTTATGGTTATACCTCGAATGGTTAAGGTTAGGATAGGTCGTCGGGCACCGAGTCTTACGAGAGTTTTCGCACATTTTCGCAATTTGGGGTTTACCTTCTAGACATGAACCTATTGAACCTGCAGCCTGAACTCTTCTCATTTTTAAATGGTGCATTTTTTTTTAATTTCAGTTTATTACACTTTACCATCTTTTCTATAACTTGAACATAATTGGATTGTGAGGGGCTGATGAGGCTGTGTAAAAAGCCTACTGATCCCTCAAGACTGTGTGCTGGTATGGTGTAGCCCAGTGTTTCCCATTAATTACCTAGACTCGCCACAGTTTCAGAATGAACTGAACATATTTTAACACTTCTATACGGGTGGAATCACGTAGTCTGCCCAGGGGATTCAACTCGGCAGGTCAGGGATGGCCGCTTGGTGTGGGAGGATCCCCTCATGGGATCTCTCCCTGGTGCTGGCTGGCCCTCGCTGGGAGCATTTCCTCCGCCGCGGCTGCATCGGCTTAGAAAGGCTTGAGTGTAAAGGTGGCTCGTGGCACCCCACCCGACCCGTCAAGTTCTTCATAGATCTGGCCTCTTCATTTCGCTCTCAAAGTGCACCAGATTGATGCATTTAACTTTAAAATGTACAAAATCTTCTTCCAGGGTAAAATGCCCCTGATCGCCCCCCAGAGGATCTGAGGTTCACCCACCACATCTCACTCTGGTGTAGCCTGTTGTAATTTGTAGCAGAGCAGTGTCGCATATCATTAATAATTACTAAATCAAGTGCAATGAAAGTGAATTTGTGACAATTATCACCTTGGTGAGATTCACAAAATCTGGGCACCCACGGGCGCATATCACTTGAAAAATAAATCATTTGGTGCGTCCTCTACACAAAATAATACGCCCTGGGTGTCAAAACTGCTCTTTAATTCTCTTTGCAGTATTGAAAGTCTCAAAGCACTGCTTTCTAGAAAGGTCCAATAAGAAGGCATCATGGGACGCAGTTATCCTCCTAAGTCTGACTTTACTCTCTAGCTTGCTGGCTCTAAAATCTAGCAACATCTGAGCACAGGAATCTGCTCACCCCCCAGTAGTGCTTGAGGATCGCTTTTGGCAAAGGACCTTACAGACGTTGCATCACTGAGAGAAGCATGAAGGGAAAACAAACCAAAAACTAAAGGACAACAACCCCCCCCCCCCACCCTCCCACCGCCTCTTCTATTTCCCCATGCAACCTCAGTAGCATTGCAAAAGCATCTGTAAGTTCTAGGATTTCAAGCTTTTAGGGACGGGCCAACTCTAAATCATACAACCACATCCAACAGGCTGAAAAGCCATGCAGCAAGTACTCGCATACAGAAGATGTTATTATAACTCACAATTTTTTTTTCTTCTCCTCCTCCTGAGGTTCTCTCATTTCAGTTAAACCTCGTTCTGGGCTGCTGGAGTCGAAAAATGCTGCTAACCCGCTAGAGTGCTGGATGTTGTTTGGGTACCGAGGAGGAAGAGGAGAGGCTGAGGTCATTGACCTCGTGGAGGAGGCAGGGTGACAGTAAGGGCAAAGCCTGAAGGGGACAGAGAGGAGTGGAAAAAAATGGACTGGTGTTTGGCATGGTTGGGCCTTGGGAAGTGACCCTGATTGAGCTTGGCAGACATGGCTCAAACTCAGTATTTATAAACTCGCGTGTGCACTGGATATCCTGTGAAATCTGGAGTCTGAACGGTGTAGTGTGCAAGGAGAGCTCTGAGGCCAGCTCACCTCTTGACCTCAACCTCTGAATATAGACTGAATGGGACAGAGAGAGAGAGACGGAGAGAGACAGAAACGAAAGAGAAAGGCAGATGGACAGACAGAGGATTTGTGTGTGAGCCAGCTCGTACGGCCTGTGGTCCTCCGGAGGGACGATACCTTATGATTTGTCGGGAAAATGACAGTTGTAATAAAAACATGATGGGGAACATTTTCTGTACAAGACAGAGAATTGGAAGCAGCTCTCTGGAAAGGGCTGCAGAACCAAAGCAGGGCCACGGTAATTGTCATTAAGTCTGACCGGGACCACATCAACGAGACCGGCGCTCGGGCCGGACCTCCAGAACAAAGAGTGGAAAACAAGCCATCCCTTTAACCCAAATCCATCCAGAACCGTTCTCAAAGATGTCTTCAGACCCACAGCGGAGGCAAAACAGGATAACTACCATATTCTGCAAATCCATGACATGATCTGCCAGTGGACTCATGCTGTCAGCGAGAGAGCAGAAATAGCACACCGTAGGCTAGTGAACCACTACATAACTGCTCTTTGTGCTTTTACATGGCAGTCCAAGTCGAATCAGTTGTACCAAAAACACTTTAGAGTTAGAGGAATATGTCAAGAACATTATGGAAAGCAGATAACTATTTGTCAGTTTTATAATGTCTGTGTAACCTGGCACACACTATAAAGGCTGGTGTATGAAGGAAGGGCTGATGGGTCGAAGAAGGATTAATGGAGGGGACACAAATCTAACACAATCCTGGCCACTGTCTCCACTGTTAATGCATCACAGGAACAACCACGTCAGGAGAGGACAGAAGAAAGAGAAGAAGACAACATCTCTCACCTAGCTGGAATCCGCTACTATAGTCAGCGTCCTCTGGTGATGAGAAGAGAAAGAAAGGAGAAGCCGGAAGAGAGGCACAACATAAAGAGAATAGTCAGACATGAGAGCAACAGGCACCTACCCCTCTAACCACACACTGGAAAGGTAAAAGTCCATAGAAATACATGAGAAAAAACATACAGGTACAGTCAATAAGACGGACATCTGATTCGATTTTTTGTGTTACTCATGTTGGTGGAATTTCCGTTAATTATGTCGACTTTGTCCAGAGGGATAGCCAATGATGTAGTAGTAAATAAGAAGAGAGTCTATGGCCTCCGGCCGATGCATCATGAGTCCTTCATTTATGACTACAGAACAAGTAAAAAAAAAAAAAAAAGGTATAAAAAAAGTATTGCATCATAATTTTTCTAAATTTCATACATTTCTTTTTCATCTGTGAAACAGGTGGGGGGAAAAGTTTTGCCAGGTGAAAAAAAAAGTTTTGCCAGGATCATTTTTCTAAGTTAGCTTCTTCTTTTCTTTTTTTTTTTTTACATCTGTGAAAAAAAGGTTTTGGCAGGTGAGATTTTTTTTTTGTCAGGACAAGCGTTTGTTATTGTAATAGTCATTTCGGCCACACGAGGCTGAAGTGCACCACTATCCCATGTTCTAAATAGGACTTGAAGCGTTCATGTTTCCTTCCAGGTGACTTTTAATTTCTCCATGTATAAACCAGTGATTCTCTAAATGGGATCCGTGGTACTCTGCCAGGGGGTCCGTGCGTGAAACGTTTTCAGATTCATTCCTTTAAATTATCATGATAATTAATACTCACCTAGATGAAAACATGAATGCTTTTAGTCCTATTTAGAACATGGGGTAGTGGAGCACTTCAGCCTCCTGTGGCCGAAATGACTATTACAACAACAAACACCTAAAAAATTCAACTGACAAAACCTTTTTCCTATCTGTTTTCACAAAAAGAAATTTAGGCAAATGGTCCTGACAAAACTTTTTTCCCACCTGTTTTCCAGATGATGAAAAAAATGAATAAATAAGGAACTTAAAAAGATTATCCTGGCAAATCCTTTTTTTCACCTGTCCTTAAGTCATAAACTCACGAGAGAAAACAATTTAGATCTGACTTAGAAAATGGATCAAAAGAATTTTTTTTTCTCACTTGCTCTCAGGGCTTCCGTACAAATGACTACTAAAATAAACAAAAATGTTCTTCTTTATTCTTCCCTATAAAAATAATACAATGAATTTACTTTACTACCAAAACTGGATAAACCCTGTTATTCAAATAATTAATTAAAATAATAATTAGCATAAACTGGATTTAGGTTTACAATCCACTACATCGTTGGCCATTGCTTTGGATGTTTTCTTTTTAAGTTTATGAACAATTTAGTATAAATGAGTGAGTTCAGCAGCCGCAAGATTACTGGAGGTGTCCGTGTGAAGGAATGATTCACCAAACGATGTCCGCTCTAATGAATATGACAAGTTAGCTGGTGAAAGATGAGGCTTTGTACAATGCAAGAGCCAATAACCTGCAAACACTCAACAATGTTTAAGGGGAGAAATCAACAGGGACGTCTGATGTTCCCCTTTAACAGCGATTAGCTTTGACATGAGAAGACAGGCCAAATGAAAACAGGAAAGATGGAGAGCAGAGGTGAGAGGGAGACCTTTCGTTACACACAAGAATTCTGAAGGGGAACCAATCACAAATGGTTTTACTGTTTGTGTATTGCAACACTATCAGCCAGTGACCTATCAATAACCTCTCAGTAAAGTCAATGGAAGACGTCAGACAAGTAGTACCTTCGATCTCCTCAGCTGTGAGTGCAATAGAAGCAAGGGATGGAAATGAGTCACAGTTAGAGAAAATGTTGGATAACAAAAAATAAGTTGAGGGACGAGATGAGAGAATAAAGAAGAAGAGGAAACCTACCAAACTCTACCGCCACATCGTCTTAGAAAAGCAAAACAAAGGACAAAGAAATGACAAAAAGAAGAGTTAACATCTTAATTTCTTATGTGGAATTTGAGCTACAGCTAAGCTGGTTTGTGTCTATCTCTGCTATAACGTAATCTAGTACACAACACTGTGACAAAATTCACATTAAAATAATGTTTTGAGTAATTTCTCACGCAAAATTGAAATAGCTCACAATTCTATTTCATTTTGTAATGTTAGTGAAAAATGCTCACTACAATCGATATTGTGTCTAAAATTAACATTTCTACGTTAATTTAACAAAACTTCTAAAAAAATACTAATAATACTACCACTAATTAGCTTTTTCCAAAGATTTAAACTACAACTCATGGTCTTCATCAGTAGGTCAATTATGCTCAGTTGTCATGACTTGAGTACGTAAATTTCGGAGGGAGTTCGTAACCAAGTTTTATCCAGGTTCAGGCTGTTCTCATACAACGTTCGTAGCTATACGTACAAAAAGTCATGCACTGTAATTTGTATATTGATTTATTTGTCATGTACCTTCTGTACTTAAGTAACGCGACTTCCGGAGTTATTTTAACCCAAACCACGATCTTTTCCAAAACCTAAATAAGTAGTTTTGTTGCCTAAACCTAACCAAGTTATTTCCTGTGAAAAGGGAAGTTTATTTTGAAAAGAATGTATGAATGTAACGAGCGGAAGTTGACACGTGTTGCTGGATATTCGTAGGAAAACGGAC
The DNA here is from genome assembly GCA_916701645.2 of Sebastolobus alascanus. NCBI lineage: Eukaryota > Metazoa > Chordata > Actinopteri > Perciformes > Sebastidae > Sebastolobus > Sebastolobus alascanus. Next base: position 2,545,339 of record CAKAOJ020000020.1, read on the forward strand.
GAAAAATAAGGAATAAGTTCTCGTAAGACATCATATGAACCGTTGTATGAGGATGGATACGTTGCCAGGTTACTTGATGACAACCAAGTAAAATCCATCCACTGATGAAGATCTAGAGATGCAGTTGAAAGCTCAGAAAACAGCTAGTAACTGGACCTTGTGTTCAGATATTTTTAGCTAACTATTTTATCAAACTATAAGACTGAACTTAGACATTCTACTAACATAACATTTCTACAGTTTCTAATTTGCTAGAAGACATTTACATCCATTGTTACCTAGTGAGACACAGTCTGTCTGTGGTGCATCCACTGTGACTTCACAGAAAGAAACATATTTAGATTCAAAAGGTCTTAAGGTAGCATTTGAAATCACTCCAGATGTTTAAAAGTGCCATCCAAACAGGTATAAGATGATGGTTTCAAAATGGTAGCCGATGCAGGACCAGCGTGTGTGTGTGTGTGTGTTGGGTTTAAGATGCCGCAAACATTTGGAGGCACTTATAGATGCTTCCTCCCCTTCACGTGTTCCCATTTGGGCCAAACAAGGTTAAATCAAAACATACATAACACCATCTACCACGGTATGGGGCTCGCCTTACGGCACCGCGTGCATTCCCCAGAGCGCGCCGCAGCTCGGGGAACTGTTGCGTCACAGCCGGAGTTAATGACTAGCCAAAACAGCAGTCAGGAGCGATCACTGCGAAGGTTGCTCCGTGCTAGAAACGTCAGGCCTGAGAGCCGTGATGCTTTTTGAAGTGCCGAGCCAAATGTGTCCGCCTTTATCTGACATCTTGTTTCACATGTTAGTGTTCACGGCAATGTTCCTACTGATGTTGCCCTCCTCCCGCTGTAATGTGACATTTTAAGTCGAACCAGCACCTAAACCGAGTCGGATGAGAGGTAATTGTAGAGGGAGACTTGAAAGAGGAAACAACAAGGACAATATGAGAATGATAAAGATATCGACAATCCTTCCAAGTGCTGCCCTTATTACACTCTGGAAGGCTTTCATCTGCCGCCTATCTGCCACAGGAATGGTTTGCATTGCCTAATGGCCATGTGGCCTTGTACACCAACATTCCTAGTCTAATGAAACACCATGCGATAACGCTGCAGAGTGGAAATCGACGGGGCACGGCCTATGTGAGAATGCTTAAATAGTGGAAAAACGTTGCCTTTTTCTGAGAGTGCATTTCACCCTGCCAGCCCAAAGAAACATTCTGAGAGCAGTGAGAATGAGCTGAAGTCATGATCTGATGTGTATGTGGACGGCCAGGCCTGCAGTGATGGTGGCAGCCAAGCCTATCATTTACTGAGAGCGGAGGGAGCCATGGCCGCCCGGAGCGCGGCCGCCGACTTTCGCAGACATTCTCAGTGTGCACTCAACCAGCGTACCAGCCAGCTAACCAGCCTCACTGGATGCTTCACAGCCGACTCCCCCTCCCCTGGAAAGGGACGCACGCTTAGGGGTATATCACATGTCGCCCACATACCAAAGATTCACCACAGAGCATGACAGAAGAGGTGAGATGAGGAAAGGATGGATGACAAAAACAGAAAGACGAGTGGATGTAATATTTGTCAAAGGATAATTACAGTTTATAACAACTTGGGTCTTATTTTTCTAGTCTTGGCTGTCATTTTTATTGGTTATGATAACATTGTGCTCATAGTAATTGCTAAGATCTGGAAATATGACGACATCGCGACACGAACGGTCAGACAATCAGACAGGTTGTAAACAACAGTTTAGCCAGATTATTTGAAAGTTAAGTAGGGGACTGGACTGAATAGTAGATCATCATCAAACCCATCCTCGCTATTAGGGATGTAACAAAATATCGATACACTTGAGTATCGCAATGTCCACACGACGTCATGCTTTTGTATGCTGACCGGCCGGTGTACTTCGGTACTTTTGTACCATCTAAACCATGAGACACTACAAATGGCCTCATATGTGATTTCAGGCCATTTTTGTATGTCGTCCTCCCAGTCAATGATGGCTGTCGGATGTGGTATTGTAAAATTGTCGTTCAAGTCGTCCTACCCATTACAGAAACATAATACTGTTACTCTTTGGATTATACTTGGAGCTGTATGGATTATATCTGGCACAGTCAACCATCCAGCAGAGTGTTAGCGCTGCTCTTTCAGCTATCTCCTTACGAGGCAGGAAGAGACAAAGGAATGACCCCTAGTCAGCACCTTGTAAATGGCCCTGAGTTATGAGCTGATGTCACCCTCGCAGCCAGCCAGCACACAGATGGCCTTCTCCTTGAACAAACTGGACGCTGTCACTTTCGCTCTCGCTCGCTATATCTCTCTCTTTTTTAAACAACCGACGTGAGACCAGTGGAATTTTCCAGATGACACGGAGTGAGATCTTTGTCATGCATCTTTCGGCCTTCAAATCTAGAGCTGATTATTCAAAGTCAGGAGGCGAATGAACGACGGGGCAGGGCTGGTCTGCATTAAAAAGCTGACTTTATATATTACTAAATGTTACAAGTCACTTAGAATTGGGATACTGACAACGAATGTGCAGGGAATTTTAACGTGAAAGGAAACAATAACAACTTGATCTATAAAACTTTAAGGGTGGTCTCCACGGGGTTATCTGGCTCTAACCTTTGAATAAAATGGAACTTTTCTCTGCACCCATTGCGCTTCTAAATCTGGTCTGTAAACATTTAAGTCGAAAAATGAAATGGACGGATAAATTGAACACGGGGCCAGGTTCAGGGCCACTTAAGAGCGATCTCGGGCGGCGTTTCGAAACGGTTCAGTCGCTCCCTGGAGAAGAGAGGGAGCAGGATAGCGCTGTAATGTACCGAGAGAGACGTAGCGAGACCCCAAGGTGAGCGATAAGTGCGTCCACGTGTTTGGCAGACTGCGAACCAAACCAAACAATCAGACAGCGGAGGGGCTTGCATGTCAGACGGAGGAACAGACATGCTGTAAGAAAGCCCAGAGAGCCGTTCGTACATTCAGAGAGAACAGATGGGGCGGCTGGAGGGGAGCCAGGTATCGATGGAGGGGTAAAAAGGGAGGCGGCAGGTTGACAACTATAGATGTAAAATAGTTGATCTAACCCCTGTACCAGATTAATAATTGACTTAAACTGATGGCACTTTAAACATCCCTTTCATAACCGAGGAATGCATCCGTGAAAGCGGCGGGAGCAACAGCGACGAGAGGGATTATTTATATCTTGCAAATGTTAGGCGTAAATGGACACGGTTAAGCAACGCTCGCCGCAGCCCCTCGCCAAGACCAATATTGTTCCAGCCGACGGAGCTCCCGGGTTGGAAAGAGAGTTAGAGAGAGAGAGAGAGAGAGAGAGGGACCCCCTCCTCAATCACCACCTCCGTCCTCCGCTCGGTAACAGCGGGGTCTCCACGGTATCCTTCAATTAGGTTGTAGTTTATGGCCCCGGGGCCCAGCCGGGCCGGCGCACACGGGGGCCAGCATCCAATCTTTGTCTCCCTCCATCTCTCTTGACCCAGCCGCCGCCACTCCGCGGGGCTACATCTGCTACCGAATGTGACCCCTCGGCTGCTTCCCCCTCCGTCAGTCCATCCATAATTCCACTTTCCTGCGTCTCTTCTTTTCAGTTTTTTTCTTTTACACCCCTCACTTTTATTCACTGGACTCGTTGCTTACACTCCAACTGGATCCAACTCTAATTGAGTTTTTTTCTATTTATTTTGAAATGAATGTAGAACAGAGAGTGAACTGTTATCATTCCCCAGTTATTCATCTGGTCCTGAGAGGGCCATGTCAAGGGACTTCCTACTACTGCTGCTGCACGTACAACTAATCCTTCCAGTATGTATGACATTAAGAGGAAAGTTTAGCTACAGCTCAAAAGGAGACTTATGTTCCTTTGGTATGGGCCGCAGCGGACTCTACTACATTTTACACCTGCCCTCTGTGCATAGAGAGATGGTGGGGGGGGTTACAAATCCCATAACTCATAAGAGGAACTGGGCCATTAAAATGAAATAGTAAGGGAACAGTGCAGCACTGTCTGTCTTTAACTTTTTAGCAGGCTATTTTTGGCCACCCTGCGCCATGTATGCCAGTATGCGGTTGAACATAACCAGGAAATGACAACATCCATAACTCACCCGAGGGCTTCGAATGCGAGGTGAAAGAGCCTAATGCTAAGTTTAGAGGTGGTCAGCGTAGCTCAAGACGGTTATTTCGGAGCGGCACATTGAAAGAGTCACGTTACATTGAGGGCTCACCGCCATGTTGAGGGAAACAAGCAGTCAAATGGACATGTCCGTCCCAAAGTGGTAATCTACAGTGAAAAATATGGCCAATGGTTTTGGTTCAATGGGGTCATTGTGAAACCAGAGCAGGCCTATAAAGCCGAGTAGAGTGGTGTGTTTTTCTGAGGGCTCATATGTTTGGGAAATGCAGAATGAAAGGACGAGAACCTACAGTATCTGTTCTCATAAAGCTTAGATGTGTGGCTATGAATATGAAGATATAAGCAAAGATATGAAGACAAAGCAAGGATGCAAGCAGGGAGAACAGGAGAGGTGTGTAGGAAGGAAGCATGTAGAGTCTTTTGCAAATAAGCTTGTAGCTGACAGTGACTTAACATATGGTATTTATGTGGGATAACTTGTAATAGAAACTAAGATATATGGATAATGTCGTTGTTGCATGAGGGACAATTTTTTTTAATCAATTTGTTTCCTTTTTTCAGTTCTGAACATTCCAAAAACGTCAGTAAAGTGCAGACTTAAGTCTGTGTGGGGCGGATCGGCCCACAAGACCCACAGCAGATATTGGCAGCGTGTTCTCCTCCTCCATGGCTACAGGCGTGCACCACGCAGTCATATTGTAATGCGCGGTCAGCAACGCCAGCTGGATAGGCTTCCGTTCATGCACTGCAGCTCGCCATATACAATCCAAATTGCTATTTGGCAACTGTTTGTAAATCATAGCTAATGTCTTTGTCATTTTGAGACTGCAGGTCAGGGAACGTCTTAAAGGGATTTTCACTCAGGTGCAACGGAAAAGGCCTGCGAACGGTTATGTCAGAAAAAACAGCAGCCGTAACAGGTAGGCGCAGTCTTAAAAAAGTGCAAATTTGGCCAATTTGGGCTTGAAACTCTTTCTTTCTCAAAATTCTAAAAAGGAGCATTGTACGGTGTTGTGAGTTCTTCGGAAGCAGAAATCACAGTTACTGTTTTGGACTCAGCAGCTGGACGAGTGAGATGTGTGTGTGTTTTGCAGTCTTAAAAAGCAATGGCTGTACAGACCTCTACTGTGCTCTCCATCATGGGCCTACTTCTCTTTTTAGTGGCTGATGGGAGTGAAGGTGGTGAAGATGTTCAGCCATCACTGTTAAATAGGGCTGGGTATCAGTACTCGATACCTTTAAAGGACCAGTGTGTAACAATTAGGGGATCTATTGGCAGAAATGGGGATACAATATTAATAAGTATGTTTTCTTTAGTGTATAATCACCTGATAGTAAGAGTCGTTGTGTTTTCGTTAGGTTAGAATGAGACGTTTATATCTACAATAGGGAGCGGGTCCTCTTCACGGAGTCCGCCATGTTGCTCCACCATGTTTCTACAGTAGCCCAGACCAGACAAACAAAACTCTCTTGCTTCACCACTCATGTCCCACGTACACATACACTCTACGCACTAGCTCTGCTCCAAATGGCTCTAGAGAGGGACATTAGCGTTTTCACGTTGGCCACCGTAGTTCTCCAACATCCAAGAGGCTTCAGTTGGTTGCAATCTCCTCACCTCACCGCTAGATCCTACACATGGTTTTGCTTGCAGCCAATCACCGAGAGCGTTCTTCGTTTTAATGTGATGTTTGACTGGCCCACTACCGCAGCAGATACAACCCATACAGTCTGTAGTGTGGTGAAGTCGAGCACGGTGTATTTTATGGACTTGTCAGTTCAGCGTGCCGAGATGCCACCAAAACGTTTTACACAACACTACGCGCCTCTAGCGTCTGATAGATTAATGTGGTGGCAGTGGCATTTTACACAACTAAATGCTAATGAAGTAGGACAAAAAGGTATCAAGTGAAGTATTCTATCGGTATTGGTATCACTTTAAGGGTATTGGGATTGGAAATGGTATCGTAATATATTAAATAACAGTAAAATCACTATACATGTCAGTTGTGGGCTTCTTGTTGAAGACAGTTGTTTTATTTTGACTTGACTGATCTACAGCAAAAGAGGACAACTGTGTGACATTAATCTTTTTAAATTTAATCTATTACTGGTGGCACCATAAATCCCCAAAACCCTGGTCATTCTAAACTTGACAATAAAGTTCACTCACAAAAAGCCCCTACTGTTTGGAATTGCCTTCTATTAAGAAATCAGCCTGGCTAATTCAAAATGATGCTATAAAATACTTGCAGCCTGCAGTATGTCTACACTCTCCTTGGCTCATGGCTCTAGTCTTGAACCTAAACCCAGGGTCTGTAGGCCATATCTAATTGTTTCTGCTGCTGTCCTTTTCTTGTGTAACATGGTTTATGTCTTCTGTCTTCATTATGAAGCGATCAACAATCTTTGATTTATAAGGGTCATTTAGCTAGAATCCCCCCCATTTCCTGATCTCCTACATGCCGGCCTCTTATAGCACATTTCTGCTAAGTACTCCCGCTGATGCCTTCTCCCTAACATCGCTGCACTGACCGTACAGGGTTGGGGTCACCGTACAGTCTCGTGATAATAAGGTACGTTAAAGTGCTCCGCAGAGAAGCGTTGTGCCTATATCTCATCTTTAGGTCTCGCATCAGATCATTAATTCGTCCTTAGGCGCTTTGAGATGTGGAGAGGTGAGCTGGATGGTGTTTTGGCTGGAAGGTGTAAAGGCTCGGAGAGGTTTTTCCAGAGGGCGAACCTCCTCCTCTTCACATTAAAGCCTGTGCATGACTTAGACCGCATCAACACATGGAGAGGCAGAGGGGGACAGAGGAAAGAGAGTCTGGCAACAGACTGAGAGAGTGAAACATGGGGCAGACAGGAAGGTAAATCCAGACACAACACTTCCTCTGATGACAGGCGTGAAGCAGCGCAACTGCACCGCAGGCCTCAGCGAGGGTGAGTCCTGAGTAATATCAGTTTGTTATTTACTATCCCTTCCTCTGCCTGACCTCCCCTAGACCCAACCACCTGTTGTGTTGCGGTGTGTTCTGGTTTGTTAGCAGATAATATATGCTTACATGATCGTCGGATGGAGGAGGTCCTCTGGAACGGGAGAGTCGCAGCAGGTCGCCGCAGCGCAAATCTCCTGGAAGAAGAGAAGAGGGGGATGAAGAAAGAGAGCAAAAAAGGCACAATAAAACCATCAGTTTTCACGAGCGCTCAGGGAATAATAAACACTCCCTGCTACGCTTCAATATCCACCAGTTTCACGCTGTCGGCTCAGACGGGTGAGAGAAAAAGAAGGGAGATGAAGGAGCGAGGAGCAATTGCTGTTGACAAAACTGCAGGGTTATATCTGAATGTTTGTGAATGTTCTCTCTCTTCTTTTCGTCTCCTCCCTCCCTCCCTCTTTTTGTGTGTTTTTTCCCTTCCTCTGATGCTCTCGGACAGTGCCAAGAAACTGCCCCGGCCTCCCGAGCTCTGTGTTGCACATCAAGTGTCCGAACGCACACTGATGTGCGATTTTCCATCCACTTGCCATCCAAAGTGGATCGGTACCAACGCTATCATTTTCTGTCATTACTCATTTCGGGCCAGACATTGTGCGGAAATCCAGACTATTTTGGCAGCGTGATGCAAGAAAAAAATAATAAATGAGAAAAGGGGGAGAGAAAGAGAAACGTGTGTGACTGTGACAGCAGTAAAGACACTTGGACCAGCCTTGTTAAGAGGCGACAGTAGACAGGACTGTTGTTCCTTACCTCTCCTGGAACTGTTTGGACGGGATCAGGCCGGCGCGGGGATTGGCCTCCCCCTCGTGTTTGGCCTGCCACCAGGTTGCATCATCTTGGCTCATGATCTGGAGGATGGCGCCCCTCTTGAAGGCCAGTCCGGCCTCCTTACATGGGATGGCTTTGTCCTCCTTAGGGTCGTAGTCAAAGAGCGCCTTCACAAACACCTGGACGTACAGCAGGGAGGAAAACAAAGAGCTGAATTGAGGGCATAACAGGAAAAAGCAATGGTTCACTGTAAACCATTGCGTAGAGTGTGAACTCTAAAGGAAAACCATCATGGCAAAACACAGGAGGCGCTTCACCAACGCTCAGGGTGATTATTCTAGAAAGGTCATTGCAATCAGAAGTTGAAACCTGCGACTGCCGGCCAAGTTAGTTTCTCCATCAACACTTAGGACGGACTAAGCCCTGTCACCACCCTCCAAATGTGGCGAGACTCCTGAGTCAGAGGCTCCAGTTGGAAGCGCTTTGTTCCACCCGCCGCTGACACAATCTAATATCAGTAATCTTTCCACATTAAGGAACAAACCGATGCAGAGATTGTTTTCTTTCTTTAAAGCAGCAGCAGGCAAGTTGGAGCACATAGGATAAAAAAAAAAAATAGGGCTATCAATCGATTAAAATATTTAATCACGATTAATTGCATGATTGTCCCTGATTTATTGTGATTAATTGCAAATTAATCGCACATTTCTTATCTGTTCAAAATGTACCTTAAGGGGAGATATGTCAAGTATTTAATACTCTTATCAACATGGGAGTGGGCAAATATGCTTGCTTTATGCAAATGTATGTATATATTTATTATTGGAAATCAATTAACAACACAAAACAATGACAAATATTGTCCAGAAACCCTCACAGGTACTGCATTTAGCATAAACAATATGCTCAAATCATAACAGGGCAAACTCAAGCCGAACGGGCAACAACAGCTGTCAGTGTGCTGACCTGACTGTGACTTGCCCCAAACTGCATGTGACCCATTTTCATTCACACTGTATATCTTGAGGTCAGAGGTCAAGGGACCCCACTGAAAATGGCCATGCCAGTTTTTCCTCGCCAAAATTTAGCGCAAGTTTGGAGCGTTATTTAGCATCCTTTGTGAAAAGATTGTATGACATGGCTGGTACCAATTGATTCCTTAGGTTTTCTAGTTTTATATGAGGTCAGTATCTTCACTCTAGCTTTAAAACTGAGTCAGGTACAACCTCTGGAAGATCGACTGTGTTAATGCGTTAAAGAAATTAGTTGCGTTAAAACAAATTTGTGTTTACGCGTTATTATCACGTTAACTTTGACAGCCCTAAAAAAAAAAGTTATTTCTATAAAACGGTCACTATATCCTGACAGTAGTGCAAGAGACAGGTAATCTGAAAAAATCATGTGCCTCTGTGTCCTCTGGTGTCCTCCGGTGCTCCTAATGGCATCTGCAAGATTTCACAGACCGGAGAAAAACAACCAATCAGAGCTGAGTTGGAGACTTGCCGTCTCTGAGCAGCTGTCAATCACTCACAAACTCCAGTCAAACGGTCAAACTAGGCAGCACTGATCAAATATGAATCAATATTCTGTTACTGTAATGCCTATTTCTCGCATAAAATGTTTTCAGAAACATATTTTGAGAAAGTTTGTGACCTGGTCGCCATGTTGAGATCTGTTGAGGAAATACCAAGCACCAACCACCAGCCGGAGCAAACATTCTCATTTTACAGCTAAACAGTACACTACAAGATGTTTCTGAAAACATTTTGTTTGAGAAATAGGCATTATAGTAACAGAATATTGATTCATATTTGATCAGCACAACCTAGTTTGACCGGAGTTTACGAGTGATTGACAGCTGCCTCCATTAAATGAACAGCCAATTGGAACGCTCTCTCTCTGAAATGACCTGTGATTGGCCAAAGTCTCCCGTTACAGGCTAGATTTTTTAAAGCCTGAAAACAGAGCCATGAGGAGGTGCAGAAGTCTAGTTTTCTCTCAGAACACTTGAATTACAATATGCTGAAAGGTTATTATGGAATTTTTGCCCAATGATGCCAAAAATATTCTGCCTACTGCCACTTTAAGGGAGTTGGTTTAATTTGCTTTAGCAGTGGGGGTAGACACAACTCATCAACACAAAGGAGTCTGGAGCTTTAAGTGGAAAAATCTCCGTCATCCTTTCCCCGTTGTGGGCTGCAACCAAAAGCACCTTGCTGCCGCGTCTTCCGTCCAAATTGAATTCTGTCACGATGAGTTAACACTCCTAAGACACCTCAGTACATGTGGAAAGAGAAAAGAGTGAAGGAAAGTGTGTATGTGTGTGAGAGAGAGACAGAAAAAAGGGAGAGGGAGGGAGTGATTATATTTTTCTATGTCCTGTTGATTTAAAGAGTGCTTTGTGCCACGTAGTAAAGTTGTGTTTCACACAGAGATGTTTTGTTTGGGTCATAACAGCCGCTCCTTTAGCTACTAAACTGTCCGGCAGAATGCATCTAGACACTGAGATCTCCTCCTTGTCCCTTGGCTCAGTTTATTTGGCCTGTAGATGCTCAGCCACTTAGCTGCCCTTTGATACATCTACACTACCTGATGTAACAGGCTATTTTCATGAAGGACTGGATGAATGTTTGGCACTGGCGGACTATTTTCCGGACCGTTGCCAGACAGTTTCAGCCGTTACACGATGACAAAGGATGTAAGTGGCCCACCCTGTCCTGTACACCTCTGTTACACATGCAGGGTGGGCTGCGCTGTGAATAATGAGAAACCGCCTTCGACCCCGCAGCTTAAGACCGGTGAGTGGATCCAGCCTCTGTCTGCTACTGATAGATAAGCGTGTGAGGAACGGTGTCTCAGCACCCCACTGGGTGAGAATGATGGTATGCTGGTGGACAGGGAGGACAGTAAAACCACCCTCAGAATGGATGGCTACAAGCTACCGTCTACTGGTGCAGCAGTCCACATGAACGTAGAGTGCTCTAGGGATGACGTATTTGTGCAGGCCAACCAGGAAGTTAGCATCGCCCTGGTTCCCTCGACAAAAAGCCAGTGGGATTTTTCCATTGAAACATTTTTGAAGCGTAAATGCAATTGCCAGTTACATCTTCTACAAAAGCCTTTCATCTTACAGTAGTGTGACCTGATCTAGCTACTGATCATGGCTGTGATGGCGTTTAATGTCCCAACAACCTCTGTTGTCTCACTTAACCACTTGTAAGCAACCGCCTTTTTTAAGACATGTAAAAGCTTCAAAATTCCCCAGTGGGATATTTACTGAAGTATTTTATATCATAGAACAAAACGTGAAAATCTCTTAAGCTTGTGTTAACAACAGACCTTATTTCAGGCATTTAACCAAAAACTAGGGCTGTCAATCGATTAAAATATTTAATCGCGATTAATCGCAAATTAATAGCAAATTAATCATACATTTTTTATCTGTTCAAAATTAACCTTAAAGGGAGATTTGTTGAGTATTTAATACTCTTATCAACAAGGGAGTGGGCAAACATGCTTGCTTTAAGCAAATGCATGTATATATTTATTATTGTAAATCAATTAACAAAAGAATGACAAATTTTGTCCAGAAACCCTCACAGGTACTGCATTTAGCATTAAAAAATATGCTCAAATCATAACATGGCAAACTCAAGCCCAATAGGCAACAACAGCTGTCAGTGTGTCAGTGTGCTGACTTGACTATGTCTTGCCCCAAACTGCTTGTGATTATCATAAGGTGGGAATGTCTGTAAAGGGGAGACTCGTGGGTACCCATAGAACCCATTGTCATTCACATATCTTGAGGTCAGAGGTCAAGGGACCCCTTTGAAAATGGCCATGCCAGTTTTTCCTCGCCAAAATTTAGCGCAAGTTTGGAGCGCTATTTAACCTCCTTTGTGACAAGCTAGTATGACATGGTTGTTACCAATGGATTCCTTAGGTTTTCTAGTTTCATATGATGCTACTATCTAACTGTAGCTTTAAAACTGAGCCCGCTACAACCTAAAAATCGCAAGTTGCATTAATGCATTAAGAACATTTGTGGCGTTAAAACGAATTTGCGTTAACGCGTTATTATCGTGTTAACATTGCCAGCCCTAGTATTGATACATGTCTATAACCTGCCCTTGTCCTACAAGTACATTACCGTTTAACAGCTCTTCTCTTCCCTTGTTCATACATCATTTCCTCACTGCAGCTCAAAAACAATTATCAAAGGCATCACGCTGGAACAGAGAAGCTCTCTCTGTTTTTTAAGTCGACGAGTGTAACCCAATCAACATAACGATTACGCCAGGACAAGACCTACCTTTGGCTCCTTGGCCGGCTCCTCCTCCTTGAGGCCGGGGACAACTTTAAAGGTAATGGCTCCTTGCGACTGGGCCTGAATATTGGGAAAGACAAGATAGATACGACAGCTTAGCCACAAATGGAGGGGGTGGAAACACCAGTCATCTGTCTGGCAAATATTTCCCAACGCACCTAATCCAATGAAAGTCATGCAAAGCACTGTTTGATTTTTCAACAATGGAAGGGTTATTAGGATTGGATGACTCTGCTTGGCAGGGATGGAGTGTGTGTGTGGGGGTAAAAGGAGGAGTGTTGAAAGCTATCATCAGCTGCGGAGGCCTTTGTGTCTGAGAAGGCCTCCAGAGTTTAAGAGACTCTCTCTTTCTTTTCCAGTTAACCTCCCCCCCCCGGCAGAGTTAAGGCCCACGGCGGAGCTTATTTGAGGCCTGTGGTTGGAGCCTGCTTGGAGAAACTACTAAAGCATCATCCAGGGGGACCGTGTGGCTCGATGCATGTGGTCTAAAGGCCAGGAAAGACTTGCGGAGAAAGGCCGGTGTTTGGTTTTCGGCACTGCGATGGGAGGCACGTGGTGCTGGGTGAGTTACGGGAGGCTTTAGCCATCACAAACAAGCAATGTTATTTTCGCCAAGGGAGTGGAGCTGAAACATGGGAGAAACCCTTGGACAGCACACACATTCAACAGATGAGGCTTACCAGAATACGAATGATCTCCTCTGGTTTCTTGTCATCCACAGGGATTCCATTGACCTCCTTCAGTTCATCTCCGACATGAATCAGCCCTGCCACACACAAACATTTACACATCTACAATTACTCTGATGATATTCCATTCATTCTAATGGCCCAATATAAGTGAGCTACTGTGTAAAAGTCCAGCGCTCACAAAGCCCGGGGATGTGTACAGTACACCAGATTACTGTTTATCGTCGTGGTGGCATTTCGAGATTGGAAGGGAATCAAAACATTATTGTCGACACATGTGGAAAGTTGCCTTTGGCTTCACTGTGGCAGAGCTTAAAACCAGACTGGACAAAGTGAACACAACATCAAACAGAAAACATGTGGACAACGAGCAGAGCTGAGCAGTATACTTGTCATTCATGTTCATATTTACAAAGTGGAAAAGGACAAATTATGGGACGGAACTGGTGGATTCAGGCGCAAGGATAACTCCTGAATACATCAACTTCTTTGTTGCACGCTGGATGTAATCCTGTCGTATAAATCACTTTCACACTTGATTCCACACTGCAGACTCACATACAGTACAAATGCTTTGGTAGACAAAAGAGGTAAAACTGACCACTTCTGTCGGCTGCCCCTCCTCTCATGATCCGGGCCACGAGGATAGCTCCTGTGTGTTCGTCGCGCCTTATCGTTGCCCCCTGCAGTGAGATAACAGAGAATAATGAAAAATTGGGTCAACTGCAATCCAGCTACATTGTTTAAATGTTACATGATGATGCTTTAAATGACAGTAAGATGTATCTGGTCGAAATTCATTGTTATCAAAATGGCTGATATATGATTAATTTTTTTTAGGAAAAAATAGATAGGCCTACGTCTATCAACCTCTTCCGGCGGGCCCGGCCACTATTCTGTCTTTCAGAGGGTGTAGCGTTTTAAAGCAATAGTGAAGATAATGGTATCATATGAAACTAAAGCCCAGGAATCCATTGGTACCAATCATGTCATGCTAGCTTGTCGGAAAGGAGGCTAAATAACGCTCCAAAAACTGCCATGGCCATTTTCAAAGGGGTCCCTCTACCTCTGACCTCAAGATATGTGAATGGAAATGGGTTCTATATGTACCCACGATTCTCCCCTTTAAAGACATGCCCACTTTATGATAATCACATGCAGTTTTCGGCAAAAACAATAGTGAATGCAGTATAAATGTGTTATATTCGCCAATTCTAAAATGCAGTATTTGAATATTTCTGCATACTGGGGTCCCTAAACAGTCTTGAATACCATAAATTGAGTATCACTGTTAAGTTGACTCTTTTGCATCCAATGAGCCCAATCATATTCATCAGTGATGAACTGAAATGTGTGTGGAACTTGCATCACTGTATAAAATGACCTGTGGTGACCTCTAGGATAATCACAGCCTTATGAAACTTTACAGCCACAATCTAGAGACCCCCACCCCTATCCCTCTAAAAAAGAAAAGGGGGCAGAATGGTAAGAGGTTAAACGACAAATCTATGGGGGAGATTTAGGGGGATGGACGCTGTTCAGGTGTATTTTTATAAACTACATTATGGCACTGTGCAGGTAAAAGCAGTTGGCTCATTTTACACAATACCCTATTCATTAAAAAATATTTGTGGACCTACTTCTGTGATATTTGTACCTCCCACATATGGGAGAGAGGGGTGAGGGACAAGCAGGTACGAGGCAGCAGCCTCAAAATACACACACGCACACACGCACGCACGCACGCACGCACGCACACACACACGCACACACAGTGGCTCCAGCCTTCCCTGTCCTCCTTTATGGGCTTGGTGCTCAGCCAGAGAGACACACGGAGAAGAGGATAGAGTTTCAACTTCCTCATTTCAAATGACAGCGGTGATGCATTTACCAGTAAACCCAAATAGCCTCTTCCCTTTACTATAAAACAATAGTCTTAATGGGTGCCAACCTGTCACAGCCCTCCCACAAACACCGCATAGGCACCAGCCTGGCTGGGATTTAGGATGGAACAGGATAGCAAACTGCAAACCAACGCGTGGCGTCATCCTCGCTCGGGCCCGACGACCCGACCCAGACAGTCGACACATAGTTTGTCGGGACTGCAACTCATCCTTCCACCCTTCCCTAGCTGCTATTCCCATCATCCCTGAAGATTGTTTTTATTTCTGTCGCAAAAAAAAGAAAGAAACAGACTGGAAGCCTTCGTCACCCCGCTCGCCGCCTGTGCTTTATTTCAGCTGTCCTAATCCATTGCCGCCCAGGTGGACCGCTGGAGCGCACAAGCTCGCCATGTGTCACGCCGCTCCGGTTTGTGTCACTTTCCTGTTTGCCTTCCTCCGACAGGCCCAAAGTAGTTTGGCTACTACCATTGATGGGAAGCACAGGAGGAGATATATAAAGAAAAACAGATCCTCAAAGACCAAAGGAGTCTGGTTTGTGCCACTTCGCCGATGCCATTAGCATGTCATCTTGGTTGTTTTCACGACCTATTCACACCTAATGGTTTTCTTCCTAGATAATGGTTTCCTCAAGGCCTTTGGGGGTGTGGAGATGGGGAAGGACACCTGGATAAGACAGTGGTGGGGTCTGCAGAAAGTTGCGGACCTGATAAAATAATGGGCTAATTAAAGAAACCCGAGAGGTTGCAGTAGAAGAGGTCAGTGAGAGGGGAAGGCACTGTCAGACCCCGGTGTCAGGGTCACATATAACCCCTCGGTGTGACTTAAAGCAGCTGTCTGCGATGCAGTGACCCCCAGACAGACAGACAGAGAGGCCTTTGGTGTGTGTCTGAAAGAATATAGCGTTGTACGGAAAGTCGGACTGTGACAGACAACAGGGTGAGATGGGGAGTCTGCAGGAAATCTCACAGGAGTATTCAGACATGTGGTCATTAACTTTCTCTCTCTGCTTTCTGACTCTCCTTGTTGGAGCTGGCTGATGGCCAGTGGTGTGATGGATGTTTATATTGTGTCCCCTGGGGTCCCTGGTGGCTGGTGGCAGTCTAAAGGCTAACTACACAGCACAGAGAGAGAGCCTTGGACTCAGTAAGGACAATAGTCTGTCTGCATAAACTCCACAGACGTGCTCCACACCGCACGTCTATGCCTATCTATGGAATCTGCTCGCACATGGCGTGTAGATATAAATCGTGTTTTGACACATATGGCTTAAATCACATGTTGAAACCCCCAATGCCATTTAGAAACACCACTTTTATTGAAAGTGGCAATGGTGATTATAGAGCAGCACATTTAGCATGCAAACACCAACGGGTGGGGTCGTGAACCCAGATCTCTGGGAAGCAAGGAGACCGTTTTATCCCCATTAAAATGCTTTATGTGTTTTTACACGAGTAGGGAAACAAACTCGGGTGTCAGTAGACAAATTTGCCCGTGCTCATTTTCCTTTTACACCTCGCTGACTCTGTACGAGCTGCAGTTATTTTAAAGCTTTTATTCTTCGCGATTCTCATCTGACCCACTGCCCTTCAACGTGCTGGGCCTACAGAGGCAGGCCAAGCCAGCAGCAAGGGAGTACTAGGGGATTTATGAAAAGAGGGGGAGCCTCCCTCTTAATCTGGCCAGCCCCAGTCTGAACTCAGCCCTGGTACGGTAGCCAAATGAGCCCCGTCTGATAAGGAAAGCTGAGAGAGGCCAAAAACGCTCTAGTGGCAGCAGGAGCGAGCCAGACCGGAGGATAAGTGGAAGACCAGAGGAGAGTCGGGACTGACGAGTTGACTGGGAGGGAGGTGAAGGAGGTGGAGAGTGGGGGTCGGAGTTGAGAGCAAGAGTGTGTGTGAGTGAGTGACTTAATGAGTGAATGAATAAAGATAATATGAATTAAATAGACGTGATGAGAGAGCAAGACTGAGACTGAGAGCAACGAAGAAAGTGACAGGGATGGATATAGAAAACACTAGAATACTTGCATTGTTTGGAGAGAAATTTTCACTGGAGCCAATATCCATCTCAACAAGTCCCTTACCCGTATTACTGTACATATATAAGAATATTTTTTTATACTTATAAAAGTGACAAATTCTGCCTATCATGCTGAGCTTTCCAGTGCCAAATATCAATCAAAGCAGTAGATTTACTTGATGGCCATGAAATAATTGAGATTATTGGCCCTATCTTTACACCCAGCGCAAAGCGGCGCAAAGCGGCGCAAAGGGGCGCACGGCACAGCACCCACGTTGTGTAAGTAGCAAATATACTTGCGGCCATCTGTGCACCCATGGGCGTGTTGGTCTTAAAATGAGGTGCGGTCAGGTGCTTTGTTGGCGCATTACTATCTTGATGCAGCAGAAAGCGATTGCACCATTGACCAACAAAATCCTGGTCTAAAGTCTGGCGCAGTATTTTCTGCTATTTAAAGGGCGCATTATTCAGATAGTAAGATGGGTCTACACAGGCAGGTTCACAACACGCGTAAACTCTGCTGTGTTACACACACAGTGACGCGCGACAGCTCTCCTCCTCCTCAGTTAAACACAGTGTTGGCGCTAGAACAATGTTTTTATTTATGTCAAGGAAAACACTAAATTCAGGTGGCAGGTGACAATTCAAAATATAACGGAATATAATGCAGAGTGGCTCTCAGGCATTCTGTGCTGCTCAACCTACAGCGCGCTCTCAGACGTGACCAGAGAGATCACAGTGCACCATGCCTCTGTGGTGTAATACATTAGAAAGCAATACAGTTTTCATTATTTATCAATACATGTTTATCATATTTAGCCTAGTGCACCAGGTCTAAGATAGCGTCCTATGTGAAATACCTCGTAATGACATTATTCAGATTCAGATTACTTTATTTTCCATTAGATTTGCATAAAACGTAAGTTTATCTTTGGCACTGGCATATAAGACAACACACACCATACACCCCCCCCACCCCCCCCGACAGGAGATGGATCAACCAATCATCTTGCTTGACATGCTGATCTGCACGACGCGTTGTAGAGATTTGGGAGATGTTTACATCGGCTCCTCTGCGACCTAAGATTACCTAAATTTACAGAGACATTTAGGTAAGTAGCCGAGGTTCAAATCGACCATAAACTCGGAATAATCAACAACACCTCGCATAGTCACGTTTTTCTTCCACCATTCCAAAGTTCTGTTCGGTTCTGTTCCCCATTTTTCCCGATCCTGGATTATTTCGAGAGCACCACACTTCACTTCATTATTCCGAGAGCGCCCCCTCCACCTCGTTACAATCTACAGTCAGCCTTCATTCTCTCAATCCTCCAGGGGTACATCAGCCTCTGCTGGAGGCCTGACGAATGCCTTGGAAGCTCCGAGAGGCAGCTGGAACGAGGGGGGCAAATCCAACATCCTGAACTCACCATCACCTCCCCCCTTGATACCCTATGGGTGCTATCATCAGCATCCAGCCATGCATGGCCGCTAATGAGGAGTCAATGCTCTGTTAAACAAATACATAAACATTCGAGCTAGAACCTAAATAAGCTGCGTGGTGCGTGTGTGTGTGGAAGAAACAAGGTAGGTAAAGACCCTCAAGCACCAAGATGGGCTTCCCGGTGTAGCAGCTGAGCATTAGCACGAACTGATGGCTGGGTTTACACCGAGCCTTCAACGCCTACTGGCACATGGAAGCCATTTCTCCTCGCGCATGGAAACAGTGCAGGAAGTCAGAAGGGGAACGTCTACGTCTGTCAAAGCACATACACGCATGAGTGACAGCGTGTGTAGGTGTGTTTTTGTGTGCACGCAAGCGTGTCTGCGTGTGCGTTTCTGTGAGAGCTCCTACCTGAAGCCAGGCCAAGCTGGCCCGAGAGAAACCTCAAAAGACTGGATGATTGATGCTGGACAGTCACTAAAGCCTGATGAATGGGCCACGCTATGTTAGCAATTAGAGACGAGGCGCCACTTAACCATCAAGTGGCTCAACGGCGCTATTTGCATGGAAAAAGATAGCGTGGCGTGCAGACGAGACGGTGATGTCGTTGGGGACTGAATCTCTCTTCCCTATTGTCAACCATTGCTGCAGTTTGCACTTTAGATGAAAATAGAGTCAAAATTCTCTCAAGAAATGAAACGTTAAAGGGCAGAAGGCAAAAATAGAGATGAGGGGGGTCATCGTGGACTCAGGAGGGCCTCCTAGCTGTGGTCAATTAGTCATCAGTAAGGCGATCCGAAGCCTCCACTCCTGACGTGATCAGCTCCATATGCAGCCGCTGCTCCCAGCTCTATTCCCCCATTTCTAACACATAAATGCCTCTGATTGTTATTGTTGGGCCGGCCAAAACGCAACGGCTTAGACTCCGCTGTGTGATGAGGGGAACTGGAGCGACGCTTGTCCGTATCAAGCCATCACCCCTCCCGGCGCATGCACTGGAGCACACATGCTGACATGGCAGCCACATTAAGTACGTGATGACAAATGGCTCACACCTCATACAGCGCATGAAAAAAAATTTGGATCCCGTCGTGTATGAGAGTGTGTTTATTAGAGGGAATGGAATGGAGGCGAGGTTGTCCAGGGAACTGTCAGCGCACGGTAGTGCCATGAAACTTCAGCAGATAAGGGGAGTAAGACAAGCCGAATGGTGGATGTCTCATCATGTAAGCTTGGCCACAATGAGTTTCTGGCGAGCCGAGCCTTTACGGGGCAATTAGAGTGCCCTCTGGCTGATGGACTGGATGGATGGCTGGATGACATGATGGAAGCTGGCTGGCTTGTCGTCTGGTTGTATGGATGACGAGAGGGCTGGCTAGTTGTCTTGGCCTGGCTCATCACACGTCTCGGGGTCTGGGGCAGGCCCGTCTAGAACGTGCCACGGTGGAAAAGAGGGATCCGCGGATCTCTTTACCTTCGCCGCGGCCACAACTATAGAGCCACTCCGCAGTTCCTTAACCCGCCAGGGAAAACAAGCACGGCGCTCCATTTCAAACACGCGGCCCTCGGCCCGTAACGACCACTCAAAACATCGCCCCGTGAACCGAACCGAACGCCGTGGCATTTGACAAACATTGTTTCTCCCCTCCAAATTGAGAGGGACAAGGGAAAACAAACGCGAGTGGCCCGGGCCGAGAGGCCGACGTGTTTTGACATGATGTCACTTCACGGCGAAAGGGTAACAGCGACAATAAACTCCTGCCGACTGCTGTGTTGACTGCTATGTTTAGAGGTATAAATACAAGTGTAGTGGAAACACATGCTGGCGTTCTTCACACCAGATGTCGACCGTGGAAAAACCAAATGCAAAGTGGGAATGGGCCTCCTGGACATTAAAATACAATTACCTCCAATCATATCTGGTGTTGGAGTGTGTCATTTCATCTTACCTCACTGAGATGGCACAGAGCCCCCCACACATAACACACATGACCGCTCCACGCACCGGGTCCAGCATATTTACGAGTTCTTACATACTTCCTCAAACGCCACGGTGCTGCTCGGAAGGAGTGTAATATTCGGTCACGATCAGAAAATCCATTGAGCCTTATGGTCACCTATAAAGATTAATACAGCGCTGTAAAGAATTAGCAGGAGCCCAGATGAAAATCTATATAATTGTTGCAAAGAGGGAGAGAAAAGAAAGAGAGCCTGAGGTTTTGTGTCAAATGATTTTTGCAACAGAGCCGCCGCCGCTGGCCGATCCCCTCTGGGTGACCTGGTGCATGCCGTTCCACCTGTTTTATTAAATCACTTGTGATTGCGACTAATAAAAGCTACTCCCACCGCTCACCCCTTCCTCTCTTCATCTCCCTCTCGCACTAAACCAGGCTCTGGTTTCCCTTTTTATTTCCTTAACCCCGGTCTTGACCTACCAGTCGTAATTAACAAGTACACTGAGAAAAAGGAAAATTGCGGGTCATTATTATGATAATTACGGCGAGAAGGAGAGGTTCCAGGAGAAGCTGCCAGGTAGTGTAATGCAGAGGGCCCTGTGACGGAACGGCTTACCTTCATTTATCTTCCTCCACCCCCTCTTTCCTTTTCCTCCTTTGCCTCTTTAAACCTTAATGTTAGCGCAAGTCATTACCTAGTTGCTATGAAAACACACTTAGCAGCCCACCTCAGTACTTCAGACAGATGCCGGCTGATTTGGGAGTGTGAATCAGTGTAGCTATCTCACCAAAATGTGTGTATTTCTTTCCATACTGTCCTCATGAATCACCATGTAGACTGAGTGGAATTGCCGCCTCTTTGCTACAAGCTGGACAGCGCCAGATATTTAGTCATTATGTACTGTATGTGTCTGAGAGGCCTGCATGAGCGCATACAAAGAGACAGTTGTGTCACAGAGAGAGGTCTATCACTGCTCTGGGATTGTTTAGTGTTTTCCCCCCGTCGTAAAGAAAACAGCACTTTCACATGTCACTTCTCATTTCCAAAGTGGGCTGGGAGGGGAGGGCCCGCTGAGGAGCGCCCGGCCCGACGGGCAACAATGGCCGCATTCAGCCTCCGAAGCTCTCGCGACGCAGAGCGGAAAAGAGCCAGAGTGCCGGGGATGTGTGTCCGCGTTTATGATTACACATGATGGGAGGAAGACGTTTTATTTAAGAGGGCCGTGAGATTAGGATCTGGGAATGCCTCAGATGTGGCTTTGGAAGCTGCGAGTGTTTTCACATTCACAACTCAACAGGCTGTAAGGGTGGCGGAACAGCCGCTGGACTCTGTGTCGTACAGGCACACGCATACGAGCAAACACAGGGGCTTTTCCATGTCTGCTTTGTGCAATATTGTAGGTTTTTAATGGTTTTGGTTTTGCATCAATGTGATGAAGTACCTCGGTTTGTAAGATATTTTATTTCCTGGATTAGCAAAAAAACCACAAATCATATATGGCTATTTATCCATGAACAGTTTCTGAATTCATTTTCCACATTTCTTTAAGTTATATATAACAACATATACTGTAGAGTATTTTATTCATATCACCTGCTGCTATGACACACACTCCTATACACAGACATACATATACTGTACATGCTCATTCACATTGAGCTGCAACACGACCACCCAAAGCTGACCCCTGATAACCTGTGATGTTTTTATGCCTCCGTGCTGGCAACAGCCGTGGCCGGAAGCATCCGTTTTTGGGTCATCCGACTGTCAAATCAGACAGTAGACTAGTATGTACTAGGGCTGTCAATCGATTAAAATATCTAATCGCAATTAATGGCATGATTGTCCATAGTTAATTAGTCGCACATTTTTGATCTGATCAAAATGTACCTTAAAGGGAGATTTGTCAAGTATTTAATACTCTAATCAACATGGGAGTGGATAAATATGCCTGCTTTATGCAAACATATGTATATATTTTATTATTGGAAATCAATAAACAACAGAAAACAATGACACATATTGCCCAGAAACAGTTGTCAGTGTCACTGCATGTGATTATCATAAAGTGGGCATGTCTGTAAAGGGGAGACTCGTGGGTACCCATAGAACCCATTTTCATTCACATATCTTGAGGTCAGAGGTCAAGGGACCCCTTTGAAAGTGGCCATGACAGTTTTTCCTCGCCAAATTTAGCATAAGTTTGGAGTGTTATTTAGCCTCCTTCGCGACAAGCTAGTATGACATGGTTGGTACCAATGGATTCGTCCAGTATCTTTACTCTAGCTTTAAAACTGAGCCATCTACAACCTACAAAAACGCAAGTGTTAAAGTAATTAGTGGCTTTAAAGTGAATTCGCATCAATGCGTTATTATCACGTTAACTTTGACAGCCATAGTACGTACCCATTCTCGCGAATGCGATATCTCAGTAACGCCTGCAGCAAATTTGGCACAAATATCCACTTGGACTCAAGGATGAACTGATTAGAATTGGGCGGTCAAAGGTCACTGCGACCTCACAAAACACATTTTTGTCCATAACTCAAAATGCTTATCATGACAATTTCAGACACATGATGAAGTGATGACATTTTGAATCGACATGGATGTAAACTGCAACTTGACTGGTTGGCGGAGGAATACAACCACGAAGCGGAAATTCTAGTTTAAGAATATTTTTTGGTAGTTTGCCTTTGTTAGGTTGAATAGGTGCAACTGAGTTCCCCAGCCAGAATTTCAATAATTATTTGATTATTTGCAGGTATATCATGTGTGTCTTAATGATTAGGCCAACAGGCACCCAGTTACTTTTTATCTCTTTTTTCTATAATAGGCATTTGGTGTCTAGTGACTCTGAAACCCAATAATAGAGTTATTACAGCAATCTTTCAGCAAGTATCTCTTAGCTGTCCAGAGTGCGGTCCAAATTATCTTTCTACTCCATGCTTGAGGTTTTGATACAACTCTGGCTATGGCTCTATAGCTGGCAATTGGTCAGTAGCCTAAAGGTTAGAGAGGCGGGTCTGTGGCTGAAAGTTGTAACTGTGTGAAAAGAGAGCATTGCTCTCAGCGAAACTCCCCTGAATAAAAAATAAAAAGGTCAAAAGTTTCACTTTGACATTTAAAAATGTGACATACTATACACAGCAAGACTGTGTATTTTTTTAATGTATTTCTACCCTAGGATTTATATTACTAACACTTAGGGTCTTGTGTAAAAAAAAACAATACATTTTGCAAAATGTAACTAAATCTGCATATTTATATTACAATTTCAATATTTCTGCATATCACATACAATTTCTGGATCGATCTTATCACCTACACTCACCATTTACCTTCATATACTGTACAGGACATATCATCTATCTGTGTAAGCTACTTTACAATAAGTGCTTAAAGAAATGAAATGCTGTCATTATGGGACACACAGAGTAAAGTTATTTTAATGATATTATACAAAACTAATTTAGGGGCTGGGAACCATTTTGCAATTATTTTGGATTTCAATACACTACAATGCACTATAATACAACGCAACCTGTTACTTATGTGCACACATACGCAAACACACAAGCTGCATGTGTGCTCACAAATGACATCCACAAAAAAAAACAGGCACAAGGTGAAAGCTGAAAACATTAATACAAACACTATAGCAGGGGAAAGAGTAGGCAGTTGAACCTAGGGCAGTATACACACACACACACACACACACACACACACACACAACATGACCCAGTGAGCCAGTCAACACCAGCAGTGCTCTCCACTTGTCCTCATGTTTTAGAGCATGGTGCTCCATCTTCCTTTGCAACGCTCCCAAGACACTGCGGCCTAATCCATCAAGTGAAAGATGTATTGCTTTTAAAGCACATGGGCCTATCTGTAAAACACTAACATGTGTGCTGTCTGCTCTAATCTCATTAGTTGCTCCATTAATTCCCAACCAGTGTCATTACTTTCCCCTCGCTTTCCACATTCTGATGTAAACAGACAATAGAAAAGTCACTTTATTAAAAAGAACACATCTATCTAGTCTCTCTCTTTGATAACTGTCTCAATCAAGAACATCTCTCAGAGGTTTTCAGCGACACTCAAACCTCATTCAACGTGTATGCCTGCGTTTGTGTACATTCACACCAGCACAGTTTAAATACGGAAAATAATGTATGTGAATGTGTTTGTGAAGACTTCCAGACAAATGGAATCAGAGCGGCCGCGATCCGACCGTCCCAATTGTGTCAGAGGAGGCCCGCCTGCCGCAGATGAGAAAAGCATGGCATGTCAAATTGCCAATGGCTCATTCCTGCGACGGCCATTCATGGAAAACAAACTTCGTCACAAACCGAATCGATCACCAGGCTTTTTCCATGTCTCGTCGCAATTATCAACTCCCTTATTAAGTACAGAAAATCCACCGGCGGCATCAATCACGCAGTTGGAGCTTTTACAATAATAATGTTGGACATGTCATCTACGTTTGTATGCGTAGAAACTGCTATAGCTCTGAAGTTGCACTGGTGCTATTTGTGGGTGTATAATGAGAAGTCCAGCCGATCCGCTGGTATCCAGTGGCTGGGGCGGATGGGCGGCCAGGCCCAGAAGTGGTACAGTATAGCTGTATCGATTGGTGCCAGGCAGGACGCTATGTAGGCTGGCATTGCCAACTGCATGGCACGGACCCTGCAGTCTACAGTTTCCAGCCGGTTGCACCCAGTGACACCCAGTCATGATGGGAAAACCAATCCTGCGTGTGCAACAACGCCGAGCAGACAGAAAAGGGGAAGAGGAGAGGAAGGAGAGTGATAGGGCCTGACATTGATCCTGTCACATTCCTGGCGGTAGACGCTGTATGGCTGCTAATGATGCCTAACAACCTGGGATGGAAGAAGTGAGCGAGAAAGGGATGGATAGAGTGTCGATTTCGCACCGGTGATGACAATTTTGCACAAATGCAGAACGGGAATGTCGAGAGGTGCATCTATAAATCCACACTCCTGAACAACAGGTGTCCACATAGACACTGCAGAGAAGGGAGAAGGGGTAACTCTTTACTTGAAGGGCAGTGAAATGCATTATAATTAAGTTGTAAACCTCTTAAAAGTCTTTACATCACCTCAAATAAAATACGTTACAAAACATTTAAATACACAAGAATGACTGGTGAAATGGGCCTGATAGCAAAACCAGATGAAAGAAATTACTTGGGAGAGTGGAAGCAAGGGAGGCTGGGAGAAAGAGAAAGATGGCGTGCTAGTAGGAGGACAACTTGAGATGAACTGAGTGGGAGAAGTGAATGAACGGTGCTCCGACAGCGATGAGAGCCGACGCCGACTGAGTGGCACTGAGCGAGCCGTCAAGTGATGTATAAAGCGAATGCGAAAACAGCGGGGCATGCGCAGCAAGCATCTCCAAGTCTGCTATTTACATCTGCGTCACTGGACTTCCAGAACATCCAGATGAGGGGAACAGAGCCGGCCACAGGAGGCTTGTCAGCCTCTAATGTTCTCACATCATACCGATGGTCACCCCTGGCAGCTGTGGTGTACCCTTCCGTGGGCGTTCGAAGTCGTCTTTGCTACTTAATGCGCGCGTGTGTGTGAGGTTGGGATTTTCCAGAATGCTTTGGGGTGATGCTGCAACTCATCCACGGCACAGAAATGTCAATTAACAAGTTTAGCCAGTAATTCATACATGATGATGATTACAAATAGTCAAAATATGGCATATCACAACACCCAGGCTGTTTCCATACACCATTCATAGCCATACCTACAAAAAGTAATGCACTGTAATTCATATACTGTACATCCCAAAAAAATCTATTTATATGTAATCCCCGTAATCACGAACCAGGAAGTGCAAAGAGCGAAAAACGCTGCGTAAGGAGGTCGGGGCGAATGGGTGGATCAAAAAACACTGGACTTTCACCCAGGAGACCCGTATTCATGTCCCGTGTGAAACCAGAAGTCAACGTTGACTTATTTGTCACGTAACTTCCGTGCTTAAGTAACGCCACTTCCGTAGTTATTTTAACCCAAATGTTTAATTATTTGTCACGTAACTTTTGTACTTACGTACCGCCACTTCTGTAGATATTCTAACCCAAACGTTAACTTATTTGTTCCAAATAATGACTTATTTGTCACGTAACTTCCGCACTCAACTAAACCTACTTCCATAGTTATTTTAATTCAAACGTTGACTTATTTCTTATGTAACTTCCGTACTTAAGTAACGCCACTTTCAAGGTTATTTTAACCCAGACGTTGACTTATTTGTCAAGTAACTTCCGTATTTAAGTAACGCTACTGCCGTACTTATCGTAACCCAAACGTTGACTTATTTGTCCCATTACTTCCGTTCTAAACTAACGCCACTTCTGTAGTTATTTCAACCCAAACATTGACTTATTTGTCACGTAACGTCCATATTTAAGTAACGCCACTTACATAAGTATTTTAACCCAAACAACGATTTTTAGTAGTTTAGTAGTTTTGTTGCCTAAACCTAACCAAGTTGTTTTATGTGAAGACGGAAGTTTATTTTGAAAAGACTGTATGCATATAACGCATGGAAATTGACACGTGTTGCTGGACATTCGTAGGAAAACGCACAAAAAATGAGGAATAACTTTTCGAAAGATATCATAGGAACTGTTGTATGAGGATACATTGCGTCACCAGTACCAAGAAAATTACACTTAAATCTAGAGAAATTGGTGATTTAAGGCTTCATTAACAACATATATATATAACTTTTTAAGGTGGACACATTTGTAGCTCATGTTTTAGGCCTCTCTCAATCCTCCAAGCTCCTGGATCTTTTTTTTTTGGCTCGGGGACATGAGTTGTGTAACACCAGTGCATTCTAGCTTCCTCCAACTTTTTGTCCAGTGTTCTCATATTAGTCAGTCTGCACTCGAACCCTTTATCACTGGAGGCAAACCTCACCAGTATATCAGCTACGCCGCCACATACTCAGCCCTGACGCAACCCCCTTGACGCTCAAATTTAGCCCCCCCACCAAAACTGTTCTGAAACCTTATCCAAAATAACACATTCTTTCAATAAAAATACATGGCTGACCTGATGTTTCTCTATGTTTATGCCGCTCTCCAAACTCAATTATTTCATTGTCCCGACACTTGAGCTAATAAATCCGCCGGTTTGGGAGAGCAGCAGGGGAGCAGGGAGTACAACAGAACAAAAGGAGGAAGAAGAAGAGGGAGTTTGTCCTGGAAGATAGAGTTTTTACAGTTTCACTGAAATGTGGCATGAAGTCACGCTCTGAGAAATGATAGCAATTAATCAGAGCTACTGAATACAATCCACTCAACTAATCACAATTAACTTAATGGATGAGTCACAAGGAAAGGGGCCTGCGTGCTAACCGCAGCCCGGTCTCCACAATAACCAGAACTGTACAATGAGACAAAGGCAGACGGAGGAAACGTGAACGAGAAAATAAAAGCGAGCAAGGTAAGGAGAGACGGAAAGGAAATTAGATATTGTACAGCCGCGTTGTTATGATGTCAAGTTCGAGAATTTCAGGCTGATTATATGAAATTGCGAGTTAAAGGGCACATCCAAATCAATTTGGTGCGGCAGTGAACGAGGGCCACGCGCAATTAGAGGGTTTTTTATTGGTTCGTGGAATGGCTGTGACTTCACCATGAGCATCTGACCCGCTGGCTGTTTCCTTAATGTACGATCTAACTGTTCATTAGGGTCAGTTTCCCGTTAAAGATGTACAGGATGACAATTGTTAAGGGGCCAGAGGTAGATGCAGAACCCTCAAATTTACAACCTAATTAGAAGGTCTCAAAAAAATAGCGTAACTTCTCCTCCACAAATGACAAGGTAACATGAGGACTATTAGGACCATTTCACTCTGAGGGCAAAAAATGATGACGTATGTCAATGCCATGTCAGCACATAGTAGGGAGGATCACTGCTGGATCACTGAATTATATCTGTATTCGGAGCCAGTTTGAGTTGGACCAGCTCCGGCTGGTGGCCGGTACTTGGTATTTCCTCAACAGATCTCAACATGGCTGCCGGGTTACAAATTTTCTCATTTTACAGTACACTACCAGAAGTTTCTGAAAACATTTGAGGCAGGAAAAAGGCATTACAGTAACAGAATATTGATTCATATTTGATCAGCGCTGCTTAGTTTGACCCTGTTTGATCGGAGTTTGCGAGTGATTGACAGCTGCTCAGAGACGGCAAGGCTCCAGCAGCAACTTTAGACTAAAATGCTGTCCAAACTCTTTTTATTTTTTGCAATGGAGGAGGTAAAAGATTGTGGAGAAACCTCTATGACATGCACATCAGGACAAAAAGAGAGTTACATGATGCTAAATGGCAGCAGCAAAGAAAACTAGAGCAGCGATACATGAAGGCTGTGGAGATTTCACTTCTCTCTGCTTTAATATTTGCAGTCGAGGTGTGAAAGGTTAATGTGCATCAAACTGACAAATTACGGAGCATAAATTTGGTGTGAAATGGCCTTTAGCTACACAGTAATATATCGTAGGAACAGCAAGTTTATATTACTACAGCACTTTGCTCCATTCCCACAGGAACGATTTGATGAATGCAAGCCCTAATCTCTCTGGACACATTAATCCTTCAGTGGTCACAAGACATAGAAGAGTCATAGGTTCTGACCAAAGGTGTGTGGATGCAAATAGGAATAATGGAAATCTCTCTCTGAGGTTCCATGCACTTTCCCAATAAGAAGTTATTCAAGTTGCCCTTCTTTTGGTGACCCCAAGACCGTTACACATAACATTTCTGAGATTTCTTACTGCCACAATAGCAGCACTTTAGTATTCATTGTTTTTTCTGCATACACAGAAAAGCTATGCCCTGCAGAAGAATCCCACTGTTGTCCACACCACAGTCGGGCCTAAATTATAGCCACAGGAGATTATGGGCAGCAGTTTTGCCCTGTGGGTCCTATGGGCAGTGAGAGGGCAGCTAAGACTTGCAGCGGTGGGTTGAAACTGGCTTCCCATTACTCCAAGATGTCATTGTATAGTTTAATTTGGTTTTCTCACTGCTGTGTTATTAGCCGCAATGGCAAATTTAGTAGCTGTTGCTGTTCCGTTTGTGAATAAAAACCTTTTGTCTAATGCAGGTTGGGAGTTATCATGGCTTGATTTCCTGCTATAAATCTAATTTTGGAGCCTATTATGCATCAAAGCCTGAAGGGAGTGAACACAATTAAATATACTGGTAGCTGCCATTGCAACAATATTGCGGTGATACTGATGATACATTGCATTTAACGAGCCACATCAAATGAAACCTCTTTTAAATTGGAGGAGTATTTATAAAGCTGACCTAGTGCTGACCCCTAAAACAACACTGGAAACACACAATAACCAGTGGGCACCCTGAACCTATAAACTAAAACTGAGCCACAATTTTACTACAAAAATATATTCTACATAATTAACACCTTCAATATTGTACAATAACACGCAATATCACACGTCGTAAATGTGAGTTTCAGATGTTCTCAGGAGCCAAATCACTGAGACAAAAAAGAATCAGGTCGTGTAATGGAACAACACCGGCTAGATGATTAAGCTGACCGGGGCGGGTGTAAATCACATTATGGTTTCAGGGAATGTGATCCAACATCAGGCCCGGGAGAGGCCCCGGAGCAGGAAGCGCCCGCGACAATGTGTGTCGAGAAAAGGGGGAGCGAGAATTCCTCCAAGCCACATTATTACGTTCAGCAGCTCCACGGAACATGCAACAGGCAGGAACCCAAAAATGGCTTAGGTGTGTTCTGCTTCCCCCCGGGGTGTGGTGAGAGGAGTGCGCCGGCCTGGAGCCAAGATGGTGGTCGGGACGAAAACCACAAAGTGAAAATAGAGGCGGCCGGGGCCAGGACGCGTCCGGCGCAGATCAAAGCTGGGCGGGGCCTCAGCACACAACAAAGTGCTGCGATGACAGATGGAGGTCGTTGACGGGCCGTCGAGGACTTGGGGAGTGTTTATGTGTCGTGGGACACCGGGGTCAGTCAAAAGAATCACATCAATGGCAAAACAAACAAAAAAAATCAAGGTATGTAAAACCAGCGCCAATTACATTTACAGGGTTACAGAAGCCCATTCTGAAATGTGCCGCACTAGCTGACAAGAGCAGTGGATTGCTTGGAACGGCAGCCATCAGCGGACACATACAGAGGTCAAGGGGTGGAGTGAAAGCGAGAATGCAGGCCAAGATGTCGCCGCCGTAGAGTTGGGGCCCCCGAGGCCGAGACAGACGGGTGGTTGTTGACGTCTGGGACGATGTCTGAAGAGCGCGGACGTGAGAAGCATGTTACAATGAGAGAGAGCGACACTGACCAGGATAGAAGAGGAAGCCGTTCGCAGACACTGAGCCTAGACTGGCTGAAAATACTCATGGCCAAGAGCAGGGTAATTGTGGTCGGTTTTGGTGTGCTTACAACTTCAAGGTTGTGGGTTGGATTCCCACAGGCGAGTACCTCGAAAGCATGTATGGTATTGGCTTGACTTGTGGTGCGGACGCTGCTTTTGGGTATTCAGAAACTCAGGGATTTCATGACATAAAGATGTTAATCACAAATAATAAAGAAGCTGATGATACGTTTATGTTGGAGACATACTTTAACCCTCTGAGACCCACAATAGACCCATTTTGGTCTTTTTTAGGGGGGGGACAGGGGGTCTTTAGGGGGAGATGGCAGGTCAACAGTAGATGTCACATAGAAGTGGTGTACATCATCTTAAAGTGGGAACCTGAAGATTAATTTGAGATGCAGCTTAGCACTGTGTGTCAAATTGTTCTAGTCATAAATCAGAAATAAACACAAATTAATTAATTTATTAATTATTTAAAATAAAATTGTGAAAGTGTATAAGGGCTTAGAACATTATGATAGAAGTATATGATGGCCATTTCCATGCTTTATTATGTCTCATTAGTCGTAGCAATTTTTGGGTTGATACCATTTGTTACATAGATTTGGTGCTAAATTTAACCATTTACCACTCGAGAATTGATATAAATGATCAATAATTCCTCCAAAATACCACATTAAGACACCAAGACCTTGAGGAACACCACAGAAAAAGCCATGTGATTTGGAATCAAAACTTTTGACATTTGGGGATTGAGGCAAGAATTGCATTTTTTGGCGATCAGATGATGAGTGCTTCTTTTCTGGAAACTGCTCTGATCTATCTATATTGTCAATCTACCTAGGAAAACCATCCATCCTCTGCATGCCCTAGGTTTCTAGTTTGTGGCTGTAAAGTTTCATGAGGCGATGATTATCCTAGAGGTCACCACAGGTCATTTTATAGGTCAAATTTAAAAAAATGGTCTCACAACAATGAAATGGCTTCTATGGGCACGAACATCATCACACGTGAATACAATTGGGCTCATTGGATCTACAAGAGTCTCAGCTTTACAGTGATACCCAATTTATGCAATTCCAAGACTGTTTAGGGACCCCAATATAAAGAAATATTCAAATACACCATTTTTAGAATAGACGAAAATAACACATTTATACTGCATTCAAATAACTGCATGGGTTTTGCCCAAAACTGCATGTGATAATCATAAAGTGGGCATGTCTGTAAAGGCGAGACTCGTGGGTACCCATAGAACCCTTTTTCATTCACAGATATTGAGGTCAAAGGTCAAGGCCCCCCTTTGAAAATGGCCGAGCCAGTCTTTCCTCGCCAAAATTTAGCTAATTTTAGAGTGTTATTTAACAATTTCTACAATCTGTTAGCTTCCCAAAACCATCTTTCAATCTTCTGGGAGCTGCTGGAAACCACTTTGCACAAATCAAACACATCATTGCTCAAGATAACTGACAAAGTTACTTACGAGAGGTTCCTTATTTTTGACCAGTCTTATGATTTTCACAGAATCCTCGTCGTCATCGATGTCGTCGGGCAGCGGAGGTAGCTCGGGGTCGTAACTCTTCTGGGCGATAGTGTCGTGGACCGACAGGAGGCTCTAGAGGAAGGAGAGGGATAGAGGGATGGATGGGAGGAAAGAAACAAGAGGCAAGGGTTATCAGTCAAACCATAAAGGCCTTGGCTTTACCTCGGTCTAAATTAGCCAAACAAAGTGTAGCAATACATGCTATTAAGAGTTCAATCTATCATTTCTTTCTCAGAGAAAATGCAGAGACTGCAGGGAGGATGGCTATGAATTTGGGTGTCTCCCTCAAGTGCTGGGTGATGGATTTGAACGCATTCAGAGCCAGAACTTGTAGGTAGTAGCGTTAATTGCCATTAGGCCCATGATCTCCCGCCATACATCTCTCTGATTAAAGGCAACCAGTACCCGCCCTGGACCACTGCTTGCCAGGGACTGCGAGTGAAAGGGTGGTGGTGGTGGTGGGGGGCATCCTTGGCAACCGCTTTCAGTACCGATGCTTTCCAGGGCAAGGTGGTGAACACTCGGCGAAGCGATGTTCCGTGCTGTTCGGCGGCAGGCTCAAAGTAATGAAGTTCTCAGTGGCCTCAGATATTTCACACGTTCACGGGCAGACATAAAAAAGAGACGGTACGCAGACAAGAATGATGCCATTGAGACGTTCATTTTTCAAACTATTTAACGACTCCATGTCCGGACCGAGATGCAGCTGGACGCGTGCTGCTTTTTCCGTGGTTGGGGAAGGGGGGGGGGGGGTAGAAAAGTGAGAAAAACATCTTCCACCCCATGTGCCAGACAAAAGTATAGAGGGAGAGAGCGAGAAAGAGAAGGATATGGTGAGAAGAGGAGCAGTGTGTTTTATGACATGGGAGCATGCTGCAGTACAGCGTTCAAGATGTTGCTAACTGGGAGCAGATGAGAGGAGGAGACGCAACTGGAGCTCTGTGGCCAAGAGACAAGCTGACCGACACACATACAAATGCACACACACTGAGTTTGTCTTGTACACTTGTGGGGACTTCTGACTATTTATTCACTTATAAGGACGGTTTATTACATGGGTCTTTCTTTTGTAGATTTAGAAATTATTCTTATCTGCATTAAAAATACTGTACTAACGGGCCGATGTGTGATAGGACGGTGCTGACCGACCGTGGACCTTTGTGTCATGTTATTCAATCTCTCTCCTCAAATCTCTCTACTGTTAAATCAGTAATAAAGGCATAAATTGTTCCCCAAAATTAAATTCTATAAAGTTAATTGCTGAGGTCTAATAATACAGCAACATCACCAAAAAGCAGTCCATTGGGGCAAGAAATTTTTCAAATAAGTATTACATAAAGTCCCGGGTTCGTCAAACTTATTTCGAAAAGAAAACGAAAGGAAACTATAAAATGATTATCTTAAAGGCCTTTGCTCACCAAGTTCGTATTTTTCATCCGAAATTGTCTCACGTTTATAAATAAATACAACCTCACGTTGTGACAATCACGTTTACACATCGACTCCGAAACTTTCGTCCGTCAATAAAGTTTCGGAACAGGTTCTATTTTCTAAGTTTTTTAGCATCTGTCAAAAGAAAAAAAAGAGGGTTGTTTGACCACTCAGAGCCACCGTCCGTGCAAATGTCATCATCCAAAATGGCAACTGATTCACTTCGTCTCCCAGCACAAAGCACTTTACGACAAAGCAATAAAAGAATACAGAGATGCACATTTTAAAGATTGTGGCAGGCGAGTGCAGAACAGCTTGGAATCGGGGATGGTCGCAAAACAAAAGATGTATGAAAGATTAGACAGTAGTGACTGTGCTCTAGGCAGCTAAACAATAACTTCTTGCTAATGTCATTCATTCATTAGCCCTGTTTGGGACTAGAGCTATCCATTGCACCCACGTAATTAATTCAATTTTGTCTTCTATTGCGAATTTTCTCAACAAATAGAATGTTAAAACACATTGGACTCAGTGTGCAAGGTTTGTGTGCATGACACTTTTTATCGGATGACGGATTAAAAAAGCGCATACAAAAAATACGGACTTGGTGTGCAAAGACCTTAACCGTCCGTTGTAAAGATCAAGGAACAGATTTCGATTTTGGGTTTACTTCCGGGGTATGCCGCCCACTGAATATGAGCAGTAGTGTTTCTCCCGCTAGCCCCGCCCACGACTTCCCACTCGCCCCATAGACTTAACATTGTGAAGACGTCACAGGTTTTTAAATCACTTTTCTTGGCTGAAGGAAAGTTTTACAAATATAAAACCTCCATGGATCCAAAATTCATAATAGAAAGAGTTATAATTGACCTTGTTTGCAGTTCGAGGTGTCCTGTCAACCGTTTTACAGATGTCTCTTTTACAATGGTGGTCTTTGGGGTGGGGGATTTTTTTGTTGCTATACCGCGAGTGGCCACTGGAAATAATTGGAAGCAAGGCTCAACGGCGACATATACATCCATGTTCCAAGTCAGACAAACGCTTCAAAGCTGAAGAGGAGTCGGAGTCGGCAGTTGAGCCACCAAACGGCACCACTTCTATTAAAATGAAAAGGCGTTACACAAGGCTAGCTACATCAATCTGGGATTTACTGTCACAGGGCCAGAGGAACAGCTAAGGCTGTATAAAAGCCAGGTGGCTCTTTCATTGTTACATTGTTGGTATCAGCAGAGTACAATGTTATCATAACCAATAGAAGCTATGGACATAGCGACAAAAGATCCAAGTTGTAATAAACTGGAATTTTACTTTAACTTACCTGACCTAATGCCTACATTCAACTTTTACCCAACATAAGGTTCTAACTCAAAACCGGCCAGCAAACCAGACAAAAATGACCAAAAATTGGACTCAAATTCCCAGAAGAACATCATCTTCCTCTCAAGGTTTCTCTTGTTGTCTTGGTCCTCCTGTCCAAACTTCTCTCAAGTGCCATTAATCCTCTCTCTTCTTCTTGTTTGCTCTTCGTCAGTTTTATCTTTCATGTGTTTTTTTTTCCCCCAAAATGTTCCAAGCATGAGTTTGTTCATTTCTCAGAACAGGCCTGACAATGTGTTCCTGGCTTTCATCTGCACCGAACATAAACACACACTTTGTGTTGTATTGTATGTCTGGGGATGCTGTCATTATAGTATTGAAATATTCTCTTGGAACGCAGGAAACCAAAACTGTTTGCAGATGAGGACAATAAAAGCAAACTGAATGGGATCCCAAACCTGTGCTCGATATATAACATATATATTGTCTATCAAGATATGGATGGAGAGCTTGTAGTTGCAGTTTCCACAATGTAGTGATGAGATCAATGTTTGAGCACACGTGAATATTCATGACTATATAACGGTGCTATAGCCAGTGAATGGAAGTAGCACTCCATTCAGAGCTGAATAAAATATCACAGGGCCAATATTTACAGAGGAATGCTTCTGACGCCATCTCTTTTTCTGTTTTCTTTACCTTCTTTTTCTCAGTTTTTTCTCCCTCAGGAGGTACGAGAAATACAATTTTAATTTGCCGTTGTATCGAGTTTTCCGAAAACATCCTTTGGTGAAAGCTGGCCCGTGCCGTGACAGCGAACCCAAAGACGTTTTGAGTTTGAGGTTGGATACATGTGGCGTTGTGGCTCTCTTTATGGTGTTTGACTGTCAGTCACAGCACCTGATCTGGGTCGCGACAACAAGTGGGTCAGCCAGGCGTCCATCAGCCTCTCAGCAGGGGGGGACACCGTGAGGGCCCAGTGCCTGAGAAGCAGAACTACAGTGTTTTTGCGGACGCTGTCCAGCATTAGTCCTTGGAATGGGATTGGAGTCGTGCTGAAACAATTTGTCAATCAATCCGTTGACATGTTATTTCTTTCTTTCTTCCTACACATTGCCTGATTTTAACCTGTGCAAACAAATAAAACTCAACTGTTCAAGTCATAAATCAAGCAAAAATGTCCTTCAAAAATCAAAGATTTGCTGGATCCAGAGCTTGTCAAATGTGAGGATTTGCTACTGTTCTCTGTTTTATATCACAGCAAACTGGAAAATGTTGGATTATGGACTTCTTGGTTTGACAAATAAGGAATGTGAACATGTCAACTTCGGCTTCGGGAAATTGAAATATGGATCTTTCCCTATATTCTTATATTTTATAGACTCTATGTTTAATGAACACACAAGCAGTTTGTTTTTGATTAAAGAGGACCAATTTTTCCCTTTCCTTTAGTGTGTTATATAGTTTTTTGTGCATGTTAAAGGTCTGCAAAGTTACAAAGCCCAAATTCCATGTCAAAGGGAGTTCCTCTCCCCCACAGAAACACTGCTCCTGAACTGCCTGAAACACCTTGCTTGAAGTCCCGCCTTTTCTTCCGTAAGGTGGCGATGTCACCAAGTAATACATTTGCATCATAGAGAGCTTACAGGAAATAGTCCTAAAACCCGGAAATGAGTTAGCATTTTAGCACTTCCTGTTCCCTCATCTGGAAGTCAATGGGTTTTTTGAATGGGTTTTTAGTAGGGCTGACCCAATACTTTGAAGCTTCGAAGCTTTGACAGTTGCCATGGTATTCGACCTCTAAATCATTATTTGAATGATTTGTTTTTAAAACGTTTTT
This sequence comes from Sebastolobus alascanus, assembly GCA_916701645.2. Lineage (NCBI taxonomy): Eukaryota > Metazoa > Chordata > Actinopteri > Perciformes > Sebastidae > Sebastolobus > Sebastolobus alascanus. The sequence continues at coordinate 2,582,151 of CAKAOJ020000020.1, forward strand.
TAATGTTTATATATAATATATTTATATATAAGTATGTAATAATAATGTATAAATCCCCAAATAGCCCATGAAATAAGGAATAATCCCACAACATTATTGGTTATTCATATTCAACATTAATTATTATTAGTTATTCTCAGACAGATATTGTTGTTTGTTGTGTGATGAGGTGTGTGTGTGTGTGTACAGTAGTGCGGCAGCAGCACTGTCCCGGGCACTGAAATGGGGGAGATGGAGGGAGGGAGACAGACAGATAGACAGACAGACAGAAGAACATGTCAGCCTGCCGTGCCGCGCTGCTCCGCAAAGCTTCGAATACCTTCGAGTATTTCTTACCGAAGCTTCGAAACCCCAAAAATGGTATTTGGGACAACCCTAATTTTTAGTTAGATGCCTGAAATAAGGTCTGTGGTTAACACAAGCTTAAGAGATTTTAAAGTTTTGTTCTACGACATAAAATACATCAATAAATATCCCACTCGTAAATTTTGAAGCCTTCATGTGTCTTAAAAAAGGCGGTTGCTAACAAGTGGCTAAATGAGACTACTAAACGTCATCACGCCGACTCGTCCTCCTTTACAGCCTCGTTGTGTATACTCGTGCTCATGCGACTGTAGTGTAGTTCGTTCATAGCTTTATACTTCTGGATATTGCATTTACACTTCAAAAATCATAAAAGTGGTGTTCATTTGTGAAGATTATCAGGCTGAACAAAACGCGCAAGAATCATAAACGTGTGTTTGACATAGAGCTTATTTTCTGCAATAATACAAAACCCAATGGAAAAATCCCATTGGCTTTTTGTCGAGGGAACCCAGAACAATGCTAACTTCCTGGTTGGCCTTCAAAAATACGTCATCCCTGGAGCACTCTATACCTGCCTAGCAGCTAGTTTGGCACGCCCCTTAATTTAAACAAAGCTAGTTATAGCGGAGCTGGAGCAGAGTCCGAAGAGTTTGGTTCGGTTGACCAATTACAACTGTGCTGCACCGCAGCCGGTATGAGAAAATTAAAGCGTTTTTTGAACATTAGAGCATATAAACATGTTCTAGTGGAAATTCCAAAATAAAAGTATGAACCGAAAAATGAGCATAATAGGTCCTCTTTAAAAGGAAAAAGCTACAAATTTAAGAAAACCCTACACTCTTCCTTCTCATGCTCACCTCAACCTTTCCTCCACTAACCTGCCAGTTGCTGTTTCCTCTGAACTCTATCCATCAGGCCTAATATCCTGACCTGTGCGTGTCCCCTCATCGATGGCACTTCCTTAAACTCTGGCACAGCTCCCCACCGCCACATTCTCCCCCATGGCCGTGCCTAACAACCCGTAACAGAGCCACAGCTAATTCCTTGTAAAAACTCTCTAGGAAGTAGCAATAACAGCTGCATGCTAATAGATAGCACATGGTACACGGCCCTGGCTGGTGACCGTTGACATGTGAGCACAACTACACAGGTAGGAATGTTTTACACACAGGGGTCTCTATGTGGAAGCTTTCTTCCTGGGTTGATGCGAGTCAGTGGGTCTTGCTATGCCTCGGTGTCGGTGGATTAGCCGCCTAATCAAATCTCGGGTTATATCCTTGTATAGGCCCTGCAGCTGAGAGTGAGGGACGGAAAGAAAGATGAAGGGGAAGCGAAGCCACCCTTGTTTTCCAGGCATCCCGTCCTTTCTCGCTTCGTGTGTTTGTGTTCATTAGGCATAATAGGGATCCTAGAAAAACAGATCACTGAGCTTGACTAAATAAACCTGCTGGTACATTCCTGGCATTGGCCTCTCATTAAAGCCCCCCCGGCCCTGTCACCAGCCCACTCGTTTTTCAGCTGGATCGGTGCAGGGTAGCTGCTTTGCCCAGGCGGGGAGGACCCTGCTGTGTGCCCCGGAGACGCTGCTGTAGGCCAGCTGGGAATTGACACTCACGTCTCCCTAAGCCTTGAACCTCAGCGCGCACCGCCTCGAGTCAAACACATCCTGTAAGCACGTATACACACCTACCTCCATACACGCCGGCGGAAACAGCAGGCCGTCATAATTGGCACTTTCATCACTGTCAATATTAGTCTTGCTGAGGGGGGCTAATATGGCCGAAAGTTGTTTTTTCATGTGCGAATCGTAAAAAGGCGAGGAAGAGAAAGAGAGAGGGGAGTTCTAAAGAGCCGGATTTATATCCCCACCCTAGGAATGGATCATTTCAGCCATAATTAAGAGTGATACAGTTACTATCGCACAGAGACGCCATTCAAAGGCAGCAGCCATCTGCTTGTGTTTTACACCCACGGCTCTGTGATTTACACGAGGGTTGGCTGGTACGGTGTCAAGTGCCCTGGAGGACAGATGGAGACAGAGAGAGAGCAGAGGGTTTTAATGCTTTATTCTAGAAGCCCACATGCTGCCTACGTTGTGAGACACAATGTCAGGAAAATGTCAAGAGGCTCCATGCGACAATATGTTACAGTCAAAACCCTCCCTCCAAACCAAGGTGCTGGAACCAATCTATTGTTGAACCAGTGTTCCAGCAGGAAGGCCCAGGCGCTCAAAACTTGAAACAACGCACAAGAGTAGAGGTCATGAAAATGAGAGGTAGAGAAACTGTGTGCAAGTGTGTGAACACATGATGTATGATGTCAGATGTCAATCGCTCAACTTGAAAACACCGGGTATGGCGCTTTCAATCTAAACCGGACACACTGCAGCTTGTGGTAACTCACAGAACATCAGAAAAAGATGATATTCTTTGATGTTTGATGTTGTGAGGAACAGATTCCAATACTGTTCGTGTATGATCTACAACGCTATCACGGCCATGAAATGTTTGAAATAAATCTAGTTCAGTGATAAAACACCAGCGCACTACGGTTCGCCTCCCTTGGCCTCGGTTGCTTCTGACAGCGCTGTCGGCCGGCAGTAAAGGAAGCAGTAGCCGAATATTTTCCATTGTGGAATTGTTTGGCTGACCTCGGCTGAGCAGCGTGTGGAGGTGGTGGGAGAACAGAGAAAGCAAATAGACAAAGAGTCACAACAGGTAAATATTGCTGAGGTGCTCCTCTCTTAGCCACTGGTTGAAAAACTTAACATCAAGTTTGGCTCTTGAGAAACTCACATATATAGTTAGGAAGAAAGCTTCAGATTTTTATGACACCTGACTCAGAGTAAAAATGACTAATCTATTGTGAGGAATGTGTGCTGTACTTTGTTTTATGCTTGTGACCATATTCTTTATTTTATTTATTTATTATTTTATCTATTATTATTAATATTATTATTATTATTATTATTATTATTTTATACACTGTCATTCGGAGAAAAAGTGCAGGCACTCCAAAGACTTTGATCAAAGTACGATTGGCAATACTTTAATATTAACAGAACTGAAAATATCAGAATCCAAGCATCATATACAATTAGAGGGGATGGGACACTCATCTATAGTGGAACCATACTTAAAGGGTCAGTTCACCCCAAAATGAAAAAATACATATTTTTGCTCTTATCTGTAGTGCTATTTATCAATCCACAGTAGATAGTTTTGGTGTGAGCTGCAGAGTGATGGAGATATCGGCCGTAGAGATGTCTGTCTTCTCTCCAATATAAGGGAACTAGATGGCACCAGATCGGCTTGTGGTGCTTAAAGCGCCAAAAAAATACATTTGAAAAACTCAACAGCAAATTCTCTTTCCAGAAATCATGACCCGGTTACTCAAGATACACTACAGACCTTGTTGTGAGCAGTTTCATGTAGGAACTATTTTCTTTCTACAGAACTAAACCTGCCAACTGTATCACCACGCAGTAAGAAGCGTGCATCTACTCATGAACCAGAGGCTCGGGCTCGTCACAGCACGAGATATAAACATTAATGGGGTCTTCCTTCTCCAAAGAGAACTGGATACAGCGCTGGAGGCGGGCCCCGTTCATTCCTATGAAAGTTGCTCAGTGGCGCATGAAGCAAAAAAGCTGGACTTCCGAGTACAAAATTACCCGGATTTTCCGGCGATCTTCCGCATCCATTGGGCCCAATTGGTGAGCTAGCAGTATGGAGAATAGATGCCCGCTTCCACCTTCCATCAAGGTCTGTGGATTTTCTTGAGTAACCGGGTCATGATTTCTGGAAAGAGACATTGCTGTTGAGATTTTCAAATGTACTTTTTGGCGCTTTGAGCACCACAAGCCGAGTGCCATCTAGTTCTATTATATTGGAGAGAAGGCAGACATCTCTACGGTCGATATCTCCAACACTCAGCAACTCACACCACAACAATCTAGATTGATAAATAGCACTACAGGTAAGAGGAGAAATATGTATCTTTCATTTGAGGTGGACTGTCCCTTTAATGATTTAGACTGATAATACTTACTAAGTTGTATAATATTACCTTAAGCTATAAACACCTAAAAAGGGACATCCTAGATCCATAGAAACACATACATGAGAGAGCAGGATATAGTATTGGCTTATGTACACCTGGCCCACAGTCCCGTCTGCTGCCTTCACCTCTCCTCACCTCATCAGTTGAAGCCGTTGAGCTTCCTGATCGATGACTTTCACGAGCTCTGCGTTTTGATGGATTGACCCCTTGCCATGCCAAATACCTCCGCTGTAAGCGCAATTAAAATAATAAAAACGCAAGATCTCTGACACAGGCATGCTTCGTGGCGAGCGCGGTGATCATTTGCCGGCGCATTTCACTTCGGGGTCTGACAGAGACAAAGGAGATCACAACGTCCCCACGTAGCAAAGCAGGAGAGCAAGGCTGTGATGGATTGGGACCATTTGTCTTCGGGATAGAGGCTATGTGAGTGTGTGCATCCGCCATCGTGTGTCTATGTGGGATTGTGTGTGTCGATTGCTGGTTAAGTATGATGAACTCAATTATACATGACCCGTGTGTAACAGTACTGTACCAGTCAGTCTTTCTACATGTATTTCACTGTATTGTTTTCATTTCAGAAATTAATCATGACATCACTAGCGTAGACGTTCAAAAACCCACATGTTGATCTGACTTAAGCCTGATCCTTTTGGGAACCCCTGTCTTTTAACAACCCTTGACACTGAGAGGTATTGAATATTTGATGTACTGTAAATGTGTGTGTGTGTGTTGGGTTGGGAGAGGACTTCATATTGAGCTGTTGTTTCTGGCAGAGCCCAAATAAGCATGACGACAGTGCATCAAAAAAAAAGGAGCCCATCCAGCTCTCTTTCTATCCCGCCGTTGCGCAGGCAGCTCTGTCTGTCCGAGACACCTGCGGGGCCTGATGGATGGCCAGTTACGCATTTGAAAATAAGAATGTGTAAATTCATTTTGTAGCTGTCCGTGTCTGGCTAACAAGGCCAGCGGCCAACAGCCAAGGAGACAAAAGAAAAAGCCTGGATCGAAGCGCCATACTATTTTGCATACGGCTTGATAATCACATCACTTTAATGCCAGCGCTGCACAGTGATACACACTGTTTATGTGATGACATCAGTGAGAATACGAGCCAAAGATTGTGTTTGATTCGGTGTGTGATAGCCAGAACTTTTTTGAAAGACAATACTGTGGTCCTCCACAAAGAGGATATGTGCTCATAGTTTCTTAACATTTGCTGAATATGAAATGAATAAAGACTGTAATGAAGAACAGGAGCCAAACTCACCTTCACATGGGGTTTGGCCAGTAGTTTGAGAAGCTCTTTGATTTCTTCATTGGCTGATTTCCCTTCCAGCTCTTCAGACAACTAAAGAGGAAAAGACACAGGCTGTTCACACAAATGCTTTTACAATATGATATATCAGGGAAGGCTCATAGACTGGATATAAGAAATGGGTGTAGTCACCGTGACGTCACCCATTGGTTTTGTGAAAAGTGAGTGAGTGTGAAAGTGAAAAGTTCGACGGCATAGTTATCTAACATTGGTAGCATGCTAGCTGTGTAACATATAGAGTGCATGGATAGCGGTTCACACGTCTTTTAACAAAATAATGCTGCTTTCACTTGGAACAAAATGTATAAATAGAGCTGTATTACATTTATCAATCATTAATTCGCTAATTCCACAGGAAGATAGCTTTTTATGCTAACTTCCTGTGGCACACAGTGCATGCGGTCTATCCATAATCTGCTGCAAAAGTTAAAATTTTTCAACGTACTCGAGGCAAATTACTGACCGGAAAAAAAAAGGAGAAGGAGGAGTTTCGCAAACACATCTGAGATCACAGAGGTTCCCATATGAATGAATGAACTTGCGGTTGACTTGCATACGTACACATAACTATGTAGAAACAAGGCGTATAGACTAAAACACAGACGACTCCCAGACCGGACAACGCCATGCTAGCGACCTGTCAATCACAAGGTAGCCACGCCCTAAAGCATACCCTGCTTTGTGGTCTGTTTGACTCTAAATGGGACCATAATTCACTAAATGAACATCATCCTGTATTGAAGAAGACTTGAAACTAGCGATTGAGACCATAAACTCATGTTTACAATGTTTACTGAGGCAATAAATCAAGTGAGAAGTCATTTTCTCATAGACTTCTATACAATCAGACTTCTTTTTGCAACCAGAGGAGTCACCCCCTGCTGGCTATTAGAAAGAATGCTAGTTTAAAGCACTTCTGCATTAGCTTCACTTCTCAGAACCAGAGGTTGGCGCCTGGGAAGGCTATTAAACACGCTGATAGGAAATTAAAAAATCCCATTGTCTTCTTTAGAAGTTCTCACAAAGACTATTATATTTCATGATTATTGTCCTGTTTTTCAATGCTTATTTCAACTACTGACTTAAGTTAAAAACTGATTCTAGTATGAAGAGAAACAGAAATAGATCTAATGGAAACTACTATACCCAGTAAGCAAGTGTGTAGAAGTAACTCCTAAAAAAAGCATGTGTAAAAAGTACAGTTGTATACTCAAGTGTGCTGTCTGTGTTTGTACGTTCAGACAGGCCCAACCAACAGGGGCGCATCAGACAGGGAAGGTGATATTCTGCTAAATTAGGTGCATCTTAATGGGAGGCAAGGTCACAGCTTGTCATGGGGCCTAGAATTCACACTTGTTGCCATTTGTCTCTTGATTAAATTTACTATTCAGTAGGATCATTTTTCAATGAAAATATCGGGAACATCCCATTCGTCTTGGAAACAATGAGAGCTGTGAGAGCATCTCTGAGCAGTGGGACTGCGCTGGACTGCATTCGTGATGAATGTCTGGTAGCTCCGAGACGAGTGACTCTGCTTCTAAAGCCCAGGCCACGCTCCTCCGTCTGCGCTCTGATTTATGGAGGATCCTCCTGGACGTGGTGCGAGTGTGGAGTGGAGAGGAGAGGAGAGGAGAACCGCCGCACACAAAGACCTGCTTGTGCTGAGCTGGGATCAGCAGATAATGTCTGCTACACATAGAGGACCAGGGGAGATAGCAGGCTGGGGTGTGAAGGGAGAGCTAACAGTGATCGCGCACTGTCATGTTTCTTCTCCTGTATGTGTGGTGTGTGTGAGCATGCATGTACAGATGGTGGTCCTGCACATGATGCTGTGTGTGTTTTGTACCACATGTATGTGAATTGTACATGTTAAAAATAAAGATATCACAGCAATCTGTGTGTCCTTATATATATATATTTGTTTGCCTTCAGCGCAGCCTATACAAGCAGCATTATTCTAAGAATAATGAAATGTAGAGCTGAAATGATTAGTCCAAAAAATTAATCTGCAACTACTTTCTAAAAAACGATTGTTGCTCGGACTAAACAAGCAATCTGAAGACGTCAGTGACCTTGGGCTCTAGGAAATTGTGATGGGAATTTTTCCTATATATTATATTTTATAGTATAAACAAGTAACCAAGAAAATAATTGGTAGATTAATTGATAATGAAAATAATCATTAGTTGCGGTCCCAATTTGTTATACTTTCCTTTCTTATTTTTATTTATATTTCTCTACATATATAGTGTTATATATTGTAGCATTATGTACATAAGTAACATGTTACATACTCCTTTATTTCTATTTTTCTTATATTTCTAATAATGAAGTAGCTTTTCATACATGTTTATTAATAATAAATTATGTCAAAAATGTTTGGGGTATTTTGAAAATATATACAAAACTAACATGAGATGAAAAAACAATTTATTGTTTTGGACCACCATGGTTCTTTCTTGTTTATCCAAATTGTGGGTCAGAGGATAGAGGATGTCATATTCTGTGCAGACTGTAAAGCCTTCAAAGATAGTATTTGTAATTTTGAGCTAATAAAAAACCCTTGTTATAACAAAAGAAAAACTAAAATAAAACAATAAATAACATAAACAAATCATAAAACAGTTAGGAGATAAGTGTAAAATAGAGCTGCACAATTAATAAAATTTTATCGAAATCGCAATATATGGCCGACTAACAATTTTCAAATCGCAGGAGGTGCAATAAATGTTAAAGTTGAAATGAGTCAAAATAGCATTTTAAATTAAATATTGTGGTGCTGCAGAGAAGTTCTGGCCTACACATCATATTCTACAGACTTAAAAAACATATTTGTTTGGTACAGATCACCGCAAAAATCACACAATAATCATTTTAATGCGTTTATCAATGAAAATGAGAATAAAGATGTAAGAATTAACATTCCCTCGAATATCACAAATTATTGCAATATCAGTCAAAATAATCGCAATTAATTATTTTTTCTAAATCGTTCAGCCCTAGTGTACAAACACCAACTGCGGTCGTCTATTCCAATATGCAGACTTGTTTAATGTTACAATTATAAACCAAGTCACAGTGGATGAAAAAGTGGCTTGTCCCTTGAAATATTTCCTTTAATAATCCATAACGGATAAATTCACAAGTCAAATAATAAGGGCTGTCAATCAATTAAAATATTTAATCGCGATTAATCGCAAATTAATTCCACATTTTTTATTTGTTCAAAATGTACCTTAAAGGGAGATTTGTCAAGCAATTTGTTAATTCTCTTATCAACATGAGAGTGGGCAAATATGCTGCTTTATGCAAATGTATGTATTTATTTATTATTGGAAATCAATTAACAACACAAAACAATGACAAATATTGTCCAGAAACCCTCACAGGTACTGTATTTAACATAAGAAATATGCTCAAATCATAACACGGCAAACTCAAGCCCAACAGGCAACAACAGCTGTCAGTGTGTCAGTGTGCTGACTTGACTATGACTTGCCCCAAACTGCATGTGATTATCATAAAGTGGGCATGTCTTTAAAGGGGAGACTCGTGGGTACCCATTGAACCCATTTTCATATATTGAGGTCAGAGGTCAAGGGACCCCTTTGAAAATGGCCATGCCATTCCTTGCCAAAATCTTGCGCAAGTTAGGAGCGTTATTTAGCCTCCTTTGCGACAAGCTAGTATGACATGGTTGGTACCAATGGATTTTTTAGGTTTTCTTGTTTCATATGATGCCAGTATCTTCACGATAACTTTAAAACCGAGCCCGCTACAATTGTAAAATCGCAAGTAGCATTAATGCGTTAAAGAAATTAGTGGCGTTGAAATGAATTTGCGTTAACACGTTATTATTGCGTTAACTTTGACAGCCCTGAAAATAACACAAACATTAGAAACAAAAGGTCAGCTTAACTTCTAGTAGGAAAATGCTACATGCCGATTAACACTTCAGCACATATTGTGTACATGTACGTTGAAATTCTTCGCATGAAGCAGTGTAGCAAAGAAGCGTGAAGAGACACATGGATCATGTTGGTGCGCCTGTTGTCATCACCTAACAGATAAGCTGAAGGGGGGAATATCCCCGAAACGCAGTGTTCTCCTTTAAGGCAGCCGATGACAGAGGTTGGGAAAACCTACAGTTTGTTTGACTAACGACCCCTGTGGTGCGGGAATAAAGCAGCAGAGGTGAGGCAGAGGTAAAGGCGGGGGGGCGAGGGTTACACCGGGGTTAGGGAGGACGCTATGTCACTTTAGCCCGAGACAGGAACATGTGCTCTTAGCTGGGTGGGGTGGAGGGGGTCTTTTCATCATTTCCATTAACTTTGACCCCCCCCTGAGGGAGAGAGACCACGCTAATGAATAGTCACAGTGGTCAAGGTTACTCTAGATGAACCTCAGTCAACTCTGCAGTACCTCACTTTCTCAAATATACAAAATAATAGAATCTGAAAGCGTGAAGTCGGAGGGAGACAGTGGAAGTGTGAGGAAAGGAAGAAGTAGAGATAAAGACACAAAACAAAGCATAGAAGAAGAAGAAGAGGAGGAGGAGAGAAAGGTAGAGATAGAGGGGAGTCGGGGTCAGGGTCTTTAGAGAGGGAAAATCTCTCGCTCTGATACGCCGCCATCCATCATCTCATCGCCGAGCTGTTTACAGCGAGGGAGGGAGACAAACTGTACATTTCCAGTCCCTCATACTGTCCCATTAAAGCACCTTGTCCCATAATTCAGCGTGGAGGACAGATGGGACATGTTTGATAACACGCTCTGCTCTCTACCTTCATGCTTCCATGTTAGAGTCATATTTTCCATCCTCAGAGAATGAGGGAGGGGGGGGACAAAAAAGAAAGAATGATGCGGGTCTCCTTTGAGACTGTGTTTATTTCATTTGTTAAATGTCACGGCAGGCACCGCACTGTTTAGATAAGTTTGATCCCAGCATGTCAGTTTATAGCTCTCCATTGACCCTGAACGGCTACGGGCTCGCTGCTTTGATATATAGCTCCCAATATATCAAGCTGACCTCATGTCAAGGTGCTTTTATTAAAACATTAAAACTACTAACCTTTTATTCAGAAAAATCTGATCTCAGCCATCCATTTCATATGATGGAGAAAACGCACTTTGGCTACATTTATTGTGTAAGTGATCAATAATGCATTACAGTAAGTGTTTAACCTGAATTCATTCTCATACAGCGTTTTGATTTGATTTTATAAAGTCACGCACAAAGATGTTTTCCTATTATTATATTTCATAGGTTTCAATAAAAAGTTTTAAAGTGTCACGGTCTAAATACTGGCATTCACACTCAGAAAAATTAAGTTAAAAAGGAAATAATGAATAGATGAATTTCTCTCATGCAAATAATCAAATTTAACACAAGAAAAAATATTTCTCAAAGTGACTTCAATCTCAATGTAATGTGGTCATTCTTGAAATACATAAAGAATATTCACAGTGGGACAATAAACTGGTCAATCTAAAAAGGTAAGTCCTCATCACAATCTTGCAAGTGCAAGAGTAATGTTACCAGGTATCACATCAGTGTCGGCAACAACAACAAAAAATGTATTTATCATTGTGAAATTCAAAATTGGAGCATTTCTACTCATTAAAAGGGCTGTCCTTGGCCAAAGAAATTCTTAGTCGACTAACACTCATATGATTTTGTCGACTAATCGATTAGTTGATTTTATCGACAGATCTGTGAAACTAAGTTTCTCCACAAAGAATCACACAAAAGCACCACTTTAAATCTTGTGTTAACCAGAGATGTGCTCAGAAGTTTCTTGGAAATAAGTCATTTAGCATGAAAAAAGCATAAAAAATGACTAAATGACTAAAGAAGTCTTAATCCACTACGACCGATACGTATAGATAGATAGATAGATAGATAGATAGAGATAGATAGATAGATAGATAGATAGATAGATAGATAGATAGATAGATAGATAGATAGATAGATAGATAGATAGATAGATAGATAGATAGATAGAAAATTAAATACCTATCCAACAGTAACTGTCATATTCTGATGGTCGTTGGTCTGAATTTGGATTTATATATTTAAGATATTGGACCTATCAAAGGCCTGTGGAGCCAAAATTAGCTGGACAGTAAAAACTGATGATGCCCCCTCTCTCTCTCTCTGTTTAGTCTCTGTCCCATCACTAGCTGTAGGTATGGACTGCAGATCAGTACCCTCTGATGGCACCCAGTGGTCTCCACTAGTAACAGCAGAAATTTGGGTGAGAATAAAGATGTTGGGAAGTCGGCCAGAGAAGGAAAAGGAGTCTTTAAGGGGAGAAGGATACGAGTCAGCCACCAGGACTGATACAGTCTCAGTTCAAGCGATGGACACTGATCTGGAACAAGAGGCTGGCATTGAGCTTACTGCTGAAGTGGCGTGTGGAGCTTTTCGACAGGATTGATAGAGACTGATTGGATGGACAGACTGGAGCATACATGGAGCTGGATCACGTGTGAGGCTGATTTGCCCCTTTTGATTAATGTAATGTGGTATTTCACATTCCACAACGAGGCTTCTATTTCAGTCTTAATGAGGGCTGCGGAGAAACTGCGTGTGCAGTAATAAACCTGTATGTACACCCATAAAAGTGTGTGTGCAGTCACCCACCGACAGTATAAGTATGTAATACACTACCCATTCCCTGGGCCCGGTATCGATCGTGTTTCAGCCGGTTGTTTGAGCAGTGGCAGTCACCTGCTGTATGTGCTAGACAGTGCAGCCGGGGGTTCAACTGTCGTTTTATGTTAGGCAATAAATTAAGCCTCCATTACCCGAAACCCAAGCCCGAAATGAATTTCATCTAACCGTAGATCTCTCCCGTTGAACTTCGGTCCTCAGCCACCACTTCAATAGCGTTCATTTGGAGCGGTGACGAGGGTGAAAAACAATCCGCTTTAAAAATACACTTCAACGCTCCGGGTTGAGAGTTGTACTTTTTTTTTTTGACTGGCCGAGGAAGGGGGACTCAGGATTGCGGTGTGCTGCGAGACGCTTTGATACACCATCTCTGGGATTTATTCCGATACCTGATAATCCCGAGGAGACGCTTTGCGGGGCATTTACCAGGAAGCATAAATTTGAAAGTCTGCAATTTGACAAAAAGAATGAGAGAGAAAATGTGTAAGGGGGAGGGGGAGATGGAGTCTGATAGTTGGGGGTCTCTCGAGCAGTCTGAGGCCTCTTGCCACAATCTGGGGAGGCAGAGCAAAGTCTGAGGAGAGAGAAACCAAAGCTAAGATCTAAGATCCTTCACACTCTGCTGGCTGCATTCTTGTTCTGGTGTTATCTGCTATTTAACAGCAGGGTAGAGGACAAACACTCAGACAGAAAAGCAGCAATAACATGTATATTTGAGAATAATGTTTCTACCAGAGGTGGGACCAAGTCATTGTTTTGCAAGTCACAAGTAAGTCCCATGTCAAGACTGACAAGTCACAAGTCAAGTCCCAAGTAAAGACTGACAAGTTCCAAGTCAAGTCCGAAGTCAAGACTGACAAGTCCCAAGTCAAGTCCCAAATAAAGACTGACAAGACCCAAGTCAAGTCCCAAGTCAAGTCCCAAGTCAAGACTGACAAGTCTCAAGTCAAGTCCCAAGTCAAAACTGACAAGTCCCAAGTCAAATCCCAAGTCAAGACTGTCAAGTCCCAAGTCAAGTCCCAGGTCAAGACTGAAAAGTCCCGAGGCAAGACTGAAATGTCCAGAGTCAAATCCCAAGTCAAGATTGACAAGTCCCATGTCAAGTCCCAAGTCAAGACTGAAAAGTCCCAAGTCAAGTCCCAGGTCAAGTCCCAAATCAAGACTGACAAGTCCCAAGTCAATACTGACAAGTCCCGAAGTCAAGTCCCAAGTCCTATACTTTGAGTTTCGAGTCCTAAACAAGTCGTTATGCACTAGTCACCAAATGTAATGCCATTTGCTTCTCCGTCTGTAATTTTCGACTTGCACGTTTTGCATACTGCAATTCGTTTTTTGTTGACCGCCGCTTAGTTTTTGTACGTGAACAAAATTATCTTTGGTATAATTTTTTCCAAGTGGTGCTCAGTAACGTTAGTTCTTCATGGTTCTCTCCTTCAAGTTGATTGGATGCTGTCGGATTGGTTCAAACAAAGTGGATTTGTGGAATTAAGTATCGCCTTGTTGGGAATGAACCGTGTTAACGTTAGTTGATTCAGGAAATGAATTGATTCGTGACACTTTTTAACTAACATACTTTTTAATCCGTGGGCTTGGGGGGCGGTATCAAGAATTTTCAAGTCAAAAGGTGAAGTCATGAGTCACTGGTGTTAAAGTCCAAGTTAAGTTGGAAGTCTTTTTAGATTTTGTCAAGTTGAGTCTAAAGTCATCAATTTGTGACTTGAGTCCAAGTCATGTGACTTGAGTCCACACCTCTGGTGCCTTGATTCAAGCAAGGCCATTCTGGTTTGTTTAAAAGTCCTGGCTGGTTTGGGACTCCCATCATGGCGTGTGTGAACCTTCCAGGATGGAACTTTCTGGCTCTTCCACCACCACTTGTGGCCTGTACAGTCAGGAAAACCACTCTGGACCACGAGACGGCCTTTCTTTCGTGACAGTCTCAGGACACTCTGGACTCCCTCCTCCTCGGCCTTTACCCCAACCGACTGTACAAACTTCATCCCCTCTTTCACCCGTCTTTCCTCTGCCTCTGTACTAATTAGCATGATGTATGGCTGCGGGCTCTTTAGAAGGGGTGGAATAGTCGGAGGCACTTTGATTACAATAAACAGAGCTGGGGATTTCAAACAAAACCACACACCAGTAAAAGGGCTTTTCCTCCTCTCCGTTCACCGTGCCAGGCTGCTTCTTGGGTTTACACAGGTGTGTGTGTGTGTGTGTGTGTGTGTGTGTGTGGGGACACATGTGGATGTAAACGGGGCACTCGCACTGCTTATGTGCACACGTGGCTTTCAATAAATATTGCAGATGAACAATACCGTAACAAATGTCAGGACACTGGACGTTTACGCAATAAATCAGACTAAATATCTTTCACAGCTTGAGGAAAGCGGCAGGGCCAATGGAAGAAAAGCATCATCAGCGGTGCTGTTGGTGCTATTATTGTCTGTGTGATGACTGCTCATTAACAGGTTAACTAATGAAGAGGGACTGCACGCCACAAGTGATGCTTCCTTTCTCTGAATGTAGTGTGTTCTCTCTTCCCCTGACTTCTGTTTATATGATGCAACTCCACAATCATGAGTAGTTTGTCTGCTGCTGTCATGCACGCTCATCCATCTTCAGCTTTCCTCTGATTGAGTGGCCTTTCCATCCGGTTTCTGCCCTAGGAAAAATATCGGTCTGTCTTTGCAGAGCTGGATTTTCAATTTGGTGGTGCATGGCTAGATGTTTGGGCAAAGAGTGGACGGCAGGGTAGAACGGTGCAGTGTCTGGGAAAACACACTGAGAAGGGGACAGTCCTTAGTTCAGTCCGGGGTGAGAGGTGAAAGAGGACAAACATTGCCGAGGCTGCTGCATGCTACAGAGAAGAGTGACGAAGGTATATGAGTGTGGGTGTTACTGCACAGACACGCGATGAAGAGGCGTTTGTGATCTGAAGTTCAATCTGCACAACATCTAACTGTTGCACTGCCAAACAAGACAAACTACCCACTTCCTCACACTAATTCTCTACGGATTGGAGTGTAAGCAAATCATGTTTGCTTGGTTTTCAAACACAAACAGTAAATGCAAGTCCATTTACCATCCATTTGACAGGCCGTGCAAGACAGGAAAGACATGATGTGTTTGTAGGTGGGTGACAAATGAAAGGAAAAAAACCCTCCATAAATGAGTAGAGAAACATAATAAATGTCTCCATACAGGACACGAGCACTCACAGATGAGTATGAACATGTGAATCATACACTGTGGTTTATACACCTGTAGATTATTTTTTGGAAGACTGATGTTCATCACTCCGGTAGAGTCCCAGAAACCTTACTTAAGGCCTTTACAGACCAGAGGTGTTTTTTGTGTGATTAATTCACGTTTAATATGTCAGATTTTGAACTGTTTTCATCATGAGTACTTTCACACAGAACACAAATATTACATGGCAAAAAAGGGGCGTAATTTTCTTCCGGCAAAAGGCAGATTTTCCTGAGCTTTCACACTGCAAATAACAGCCTCAACCAACCACGTTGTGCGTAACAGACATATTCAATGTGTACACTATAGTGTACAACAACACGGAGGCTCCGTAGTCCGAACCACGATGGCAAACTTTATCATTCCTTTCAACCTTGACAAAGGCAGCACATACCAGATCCCCTCCTTCCGTTCTTACCTTTCACAATAAAAGCCCTAGACATATACACATGTTTACCAGGGGGAACTCAAATTCACTCTATAAAATAGCTTACAGTAGTTTAGGCTATACAACTATTTATCACAGACATGCTGCAAGACGCTGCTCTGGATCAATAAGATCTCAGTAGTTCATCCTCTGCCTGTGCGAATCTATTCAAACCTTTTATTGAAAAGTCTTGCAACTGTCGCAAATTCGCACCGCTTTTGTTACGAATAGTTTTAATGCAAAATATTCACAGATGCGTATTTCGCATTTTCACGTTGTTTATTTGTCATGCCCCCAGTGTGTAAAGGCCTTAAGACTTTATGTTGCTTTTTTCCTTTTATTTGTTAACCATCAGTATGTGCAACCAAATAAATGGAAGCCTTCCTTCCAGAAAAAAAGAACTTACTTCATGGGCCAGACCTGCAGCGCTGTCCAGGACGGGGACGGGTTTGCTCTCTTCGTAGTGCTGCAGCTGTTCATGGATCTGAAAGGACAGATTGTGTTCATCAGTAAGAGAGAGAGAGAGAGAGAGAGAGAGAGAGAGGAAGGAGGTCAATGTTGGGCTGCAGAGGCCACGGCAAGGCCTCTCTGAGCAAACACACACACGTGTGAGCATACACCCATGTGCACTGCTACAAGCACACATGTATGAAAACATGTACAGCCTCCGTCCACAGCATGTCCTACTCACACACACTCACAGTAGATCAAAACGGCAAGCAATCACACCAGAAGCACACACACACACACGGCTCTTTCACACAAGACTCCGTCGACTGAGCACAACAGAGTGCTTCTAAGTATTTCAGCTCGCTGAGCCACTGTACAAACAATCCCGTTTTCCACCATGCATTTGATATGCCCTAGTGGCCCGGAGAGGATTCCAAATCATTTCAACAGTGTGGTTAAATTGGCTAAACATGTCCTTATCAGCCTCAACACTGCAACTGCACAATGTTGAGAGACAAAGCTGCATCTCTGGAGGCTTTACTAAAATGGAAAAGTAGGCCCAACTCGTGTGTTAACGTTCGCTCATTGACACACGCGAAAACACTTCATCGCTCAAAAAATGATATGCGGCGCAGAGACGGAATCATTTATACACACGGCCACGTGCTTGTGCTCCAGCCTACACACACACACACACACACGCACACACGCACACAAAACACTACGATTGTGATTTAAGAGCAGCTGTGCAGGAATGTGTTGACAGCATACAGGCTGCTGTCTGGTCCCATCAGAGAACAGACAGGGACAACTATCCTCCCAGCAGTCACTCCTGAGTCTCTCCTCAGCCCGGCGTGGTGGAGGGGAGCTGGGCCGGGGGTCTGACTGATAGCTGGGCCCCGGTCCTGGAGCCTCCAGCTGGATGTCCCACAAAGCATTCCAGAACGATGGTGGAACAAAAGGCCCTCTGGCTGGGGAGAGAGTGACAGAGAAGCCCCTGGGCCAACGCAGTGTCTCTCTGAAGGGCCAAATCCACACATGTGGGTGCAAACACACACACACACACAGATGGTGCAGCGTCAATTTGCGACAGATAATTACTCAGAAAGCGACAAGGAGAGCAGTTTGTTTGCTGTCACATTGTGAGCAGCTACAGATGCTGTGTGCAATTAAAACATGTGTTTTAGGATTGTTAGACATGATATTTCCTACTCACTACACAAACCATTTTTAACTAGACAGCACTCTACAGTAGCAGCACTGTGGATACTGTTAGATGACACAATCTCAGGATGCAATCTGTACCGAAAAATGTTTTTCAGCATTTTGGCCCTAGGCTAGAAAGATCTGATTAGCAAAAACACATGCAAAATGTGCAGATCAGTTCATTTTAGGGCCGTCAATCGATTAAAATATTTAATCGTGATTAATCACATGATTGTCCATAGTTTATCACAATTCATCGGAAATTAATCACACATCTTTTTTATCTGTTCAAAATGTACCTTGAAGGGAGATTTGTCAAGTATTTAATACTCTTATCAACATGGGAGTGGGAGCTTTATGCAAATGTATATATATATATATATATATATATAAGAGATGTTAGATACCATTTTTTCCTTCCCGATACCGATTCCGTTAACTGAACTTGCAGTATCGGCCAATACCGAGTACCGATCCGATACCAGCGTGACAAAAAATATGTATATAGTTATTATTATTTTTATCATTATTATTTAAAGGGACTCTATGTAAGAATCAGAAATTGCTTGTTAACAGCGACACCTGTGGCTGTTAAGTAAACAAAAGTCAGCGTCCTGTTGCTCGCGCTTGTGCTCGCTCTACATAGACATGAAGGAGCATCGAGCAAAACAGTGAGGCGACATACGTCAGCTAAAACCACAATATCACTCTATATTTCACCTGCTTGGCAGTAATGTTAGCTGACCAGACGAAGGTCTCTCCATGAATCGATACCGATACTGTGTTGTCCTGCTTCAGACTCCTGTCTTCTGCAGTGTGTAGTGTGCGCGCATGCACGTGAGAGGTGGAGCGCGGTGTGTGAGTGAAGGCAAGCAGGCAGGCAGAGGAGCAGAGCAGCATCGACTCCGGCCCTGGAGACCAAAGCTCACCTTTGTCTTCTGGCCGCGTTCGGGGGGCTGGAGAAGGTACAGTTGACACTGTTTTGCAAGATGGGCTTCACTAGATATAACTTTGCGGTTTTGGTGCTTCCGTGTAGTTTGTGTTGGAACAGCGTAGCCACACGCGAGCGCGCATGGGACTCCGACCCGATTTATACGTGTAAGAAGTTACAAACAGTACCTTTAACAGCTGTTTACTACTGACCATGTATGGATTTGATATGATTGCTATCTTCGTTGTATGGCCTGGCTCAAACCCTTTGTAAAACATGAGCAAATACATACAGAGAATGAATGCAATAGAACGTTCTTTTATTATTCAGGTTGTCAGTAACAAAGAACAAAAATAAAGGAAGCTAGGAATATATAATAATTCCACGGTGAAGAAGAATTGATTTCCGGTTAAACAAGTTGATTTTTTTAGTTTAGTATCAGACGCATTTCTGATACTGGTATCGTTATCAGAACAACTCTACTATTTATTATTGGAAAATCAATTAACAACACAAAACAATGGCAAATATTGTCTAGAAACCCTCACAGGTACTGCATTTAGCATAAAAAAATATGCTCAAATCATAACATGGCAAACTCAAGCCCAACATGCAACAACAGCTGTTAGTGTGTCAGTGTGCTGACTTGACTATGACCTGCCCCAAACTGCATGTGATTATCATAAAGTGGGCATGTCTGTAAAGGGGAGACTCGTGGGTACCCATAGAACCCATTTTCATTCAAATATCTTGAGGTCAGAGGTCAAGAGACCCCTTTGAAAATGACCATGCCAGTTTTTTCTTGCCCAAATTTAGTGTAAATTTTAGCCTCCTTCTTGACAACATAGTATAACATGGTTGATACCAATGGATTATAGTTTCATATGATGCTAGTATCTTCACTCTAGCTTTAAAACTGAGCCTGCTACAGCCTCCAAAAGATCGAATGCGTTAATGCGTTAAAGAAATTAGTGGCGTTAAAACGAATTTCCCTTATTATCGCGTTAACTTCGACAGCCCTAGTTCATTTCAATCTGTGTCTGTCTTCTGTTTTTGATAACCACCAAAGTCCATGATGTCATTCACAACTCAAATACAAATACACTAATGTCAGCATTCCAAAGGCCATTTTATGACTTTCTAGTGCGAAAAATGCAAAATAACTATGTGTTAAATGTCTTTGAATATGCACGCCCGTAATATCTCTGCCCGTCAAAACTCAGACTCAACTGTTGGCCTTAAACAGGTACATCCACTTCAGCTCGACTTATCCGCACAGTCTGCCGCGATAAATCACGACCTGTTAGGACTGCACCTCAGCCAACAGAGCAGCCATGTTTCAAGGTCAGCTTAGAGGTTCAAATCCCTGCGTAAAGCCGACATTACTCGGCTATAAAACATGGTGCATTAGGCGCGTCGTGGAGGTAATCTGCTGAAGGCCTGAGGGAGGCAGATGGCTGCTCAGCTCAGCTGTAGAGCTGCGACTTGAGGAGCCCAGATGAGATGTGAAGTTAGACAGGAACTTGCACGAGAATAGTGATAAGGCTCGGGGACGGAGATAAAAACGAGTGCAAGCTTGGAGTGCAGATGGAGACTCCACCGTTGAAGTGGTACTGAGTTAAACTGCTGTCAGTGTGTTCCATGTTTTATGGCATCACGTTTAAGACAGCCACTCTAGGGCAATTCCTGGAAATTTTCATCCTCGTCTGTTTAATCTCACGTGGCCACGTCATATTTGAACAGTGACTCTTTACTGTTCATGAAGTCCCAACAACTCCACCCTGTGCTCCGACTCTGTCTGTTCTTCTACAGAAGAACGCCGTAAAAAGCCAGGCAGGCAGCTCCGGTTACTTCATCTGTCCTGATCATCTTTGTAAGAAAACAGATGAAATAAAATGAGAGAAGGTTGCCAGTGTCTCCGGCGCTCCAACATACCACAGTCCTAGTGACATCTGCTTAGGTAGTTGCTGCTCCGCCACCTCGACTTACTTAGTTACTGTGGAATTTCTCCTCTGCTCGGTGAGCAAAGATTGAAATGCTTTTATTTACAGTTCGGGATGCTTTCCAAGTGCCTGTCCATGACGCAGTAATGTATTTTAAAGTCATTACCCCGCTTTTTGCATAGCGCGTTCTCTGTCCCCTTGGTGAGGCAGCAATGCTCCTGGCAAGCAGGAGAAGTGGCCTGGCCTTTAAAAAAAACAAAAAAAACAGTGAGAGACAGTGTGATACAGCCAAGGAGGGCTTAGCTCAAACCAGAGTGAGACTCCTGGACACACAAGCGAATCAAAGACTGGGATTCTGAAGCTTCTCCGATGAGAAATGTAGTGCTACTTCTATGTAAAATAAGGCAGAAGAGTCGGGGTCAAATTGCTTCAGGGAAGCTCCCTGAAGTAGAGGCTGAGAAAAGATGAATGAATGTGCACCTTCACTGAAAGCTTAAGAAAAAAACAGGCTACAAAAGGAGCAGTGTGTGTCCTGTCTCCACAGAGGCCTCAGACTAAGTTGTGTTTGCTTCCAGAAATACCCCGCGGGCTTAAAATACACACAGCAACAAGAAAAACACTAACACGGGTAAGAAATTGATATGAAAGAATTCCAACGAGGACGGACTGGAACAAAAACATAACATCCATCTTCATCTTCCTCAGACAAGAGCTGCAACCACTGCTAACGATCACTGTTGAGGCTAAGGGTCAGACACCTTGGAGACCTTTCGGGAAACCTTTAGGACTAAAATTCAGTAACTGTATTCATGTTCTCGTCATGATCAAAGCGCATGCAACATGTAAGAAGAACGATGACCGCCTCGACGTGGACATATAGCCGAGGAAAAAAGCCTTACGAACACTAACCCAGACACTCTACAGCGAGCAATGTCTGGCACAGGAAGAGCGAGAGAGCGTGCAAGAGAGCGAAAGCTTGATAGATGGAGAGGTGGGCTGATGGAGGGAGAAGGAGAGGTCTGGAGATCACAGGGCTGGATAGTGTTTCTGTTTCTGAGTCCTGAGCTCGAGGCCTCTGGTTAATGTCCACTGCCCAGAAAACTTCAGGCCGGACCAGTTAGGGTTGACGATCTTTCTCCCAGTCCTGTTTCTATATCTACCCACCGGAGCGGATCCGGTATCAAGCCTCCGCTAATCCACCTGGGTCCGAACTCTTGGTCTGATCCAGAACACCTTGTCAAGGCACCACGGACTGGTAGACCAGACCAAGTTAGGAAGACGGGGAAGGGGAAGGATTACAGACGGACGTGCAGGGTTTCAACTAGAATAGCTGTGAAATGATATGTTTACTCAAGGAGCAGAAAGCTTTTTCTTCTGTTTCAGTGTTGGCTTTAGCCCTGGCATGATGGCATCAGGTCCTGGACATCGTGCTGTGGTTCATGAGAAATCCTGTAGATGACAGTACCATTCTCTATCAGCCCGTTGAGGGTACGACCAACAAGTTTACACTGACCAAAATTAGATTCAACCCGGTGTCATCAAGGAGCAGATATTAGAAATGACAGCATCCATCAAGTCAACATTGCCATTAGTGGTTGCTAAGTTTACACAAAGGGAAGCATGTTTAACAATCTCTCATCATGAATCTACCATCCCAAGTAACTTGTCTCGGACAATCTTCTGTGGTGGTTCAAAATGTAGAGTTTTATTTAGAAATATAAACACATCAGCAATACTATTAGGAAGGTCTGCCAAGGCTTTCAGACATTTCCTTCTGTCAACACCGATTTATCCAGGGCAAGACTTTATGATCCTGTAGATATAACTCCCTTTGACAAAAATTTGTTTAACTTTTCTATAATCAGGGACTATGTTTACACACTAATATTCTACTATTATTCTGAATATCACAATATTACAAATTTGATATGGGTCATGTAAACGGCATATTGCATTTGGATAATCTGAATTAGGCCTGATTCCAAATGGAGCATTTTCCGATTAAGACATGTGGGATATGCAGATATTATTCAGGTTTTAAGAGCATTCTTTTGACATGTATACAGTACATTCGGAATATGCGCCTAAGTCCAAAACTTAGTAAAAAATCCAATGCACGGCTGCATGTGAACGGGAATATTAGTGGAATATTCATTTTCATTAGCCATATAAACAGCTTAGTAGACATTAGAGCTACAGCGATTAATTGATTAGTTGTCAACTACTAATTTCATCGGCAACTATTTTGATTAATCGTATTGAGTATTTTTTTAAAGAATAAAAATTCTCTGATTTCAGCTTCTTAAAGTGAATATTTTCTGGTTTCTTTACTCCTCTATGACAGTAAACTGAATATCTTTGAGTTGTGGACAAAACAAGACATCTGAGGAGGACGTCATCTTGGGCTTTGGGAAACACTGATCGACATTTTTCACCATTTTCTGAATATAATGACAAGAATCGTTAGTTGCAGCCCTAGTAGGAATATTGTCTTTTTAGGAATAAGGGCAAAAACCGGAATATTTTGTGCATGTAAACTTAGTCAGTGATTGTATAAGCCAATTAAAATTCTGGAGTCCTGGGCCACGACAATGCATCGAGGGTCCTGAGGACACCGGGTCACCAACTCAACTGATTAATGGGAAAATATGACGATGACTGGGTTTGTGTATCCTCACATTGTTGATTGCAGAGAATTCACACAACCCCTGCACCTTTCCTTGACCAAGACCCCATACAGAGCGGTCTGGTGCCTGAGCTCGCCTCCCATTTGTTGTGGAAAAGGCCTGGAGAATGTGACAGCTAATTAAGAACTAGCAGTAGATCCAATGGACGAGAGAGAGAGAGAGAGAGAGAGAGAGAGAGAGAGAGAGAGAGAGAGAGAGAGATAGAGATAGAGAGAGAGAGAGAGAGAGAGAGAGAGAGAGAGAGAGAGAGAGAGAGAGAGAGAGAGAGAGAGAGAGAGAGAGAGATAGAGAGATAGAGAGAGAGAGAGAGAGAGAGAGAGACCAGGGCAGCTGGCCAACAGTCATGACAGCCACATCATTTAGATAGGGGATACATTTCCTCCTGGAGCAGAGAGGCCCCTGACACACCTCCATAGACGCCAGGTATTCTGTCGGGCCAGGACAGAGCAGGACACAGTCACACTTGTGTGAAGACCAACTTGAGACATATCTAAAAATCCCCATTACAAGTTTTCCATTTGTGTTTCAGCCTCTAACTTTGCACAGTACAAAAACATCACCAAGGGAAGTGGCATATACTGTATCAACCAAGCAACTCGTTCATGTGATGTAGAGCAGCGATTGGGTTAGGAAGCAGGATTCTGAATGACTGAGGGCATAAAGCCAGGCCAAATGCATCTGACTCACAGAATCAGATTGATCTGAGTGCTTTCAACGCAGTCAATTCAACATACAGTATACATTAGTGAAGACTACCTTTAAGAGCTCCAGGTGAGCCCATGATGTCTTCAGTCAATTCTCAGGCCATGTGGGAGCCATAAATACACTATATGGCACCATGAACCTCATTTTCCATATTTTGTGTATTGCTCCTTTGCTCCATGTCCTATTAAGATTGGCTTTGTATCGTGTAGACCTTCTGGTTTCACTTTGAGTCCTTTTTTTCCTGAGGAATACATAATGGGGGTCAACCAAAGTGACCTGGAATAATGGTTGTGGGATCACTCCAGAGATTTTCCTTGATTACCAATACAGACATTTGACTGATAGAATGGGGACTGGTGGATCTGCATGCCTCTCCTCGTCTTCATTGTTCCCCCAGTGCTGTAGACATGGTTCAATTCAATGACTTTCGAAGTTATTCAGTAGTAAACAGGCCATACTGCGGCCTGTCTGCTGTATTAAGGAGTTTCCCTCCTCCTTACTGTACCCTTGTCCCTATCACGTCCTTGCCTTTGGCTTTATCCATTGTCTAGCTCTTCTGGCTCAATTCAGAGGGGCTTGTTTGTGGACATTGAGCATGATCTTTCGACTTCATGCTGTAGTCGACCATTTAACTCCTAGGAAAATATTTGGAAGGTAGCCTAAGCGCGGAGTATAAACATTGGAAGGAAAGGGATTTATTTTGGATTCTACTGAGGTTTTCAAACTGTAAATAACCACCAGGCTCGTGTCAGACAATATTTTCTTGCAACAAATGGCAAATTGAATCACTGTAACCGGAATCTGCGCAGAGTTCTTTCAATTACAATCACCACCATACCAAATAGGAATAAAAGAATCTACGCTGAGTTGCACAGGAGGCTAGATTAATATGAAGGTCATCTCTTTTCAAGGATGGAAGCTCCCTTCTCCAAAGCAGCCTGCAGGTATTTGCTTAACTCCCCGCGAGGGTTCGCGTTCCCCCAAAATAATAAATACAGACATCAGAGGCGACCAGTGCGCAGGACTTGCTGACCACAGACAGTACAAGTGGATCTCTGAGGTGGTATAGGTTTACAGGCTGAGTCCTGAAGCAGAGACGATTAGCCAGGTTTTATTGCTGCGTGCAGGGTGTGGGGCTTAAATGACTCACAGAGAGTTATTGCAGCAGGGTTAGAGGTTTAGAACAATTTCCTTTTCGTGATCTTCTTTCGTAACGAGGACCTGGAGCATGGTGAGGTGTGGAAAGGATAAGATAGGTGCCCAAAGGGCAAGTCTGTGGTTGTTGTCTAGGAGTAGAGTTGACGGACATTACAGGGTGAGTCATAAAACTTGGAGGGCTACCTAGAGCGCGATCCAGTTATTCATGGGATACCAAGTCTGGTGCTCAAGGAATACGGTCCAGTTTGTCTGAAAATGAGCTCATTTACCAAAAATAGCAGAAACTTTCCACTTGGGTACAAGCGTCAGCAGCACCTTTACATGTCATTAAAGGCCTTCAGCACTGAAGAACACACTGGCAAGCCCACATCAATGTTGCTGTGTAACAATGTAGCAAGTGCCAAGCCTATTAGCAACTAACAGGAGCAGAGTTTAGGGGAAAACTGACTGACCACAAAATGAGGGATCTCGGGGCCTGGCTAAAGGCCTGCTGACAGAAACTTGGTCTTTAAGGAGAGCCCCACCTGAGGCAGGTGGAAATTGAATATTGTATTATATTTCCTGTGGCTTTTTGCGGAGCTGGAACTTGGCAGCGGAACAGTGAGTGCGGTGGAATTTATAGAAAGCACACTCGAGTAACTCCCTCTAATTGAAAAGAGGGGAACTGTCTGCGTCGTTTTAGCTATGCTAGCTATACACGCCAGCGCTTGCATTACATGTCAGCTCTGATGCTGCGCCGATGAAAAGTCTGCAAAGTGGGGCAGACTTGCGAGCCCTGGGTCCTGCTGAAAGACGATATTAGAAAATATTTGTTTCATCTCTGTGACATAATAGGATTAGGAGGGACGCGAGAGGCCGTCCCAACCATCCGATGAGGGCAGGTGAGGAGAGACAGAAAGAACTGGTTTTAAGTCTTCATGTAGGTCTTCTTCTTTCTTGTCTCTTTCTATCTTCGACACCTCTTCTTCTGGTCCTTCTTTCTCCCTCCAGACAGGCTGACCAGTAACTGATGCTTCATAATTACCCAGGTGAGGCTTGAGCATTTCCATATGAGCGACCTGGGTTGCCGAGCCTGTCAGATTAACATGATGTGTGTGCTTTCTCTCTGCTGTTTAGCCATTCCCAAAGTATCCCCTTCACAGCCTTGCGGAATAAAAAGGTGGAATCTGCAGAGATTTGGTGGTGGGGCTTTGGAGGAAGGGGACAATTAAGGTTTTATTAATGGTGTGCCACTGACGTTAGCCATGTTCACCTGAATGTTGCGTCTGAGTGCCGGTCTCTGCTGTAAGGCGAGATGGTTGTTCTGTACTTCTGTGTGTTTCAAAGTCTGTCCGTTTGGCTCACGAGCTGACAGGCTGGCTCACGTCTCAGTACCAAGTAGAAAGCAGAGGAAACACGTAGTTCTGCTTGTCTGGAGCGGGGCAGTTTCCACTTATGCCTCCACGTTAACGATAAGAGACGCTAAAAGCAGCTCGGTTTCTCTCCGTTGAATAAAGAAGGAAGAGTAAGGAAATAGGTTCAAAACAGGCTCAATGTGGTGGAGAAATAATGTGGTTCTTTGATGTTGCACTGACGTAGCTGATCATTTTGTGGCTGCGACGGCGAGACATGACTTTAACTGTATTGTATTGGCGGTATTTATTCTGCCACGGTAGCAATAGTGAATTGGGTCACATTAGCTTCGACCTTAACTAATACTTACTGAATTGCGCTGACACGGGCCCCAAAGTGAGAGCCACTCAGTATCTCGCTGGCACATGAACAAAGTGGTATTCAAATTTTGGAATGGCATTTAGGGAGTTGATCATTGAACATTCAAACCTTCTTTCATGCACACACATCTGACATTTCAGCTTTTGAAAATCACTAAGCTCAATTTGTTGGGCTTTCCTTTGTAAGTAGTTTAAACAAAAAAAAGACAGGATGGAGGAACTGCTTCCAAGATCTCACCGCCTTTTGCCCTTGGTATGGTTGGTATTGCAGAGAGATCTTTTTTCTGTACATCCATCCATCCATCGGCACTTAGGAGGCTATACAAAGTAACCCTGACATTCCCTCTCCCTAGCTAATTTCTCCAGCTCCAATTGGCGTCTTCTAAGGTGATCCAAGGTCAGATGGGATCACTCACGTTCTGGGCCCGGCCTGAGGTTGCCTCCCATATGTACGTGCCTGGAATACCTACAGGGAGGCATCCAGTTAAGAAGCCTGAAAAACCTCAACTGGCTTTTCTCAATGGAAAAGAGCCGAGGTGAAGCTCATCACCTTATTCCTAAAAGGTGAGCCAAAAAACACCATGAAAGGCAAACTAATTTTGGTAGCTTGGATCCACAATTTAAAGGAGCAGTGTGTAGCATTTAGGGGGATCTATTGGCAGAAATGGATTAAAATATTAATTAAAAGTATGTTTTTTTTTTTAGTGTAAAATCATCTGAAAATAAGAATCGTTGTGCTTTTGTTACCTTAGAATGAGCCGTTTATATCTACATAGGGAGTGGGTCCTCTTCACAGAGCAGGCCGCCATGTTTCTACAGTAGCCCAAAACGGAACCAATCACCGGCTCTAGATATGGACATTTGCGTTTTCATGTTTTTGTGTCGGCTACTATAATTCTCTACACACTTGGAGTTCCTGTTGGTTGCAATCTGCAACCTCACCGCGAGATGCCGCCAGATCCTACACACTGCACCTTTAATTCTTCCGGTGACTACTCAACTGATTGGTGAATTGAGAGTTTGCCCTTCATGCTTAGCTCCCTCTTCAGCAGTGCAGTGCAGTACAATGCCTCATTTCTGCTGATGCTGAACTGATCCACCTGTTGATCTTATGGTCCATCTTACCCTAACCTCTATGTGTCAGTGGTTAATGGTAAACGGACTTGCATTTATATAGCGCTTTTCTAGTCTTCCGACCACTCAAAGCGCTTTACACTACATGTCAGCATTCACCCATTAACACACACATTCATACACTGATGGCAGAGGCTGCCATGCAAGGTTCCAACTTTGCCCATCAGGATCTAATCTAAATACTCATTCACACGCTTCAATACGCTAAGCCTTCGGGAGCATTTTTGGGTTATGTGTCTTGCTCAAGGACACATCGACATGTGACCGGAGCAGCCGGGGATCGATCCCCCGACCTTCCGATTGGTGGACGACCTGCTCTACCCTCTGAGCCACAGCCGCACAGCCGTGTCTTGTTTTGACAATAAAAACACTAATTTTTTATATCACAAACTATCTTCCATTCAGAGTCTCTCTTACATCTTAAAGACGTTAAAAAAACGCTTTATTTTTGTCATACCAGCTGTGCTGCAACACCACTTTTCACCCTCTGAAACACTCTGTTTGAGCTTGGGCCCCCCTCCCGAAAAGCCCAGTCTGCTCTGATTGGTCAGCTTGCCCACTGTTGTGATTGGTCAACTGAACCAAACTCTTCGGACTCGGCTCCAGCTCTGCTCTAACTAGAAACTAGCCGCTAGGCAGGTATTATGCAAATATGTTACTTGGTGACATCACCACGTTACAGCAGAAAAGGCGGGACTTCAAGCAAGGCGGTTCAGGCAGTTCAAGAGCAGTGTATCTCCCTTTGGCATGGACTTTATAACTTTGCAGACCTTTTACATGCACAAAAAACTATATAACACACTAAAAGAAAGCACAAAAGCATAATAGGTCCTCTTTAATTTCTGTGGAACATTACAGAGGAAAAGTATCCACTTAGTTGACAATGTACGGAAAATAATCTTCTAGCCATTGGTGCAAAGCTTTCTGCCCTCCAGGTAAAGAGCCTGTGAGGACATGGCTGCAGAACTGCACGTTCTCCCCTTTGAGTTCATCTTGAAAGCTTAGCTAGGTATAATCAGCGGTGGTTAGAGAGTGAATTGGGAGCTCCACCCTTATGCCTGGCTAAATATCACAGAAACATAATGCCACCTTCATTAGCATCATTCTATCTGCCCCACACTGCGCGGTGTTTTCTTTGGGGCCGACGAGAACGAGAGCCTGAACATGCGCAGGCCCTGCCCATCATTATCCATGTTCGAGAGGCCTTATTCTTTGGCCATCCATAACAATCCAGGCATCAAATGAAACCCTTCTGGTTTCCTCAAGTCCCGACATCGGGGTTTTGCTTCAGCGTCTGAGGTATGCCATAATTCAGGCACTTTTACACGCTCACGCTGGCGCGTTACAACCCTGGATCCTGAACAAACACGCTTACACAGAAAAGATTTCTCTAAAAAGGGAGGGGATGACAATTATGCCCATTTTTCTCTCTCAATCGTCTCTGTGACATAATGATTCTGGCTGGAGAGAAAGAGAGACCACCAAAGGGGGAAATATATCATGCCAGCACAGGAAAACAGCGTTGGGCATTCTTTCAAAATGAAGACCATATACAAAGGATACGCTCAAATGTAGCTCTAACAATTAGAGAAGCTTTCTTAGTAAATTGAGTAATAAAACATTCTCAGTTACATCAGTGAACTAGAGAAAGAGCTGAAGCAGTTGTTACATGCATTTGCTGGTTGAATAGTGACTGACAAACAAGCTGGTTTAAAGCACAAAAGCCCTCCTGTTCCCTCTCCAGTAGCAGGAGAAGAAGGAGTTTGGCTGCCGACTGCAGAGAATCCCAAGTGAAGATGAGGTTCGGGCAGACAGAATGTGTTACATTCATTACCTCCGTCTGTCTGCTAGCGTATAAAGATATCAAATGTGCTCATCTTCTCCCTAAACTCTGCAGCTATCTAGTTTAACAGGCAGTAACCGGACCAGAGGCCCATTCACGCTGGCAGAGGGGGAGTTAGAGGATCTGGGTGGGTAGACTGTTGGAATGACAATAAACTTTGTAATGTATGAATGAGACTGCACGGAAGGAGGTTGAATAAAGCAAGATTGAGCAAAGCGTGTGTTTTTATGTGAATAGGAGAGGTGGGGGTCGCGGGAGATAGAGTTTGGATTCTGTCCAGTCCCATGAGAGGAAGGATGTGACTGTAACGGTGGGTAATATAGACTTTACCGAGATTCCAGATCCAGTGTTAAAATAGATATTATCTGTCTGGCCTGAGTCTGTGATAACTTCTCATACTATTACATATTTTCTATTCTATATATATCTATTATTAAAACAGCAAGACAAATGATATCCACTTATCTGAAGCCAGCCACCTAAGTGTTCTTTTTTTTTTTTGCCTCCGGATTGGAACGTCATCTCTGAACATATGCAGGAGACTTTGGCTGTTTTCGAAATCACATACTAACATACTATTCATAATGACGTAAACTTGAGTAAGTAGTGTGTTTTCATGAGAGAATGTAACCGTTTAGATTTCCAATATGTGGTCAGTTTAACCAATAATGCCTGTTTGGAAATTTGCTGCGATCGTTTTTGGAGATGTGGTGGAGCCGCTGGCGCTGGGGTGCCTTGTAACTGGCCCGGCCGTCAGACTTATGAGATTTTGAGCAAGGATAAAAGCTGTTAAAATGTCACTTTATTAAGTTTTGATTAGGGCCGTCAATCAATTAAAATATTTAATCGTGATTAATTGCATGATTGTCCATCGTTAATCGTGATTAATTGCAAATTAATCACACATTTTCTGTATCTGTTCAAAATGTACCTTAAAGGGAGATTTGTCCAGTATTTTATACTCTCATCAACATGGGAGTGGGCAAATATGCTTACTTTATGCAAATGTATGTATATATTTATTATTGGAAATCAATTAACAACACAAAACAATGACAAATATTGTCCAGAAACCCTCACAGGTACTGCATTTAGCATAAAAAACATGCTCAAATCATAACATGGTAAACTGCAGCCCAACAGGCAACAACAGCTGTCAGTGTGTCAGTGTGCTGACTTGACTATGACTTGCCCCAAACTGCATGTGATTATCATAAAGAGGGCATGTCTGTAAAGGGGAGACTTGTGGGTACCCATAGAACCCATTTTCATTCACATATCTTGAGGTCAGAGGTCAAGGGACCCTTTTGAAAATGGCTATGACAGTTTTTCCTCGCCAAAATTTAGCGTAACATTGGAGCATTATTTTATTTAGCCTCCTTGCCGACAAGCTAGTATGACATGGTTTGTACCAATGGATTCCTTAGGTGTCATATGATGTCAGTAGCTTTAAAACTGAGCCCGCTACAACCTAAAAATCGAGTTGCATTAGTGCGTTAAAGAAATGAGTGGCGTTACAGCGTTATTATAGCGGTAACTTTGACGGCCCTAGTTTTAATGTTTTCATGTGAAAAAGTAACAGTTTGGATTCTCAATATGTGGTCAATTTATCCAAATAAATCGTTTGGAAATTTGCTGCGATCGTTTCGGAGATGTGATGGAGCAGCTGGTGCCGGGGTGCCTTGAAACGGGCCCTGCCGTCAGACTTGTGGGATTTTGAGGCAGGATTTATTAAGTTTTAATATGTTTTCAGGT
The DNA here is from genome assembly GCA_916701645.2 of Sebastolobus alascanus. Taxonomy (NCBI): domain Eukaryota; kingdom Metazoa; phylum Chordata; class Actinopteri; order Perciformes; family Sebastidae; genus Sebastolobus; species Sebastolobus alascanus. The sequence continues at coordinate 2,613,713 of CAKAOJ020000020.1, forward strand.
GGGAAAGTATCTGTTTAGATTCCCAATATGTGGTCAGTTTATCCAAATAATGCCGCTACGACATTTTAAGAGATGTGAAGGAGCCGCCGGCGGGGTGCCTTGAGACTGGCCCGGCCGTCGCTTGAATATACTTCTGTGTGAACCCATGTTGTTCTGCTGGTAAAATCACACTTAAGCGTTCATTTAGTCAGCAGTAAGCAGTACATACTGATTGAGTATGCAGGATGCAGTATGTAGGATGCAGGAAGTTAGTATGCGATTTCCAACGTCAAAGCAAAGCCTTTGTAAAAAAAATTGCAGATAATGTGGTGAGATTGTTAAATTGAATTATTCATAATTATAGAACTGTCACTCCTTAAATAACAAAATTTGAGGATAACCATAAGCTGCTTAAGAAACACATGATTGGCAAGAGCATGAATTTCTACAGCGTTCGAAATATAAATCACTAGTAAATAAATAATAAATAACTGAAGTTCCTGGATATGAATTTGCTCTTTGACCACAACAGTCTCCTGGCAATAGCAACCTGGCTATCGAAATCTTAAAGACCTCTTAACTGAACCACTGAGCAAAACTTCCAACACATACAGTAACTCTAAAAGAAAGAGGTGCCTTTGGTTTTGTTTTACCTTGACCAGCGAGTGGAGGCTTCTCTCCCCAAACATGTCCTGGAGGAAGGTGTTGTCCTCGGGGCGGCTGACATGGGGCTGCAGCTGGGAGGGCAGAGCCGCCAGCAGCTCATACAGACCTGCAGACGGGGGGGGAAAGAGGAAACAGAGGGTCGGCATGGCGGTGGGAGGTATGAGCGCATGCATGCACAGTCACACACACAAAAAACACATAAACAGATGTGCATACATCTGTAGTTTAATAATACATAAAAGAGCATAAGTGCTGTACGTGTGCTGGAATACATATACACAGTCAAGACAAGACAACACATGCATTTATAACATACACAAATGCCTTTACTGGGGCTTTTATAGGCACACACATCATCATTTTCATCTATGGACGCTCTGTTTCTTTGTCTCTTCCTCAGATGCACCCATCCAATACACACACACATATAAACACGCACCTGAAAGTGCCACAAACTACAGAAAAATACTCTAAAACCACTGGTCACTGTAAGGAAAAGGAAACATAGTGACTTCCCACCATTGTCCCAGTCTTTCCTGTTGTTAGAGGAACACCGCTGTCCTGTCCCCAATCAGAAACAACGCTAAAACATATGTCAGGCAACTAGAAATTCCACTTTTGGATCAGTTGAAAAGTTCAATATTAACCTTCTTTTTTGGAACCAAACAGATGGCACACATGCCTTGGGAGGCTTTCCATCCGCACAACCTTCATGCCTGCAAACAATCAATTTCGGGGATAAAGAGCACGTGTGTTTGCTAAACAGTAGTTCTGGAAGAAGTACTCAGGATGAATTCTATGTGGCTGCCGGTTGTGTCAGTATTTTTAGGGATGCACGGATACCGATAATGGATTCGTTTTAACGGCACTAATTTCTTTAACGCATTTTTAGGTTGTAGCGGGCTCAGTTTCGAAGCTAGAGTGACGATACTGGCATCATATGAAACTAGAAAACCTAAGGAATCCATTGGTACCATGTCATACTAACTTGTCGCAAAGGAGGCTAAATAACGCTCCTAACTTACGCTAAATGAATGGCATGGCCATTTTCAAAGGGGTCTCTTGACCTCTGACCTCAAGATAGGTGAATGAAAATGGGTTCTATGGGTACCCACGAGTCTCCCCTTTACAGACATGTCCACTTTATGACAATCACGTGCAGGTTTGGGCAAGTCAGAGTCAAGTCAGCACACTGACACACTGACAGCTGTTGTTGCCTGTTGGGCTTGAGTTTGCCATGTTATGATTTGAGCATATATTTTATGCTAAATGCAGTACCTGTGAGGGTTTCTGGACAATATTTGTCATTGTTTTGTGTTGTTTATTGATTTCCAATAATAAATATAAACATACATTTGCATAAAGCAAGCATATTTGCCCACTCCCATGTTGATAAGAGTATTAAATACTTGACAAAACTCACTTTAAAGGTACATTTTGAACAGATCAAAAATGTGTGATTAATTTGCGATTAATCACGATTAACTGTGGACAATCATGCGATTAATCACGATTAAATATTTTAATCAATTGACAGCCCTAGTTTACTATATACATTATATAGTGGAATTTTAAGTTTTGACCTATTTGTTGCTGCATTAAAAAGGTTTACACTTGAATTGTAATTCCTGTTCATTTTTAAGATTTTTTTAAGTTGCTTGTGTAAGATTTTTTATTTTAATAATAAATAACTCTTCAGTAAATGTATATCTATGTATTTATTTGTTACATTTTGTTTTACAAAGTTAGGAAAGCAATGTTTAAGCCAAGCCTGATGTTGCCTTACACATAACAGAACGATCGCGACTGAAAAAGTTGGATCGGTGCATCCCTAGTATTTTTTATATTGAAAGAATGTAATTGAACTGTTCTGAAATAACCTTATTCTTTACGGAATTTGAGGTAAGTGAAGAGAGCAGACTTGGCTGTATACCAAAAGACGTCCTGAAATCACAAGGACAGCAGAAATTTGCATTTATCCAGACCTATGTGGCCGAAATACAGGTCATCACCATAGCATGAGCAACATTTGTTGATGACAGTGAGAGAAACAAGGTGCACGGGTCGGCAGCACCGTAGCTGAATCTGAAACCCTTCAGAACGACACATGCTGAAGTCTGTAAGGCCTTTCGGGGTGTACTCATCCGGCTTATAAAAGAAATGACTATTTCAAATTCAACTTACAGAGAACTAGGCTAGGGAGCTGATGGTTTCAAGATTAAGCAAGCAGAGGGGAGGCGAAGCACAAAACCAGCGAGTGAGCGGGGTCCCTTCCAAACACAACAAGAGTCCTGGAGCATAACTGATGGAGAGCAGTAGCAGATACTTGTTTGTTGCTCTGTTCTGGTCTTCAGGGTGGCTGTGATCCACTAAACCAGGGGATGCATTAAAAGGTCAGGCCCATACCGAGCGCAGTCAAGCTGGGTTATATGCATCAAAGACCCCTTTTATAAATGCACCAGAAAAGGGCCCCCCAGATTGAAACTCCTCAAACACAACCACAACGGTGGTTGAAACGCTTTGAACTGCTACTGATCATGTGAAGAAACTCTAAACACGTTCACGGCGGAGCCATCGAAACGTCAAAACAAACTCGAGCGGCTTGGCTACCTCTCTGAGAGCGTCTTTCATCAGAGGACAGAGCGAAAGAGAGGGTTCGGGTTAGAAGGGAGGAGAAGAAAAAAAAAAACGCACCACAGACGCAACTGGAGTCATTCGGATAGCTGAAAATGATTGATTGAAAACAATGGTTGACGTCGTTGGCTGGATGACTGACTGGCTGTCTGAACTGGCGGACTCTCTGACTGGGTTAGAGCAAGTGTGTGCTGGCAGCTCGGACCACTTGGCGGGACAGCCACGGCTGACTAACTCAGCTCATGTCATGTGCTGCTGCTGCTGGGCAGTCAGATGGATGGAGTGTCATCTGCCACTCTCGACCCTCTGCTTTCCATTTGGAGGTGATTTGGTGGTTTCAGAGATCTTTGAGCCCGCGCACAGGATACATCAACATGATATTCCTGCCCTGTTCTTCGGCTCACAACGCGGATTCTGAGTAGTGTTAGCGCCTCATACCTCACTGCTACAACCGCTCTGTGGTAAAGAAAGAAGGAGAGGGAAAAAGCCACTGAACAAGAAACAGGTTTTACACACAACACATGTGCACCAGTCATTGCAGCGACCCCCGCGGTTTTACTCAAGCTCGGTGTGTGATATTGTCCCCGGTATGTGATCATCCGACGCCCGGTTCTGTGGTCCTCATCACCAGAAACCCTCAATCATTTACAACTTGGAACTCCCAACAGAGCATCTCACATAATACATATATAAAAAAAGATTTAAAGAGACATGGGATGAGGTGAGGGGTGTAGGAAGGGCGGTGAGGAGATATGGTAATGTCATTACTATTGGCAGAGCGGAGATACAGGTAGGAGGGGATGACGGGAGCGAGGGAGGGAAGGAGAGAGTGAGAGACCCTAAGCATTATTCTCCCCAGGTAGGTGCGAAGTCTCCCCTCCTGTCTACGCTCTCAATGATTCAATTCTTTATGCCTTCTGACAACAATTCCTCCCTATTCATGCTGGGGAAACCTAAACCGGCTGTGTGATATGTGCCAATGGCACATTATGGAAAACACATCAACTGTTGTATCTTCATGAAACGGTTCGTATGATATCTTACAAAACGTTATTCCTCATTTTTCGTGGGTTTCACCTATGAATGTCCAGCAACAAGTGTCAATCTCTGCAGTACAGTATTGGTTTAGGCAACAAAACTACTTAGTTAGGTTTAGGAAAAGATTGTAGTTTGGGTTAAATAACTACAGAAGTGGCGTAACTTAAGTACGGAAGTTTCGTGACAAATAAGTCAATGTCTGGGTTAAAATAACTACGGAAGTGGCGTTATTTAAGTACAGAGGTTACGTGACAAATAAGTCAGTGTCTGGGTTGAAACATCTACTGAAGTGGCATTACTGAAGTAAAGAAGTTACGTGACAAATAAGTCAACGTCTGGGTTAAAATCACAACTGAAGTGGCGTTACTTAAGTACGGAAGTTACGTGACAAATAAGTCAACGTCTGGGTTAAAAATCACAACTGAAGTGGCGTTACTTAAGTACGGAAGTTGCATGACATATAAATCAACGTTTACTTCTGGTTTCACACGGGGCATGAACTCCTGGGCGAACTCCCCGACCTCATGCACCGCCCCTTATGCAGAGTTTGACGCTAATTATACTTCTTGGTTCACGATTACATGGATTAAATACTACCAAATATATATATACGAATTACAGTGCATTACTTTTCATAGATATAACTACGAACGTTGCATTAGAACAGCCTGCTCCATTAGCTGATCAGAAATAAAAACATAGTGGGGAAAATAGATAAAAGACAAGCTACCACCGTGCTCGCCTTCTGGGGTCACCATGTCAGGCTGAACCCTGTGAACCAGGGAAAAAACAGTTTCAAACAACAACAGAAAGAGCTGTAGAGGGTCCAAGAGCTAAACAAGGACTCTGCTAAGCTGAAATTAAATATAAGAATGTATGGCTGGACAAGCGAGGAGGAGAAATGGAGGCAGAGAGGGAGAGAGTGAGGAAATGAGCCAAAGAACAACCACAGTGGTGGTAAAATCACTGTGTGGACACTATAAAAAGTGGAAAGAGAAGTAAACCCAGGACCAGATGTATGGACACATGTATAGGTCTGTAACATCAGAAACCGTGTCCAGCACAGACAGTGGGAGACAAAATGAGAGAGGGGGGAAGAAGAAGAAGAAAGGGAACGAGATTGCGCCAGCTCTTCACCACTAAAGGGTGGACCGGCTTGTTTCTCGCAGGGCTGGCCTGGCTTCATTTGATTTGTTTTGGCCGGACTATTCTGGACCCTCTCGTGCGGCGGCTGTGTGTAGCGGACCTGGCAGTGTCTTGTAGTGGACCACTAGGTTCTGTTGTGGCTAGTGCTGGACCGGCCCAGCCCAGAGGTCCCGAAGCCCGGCATGATGTTGCGCAGGATGGCCGAAACAGTCTTCAGAGAAACCGGAGAGGCCAGGGCCTCCGAAGCTGAGGAAGTGACCACTTTAACTGCCAAACGGCACTTCCCCTCTCACGCCCACACCTCTACAGCGGTTAAAGAAAATAACAGTGTTTTTCACAGATCCCTTTTATGTAAAACACAAACAATCCCAGACAATGAAATGCATTAAACATGATACGCATCAAATTGCCAGTCGCATAGGTCAACGACTTTGGGGGTTTTTCTACAGCGACGCGAGACGAGGAAATTACAGGGATCAATCTAACAACACAGAGTTTGCACGGGTGTAAAATATGACCCTCGCCATGACATTGTAACTTCACCACTGTTTACTTACACGCAACACTCGGCCACATGGGCTGCTGGGAGACTGTACTGCACGGATACAGGGGGACCCCACTTCCATCTTGTAACCGAACTACATACAGAAAGACAAACTGTCTGTCTGAAATGAACTTGTTCGAATACAGGAAATGAACGGTGGGTTTCGACTCAATTTCCTCCCCGCTGCACTTTCTCCCAAGTGCCGAATGAGTTATTGACCTCCCTCATATATCTTTCAGGGACATATAGAGAGGCACAATGTTCGTGAGGCTCACCAGACTGCTGGGGGGAAGAGAATTGTGACAACATGTGGGAGCTTTCTTAGCAGGTCAGTATTTCAAACGCTGCCTTGTGAACGTGCAAGAGGGCCATTTGTACAGAAAAAAATGGTGGTAGACGGGTGGCAGTAAGAGAAGCAGCTGCAGACAGTGTAGCCTAATCCACTCAAGGCTTGATTTACCTCCTTATTCTCCACCCGAGAGAGGAGGAAAGGCTGCCGCAAGCATAGCGAAGGCAGACAGAGAGCAACAGGAAAAAGAATTGAAGCAAGGCTCAATGAAAGAACAACATCGACTGAAATAAATAACATCTGATTAAAGCATGTGTGCAGACAGAAGAAGAATGATGACACTAAAGACAAAGGAGCGCCACGAAAAGGCCGGGGAGTGATGGATTTCTGAAACGGCAAGAAATAAGCGATGATGATTCCTGCACTAATGTAAACACGTTTTCGTCCGAAGGGAGACACTCGAGACAGACAGTGGGTGGGAAGATGGATTTAACCCGAGTCAGATGCCAAACAAAAGGAGAAGTGTTTAGGGCCACTTGTTCACAGCCAACACAGGACTGATATGTCATCAGCCCACTGCCTCCATACAGCTTCTGCTCTGTCCTGAAGACTACCAACGGGTGACCCCTTTTTAAACTTTCTTCTATTCTCTACTGAAGTAGCACGCAGGAGCATGGAATATCAGAGATTGGTTGTCTGGATTAAAGGGATAGTTTGGGTGTTTTGAAGTAGGGTTGTATGAGGTACTTATCCACAGTAGGTGTATTATCTACAGTAGATGACGGTCGGAATGCCCCCAGTTTGGAGAAACAGACAGGAGTACCAGCACGGAAGCGAAGCAATGTGCTACTGTGGACGGGGCCGGAAGCAAAACATATTTTAGCCACCTAAAAGAAAGGCCCACCTAAAGAAATCTATATCAGTTAAACTGCACGCTATATTAAGAATATTTTCACCGGTTTACATTCTCATCAGACCGCTATACAGTCTATGTTTCCGATGGGGAAATGAAGCCTTTATCTATGCTCTTGCCATAGCAACCAGATTCCATTGAAAATAACAGTTATTTTTAGGTTAACAATAATAACGCATTAACGCAAATTCATTTTAACGCCCCACTAATTTCTTTAATGCAACTTGCGATATTAATATTTAGGAGGTTGTAGCGGATTCAGTTGTAAAGCTAAAGTGAAGATACTGGCATCATATGAAACTAGAAAACTTAAGGTATCCATTGGTACCATCAATGTCAGACTAGCTTGTCCTGAAATAGGCTAAATAATGCTAAATTTTGGTGAGGAAAAACTGGCGTGGCCATTTTCAAAAGGGTCCCTTGACCTCTGACCTCAAGATATGTGAATGAAAATGGGTTCTTTGAGTACCCACGAGTCTCCCCTTTACAGACATGCCCACTTTATGATAATCACACGCAGTTTGGGGCAAGTCATAGTCAAGTCAGCACACTGACACACTGACAGCTGTTGTTGCCTGTTGGGCTTGAGTTTGCCATGTTATGATTTGATCATATTTTTATGCTAACTGCAGTACCTGAGAGGGTTTCTGGACAATATTTGTCCTTGTTTTGTGTTGTTAATTGATTTCCAATAATAAATGTTTACATACATTTGCATAAAGCAAGCATACTTGCCCACTCCCATGTTGATAAGAGTATTAAATACTTGAACAAATCTCCCTTTAAGGTGCATTTTGAACAGATAAAAATGGGTGATTAATCTGCAATTAATTGCGATTAACTATGGACAATCATGCGATTAATCTAAATTAAATATTTTAATCGACTGACAGCCCTAGTAATTTTACCTCACAGAACATGGGGGTTGCTGATCTACCGCTGCCTCGATCAATTAGTTTGTTTGTGCTATTGTGTGACTTTGGTGAATCCAAACTAATCAAAGTCAACTAACCGATCGAGGCAAAATTACAGATTTTTTCAATGGAGTCTGGTGGATTTGAAGAGAGCATAGACGGTTAAAATGGCTTCAGTTCCCCGTCGGAAAGGGATGTCTGATGGCAAGGTAAAGCGGTGATAATATTCTAAATACAGCGTACACTTAAACTGAAAATAGGTTTTACTGCTGCCCCCGTCCACAGCAGCACATTGCTTTGGTTCCGTGCAGTATCTGTCTGTTTCTCCAAACTGGAGGCGTGCTGACCGCCATCTACTGTAGATAATACACTGACTCTGGATAAATACCTCATACAACCCCACTTCAAAACACCCGAGCTATCCCTTTAAGCGACCACGCAACTGTTGTGGCATCACCTACCAGACATAAAATTATATGGTATTACAAGATATATTAGCTGAGCAGACGCTGTGATCTTTAAACATAACTTACAATGAGTCCAGCAGCGTTCTACTTGGGATATAATTGTGGAAGAGCGTGGAGAGGGGTACTGGCCCATGAACGTAACAGCAGGAATCTGTGCTCCATTCAAGCCCAGAAACCTCCCATTAGCAGTTCCACAGACCAAACCACTTCTCCACATTAAAAAAAGGTCAGGGGGACTGAGCCCTCCAATACCATCTTCAATGATGTTTCAGTGTCACGCTCTCTGAATAACTCCATCGTTTGGGAGGAGAAAAAAACAGCGAGTGGCTTTTGCAAGATGTTAGTTAGGGCTTCACGGCATGGAAAAATGACTTCAGCAAGTACAGTAGGCCGGTCCAGGTGCAATCAACCGTCACTCCGATCATATATCGACTGTTTCACTACCACGGGCTGAACTCTGGATGGGTGTCATTTCAGGGCCTATAAAGAATCCATGGCGCTTCCTGAGATCATGCTTCATTCAGGTGGAGCGAAACAGAATCCAGGTTGCAGGAACCTTATCAGAGTTGCATTTCAGAGCCAGGACAGGCCAAGCTTTTCAAAAAGGATTTATTTTATTTCATCTTATTTCCAACACGCCATCGAATATCACGTAGCAAGCGCCTCGCCCCTTTCCTCTGCTCCGTGCTTCGTCACACCTTTATGCTTCAAAAAGGGCTGTCAGCACGTTGAAAACAGAGCTCGGGACAAAAGTACAAGTCTAATCAGCGTAATTGGCCGCATATAGTCTGCAGGATCCGTCAGCAACCCGAAGAGCCAGCGGTGTTTTCAGCTACACCGCTTTTCACAATCACACCGCAGACAAGTGAGTGGAAGCACCTGCAACACTGCTGCTGGAGCGAAGTCGGGAGCACGGTATCTTGTCCAGATCTGAGCAGTTAAACTTCACAAATGATATACAATGTAAGAAAAGATAGAAAGGGAGACAAATTAAACACGGAGGAGAGACGAAAGGTTAGAAATATCTGGGCAGACGGAAAGATGATGACACATAAAGACAGATATATGAGATTGCAGAGGATGGAGTGCCAGTCCAGTGTTTGTCGGATGCCAGGATGGAAGGTCTTGAAAACTGTGGGAAGGCTGAGTTTGGCAGTGGCCATCTAGAACTTAGATGAAAGGCCGATGTTTGGCCCAGCCCGAGTCAGCCGAGTTTAGACTCGCTCTAACACGGAAGACAAAACACAGAAGCCACAACATACTAGCCACGTCCAAATGACCTGCCACCTCTGCTTATTGCGGCGACGGAACAGCAGCAGACTCTCTGGCACGGGCCCCACATGTTCTGTCCAAAGCCGTGGCCAGCTACTTATTTCTAGCGAGTGTTCTAGGGATGTCAGAGGCGGACAAGCCAATACCACCTGAAAGGCTTCATTTTGATCAGCACTTTTGACAATTTGTGCTTTAAATTGACATTCTAAATCCTTCGCCGTCTTGCTTCTCAAAGTTGCAGGCTATTACTCAACATCCCGTTGTCTGGATGTCAGACAGAGCACATGGTCTGTAAAGCTGTTTTCAGGTTCTTTCTAATGCAAGTGAGCATGTCCTGCCGACCAATGACCGATTTAGTAGCCTGTGTGCTTTGGATGGGAACCGCGGAGAATGTCATCCTACCTCAACAAAAAGAGAGCGAATTCTTCGTATTCAAACAAATAAAAGTCATCATTCCTCACTCTCAGTCGCACTCACTTGATTTCGTTCTTTTACATCTGCTTCCTTTTGACTGAGTTTTTTTGCTAAAATGATGTGGAAATTTTAGTTCTGATGTAACTGGAAACAGGGAGCTCTTCCAGTGGCAACAAATCCTTGTGTTTCGGTACTGTATCACTGCGGCACAGAGCCGGCTACTGGCCAACGACCACGACAAATGGAAGCTCCCCATGGAACAGCCCCCCCCCCCCACACCATAGGCAAAGTCCTCCCCCAACCCTCCCCTATGTCTGAAATCGGCCGAGGCCAGATGCTCTGGATTCTTGACATCAGGATGGAAAAATTTACTGTTAACCTTGACAGAGAAAAAAAAACAATATGTCCATATTCTTATCATATCGCTCAAATCATTCAGAGATTTCTGTCTACACAGGGGCATGTGTATGGAGAAGCTATAATGCCTCACCGTAGGAATATCTGCATCTCATTACTCAGTATCATTACAGAGCCATCACCTTTTCCAACAGGGGGAGATCAAGATTGGAGAGAATACGATGGCTGGAATCGCTCATCCATCGCTCCCCGCACAAACATGCACACATGCAGCCAGCAAGTTATTAGCGGATCTGGTAAAAGCGTTGTCCCATCGCAAGATTTCCATGTGTAGTCTTTCATGCGAGTGTCGCCCACCTCCTCCGCAGCTGTGCATGGCTGAACCACCCTTATCTTTAAATGCTGTGCGGGGGCCGTAAACCTTGATAGGACACGCAGGTACGGCTTGGAATAACACCGTTAAATTTAATGAGGTTAATAAAAGGGCATCGGGCTCTTTAGAAGTGCCTGTTGGAGAGTGTGCGCGCGAGGATTTGGGGCTGGTCTCGGGTGTGTGGTTTAAGGGGCACCGTGCAGCGACTGTAATGGCACATGGGGGGCTTGTCAGCAAGTGGTTGACTCAGCAGCAGTATTGGGCAGGCCAGTCAGTCAAACGACGACCAATTAGTTAATCACACCTACGTGGGTCTTGTTCACTGAATCAAGTAGAAGGAATAAGAGCAGGGATGGCCACAGTGTCATATAACCTAAATTCCATGTATGTTCTTGAGAGTTTAGTTCAATAAAATGAATGTAGGCTCTCTTAGAAAATTAGGACGTCATAACTACAAATTATAGCCTGACTGATACTGGGGTTTTTGAAGCTGGCACGAATATAGATATTTGAGTTTAAAAAAATCTGATAAGCTATATAATCAGATGACTTATCTTTACATAAACACATGACATAAAGAAACATGGTTGATGAGGATAACCTTGTCACAACACTCATCCCCAGGGCCCATGCCAGAAACTTGTAAAAAAGGCCATCACCGATAAGAGAGCAGGATTTAAATGCAAGGATATGCGGCACATTGGCCTCATGCACAGCAGACTATAGGACAGGTAGATTATTTTTCTTGAAATATTATGACTTTATTCTCATTAAATTGCGACTTTACCTTTGTAATATTACAACTTTTGTTCTCAAAATATTACGACTTTATTTTCGACTTCTCAGAGAACACAAATATGTGGAACATGTTTTGAATGTGCAGAAAGAAAACATGAGCAGAAATCTTGCAGAAACACATATGAGCTATTAAAGTCCAGAGGTTTATAAATTAATTACAATTAATTGATGTAGGCTATTTTTGAGGTGAATAGGTGCCACATGCACATTTAAAGAGGTTACTTCCTCAAACAAAAGACACAAGCGGATGGAAGAGAAAATCATGCCTACATGGGTGTTGACTCACCAATAGTTGATCTATAGAAGAATGCATGAGAGCGTATTATATTTGTATATTTTGAATCCCCCCTGTTAAAAATTAACAAATTGCCTACTGCCATCACCGATAAGCAGGATTTATATGCAAGGATATGCAGCCCAATGGCATTGTTTTGGGAGAAGCTTTACAGGATAATGATAGAACTGGAGCCACAATATAAAAGTCTAAGTCGTACCACAATCTCAAGACACATTGTGGTTGTATGACACCACACGGGAAACCATATAGTCTATACTGAAGGGTAAGACACTCTCTTTGATCACCGATAGATGAACGTTGCTGGGGGTGAGGGGTGTATTACACTATATGAGTCGCACTCGCAATCTAATTAATTTGAAGGAAATTAAATTTGCTCAAACTTGGCATTATGAAAAAGTGACATCCCTAATTCAGACAGGAGCAAATCACATATAGACTCGTCCGGAACACGTGAAACTAAAGATAGCGAGGTATCGCCGAATACTACTAGCCACGAGAGTTTTAAATCTAGCTGTTCATCCAGATGTCTCCGGCTCTAAATCGCTGATATCACCCCATTCTACCTCTCCCCCACAAATGAACCATTCTGCCACAAAACTGCAATCACATAACTGCAGAAGCAGGGAGGAAATGGGGCTACGAGGAGCAAACACCCACTCTCACTCCAGGAGGCTCGCTGACCTCTGAATGACACAAACCAGATGTTGTACGTCGGAGGGTCTCTGACGGGAGAGAGCGGGGACGTTAGGAGCAATTGAGAGAGCTCCTCATCTGAAGACAGCGAGCTGCCATTACTGCACAACCCTCATCAAGTGATGGGGGGCAAGTTGGAGCTGAACTGACTCCAAGTGCCGCGCATCACTAGAGAAATATTTAGACACGTGGAATTGTATGCAGTAGACGGTCAATTCAATTGTCATTGATTTCAATAGGACAATGATGAACTTCAACATTCCTATTTTCTAGATCAGTGTTATTCCGTCTCTGTACATGTTTACAAGTCTTTAGCAGAGAGGCGGCACTTTGATTGGACGTCCTGTGATGTTGCAGGAGTAGGTAGAGGATTTTGGTATAAATGCAGCAAAACGCAGACACCCACACAATGTCAAAAAAAATTAACTAAACAAATTTCTCGAAACTTAACCTTGCGGCAAACGGAGCTCAGTAGGGAGATAAATGGTGTGCATCAGACAGAGGAGTGGGCTGGGTTTGTCTGTTCGAAGATCCCAGAGTGGGAGCTGAAATAAACTGAGATGAGCCGAGCCAAACTGAGCGGAGGCGTAACGGTTATCTGTCCCCGACTGAGCCCACAACAAAACTCCATCACGGTTGAACAGGAGGAGAAATGACTAAACAGCAGCTGCCTGGAAGAGAGAAAAAGACCTGGAGAGCAGCTGCATAGCTTTGTTAGAGGGGGGGGGTTACAGTGTTCAGGTTAATCTGAGCACAGTTTTGACTTGGACTTTGACTGTGGAGCGGGCTTCCCATTATCAACCCTGTGATGTGTTTGCACTAGGGCTGTGAATCTATTCAAATATTCAATTGTGATTACTCACATGATTGTCCATAGTTAAACACGATTAATTGCAAATAAATCCCACATTTTTTATCTGTTCAAAATGTACCATAAAGGGAGATTTGTCAAGTATTTAATACTCTTATCAACATGGGAGTGGCATGTGATTATCATAAAGTGGGCATGTCTGTAAAGGGGAGACTTGTGGGTACCCATAGAACCCATTTTCATTCACATATCTTGAGGTCAGAGGTCAAAGGACCCCTTTGAAAAAGGCCAAGCCATTTTTCCTCGCCAAAATTTTGTTTAGTAGCATGACATGGTTGGTACCATCGGATTCCTTAGGTTTTCTAGTTTCATATGATGCCAGTATCTTCACTGTAGCTTTAAAATGAATTTGTGTTAATGCGTTATTATTGCGTTAACTTTGACAGCCATACTTGACAACCTTGAGACCTCAAAAATAGGGATGATTTCAAAACCCAAGTGGCGGGACTGGAAAAATTTGAGTTTCAGAGACTTTGTTTCCTGCATTCTGGCGACTTTTAAAGAATGAAAATAGCAAAAAATAATAAGTACACTGCAACAGCATTTTTATGTTAAATAGGCCTACTTTTAATTTTACTTTTAATTCTCAGGAAAGAAAAATTAATAATTTGCCCCTCAGGTGTGAACATGTGTGAATAAACAAATATTCATCAGCTTTTATTCATTCATTCAGTATTTCTCTCTCTTAGTACTCTCTTTTTCTCTCTCCATCTCTCAGTCAATGAAGGCCCTTTCAGACACAACGCGACAACAGCACCACTGCGCTCTAAAACCCGTTATTTCTGAAGACTTGCGCCAGACCACGACGGCTTTTCGCTGCGTCAAGCAAAGCCCAACTTCGGGCGCTGCATGCTGGCAAGCGCAGCTCAAGCCGCATTGTGTCGCGAGCAACTCTTCCACCGGGAAACGACATTTGGTGAAGCTGTATTGTTGTCCGGGGGGGGGACAGTAGGGCTTTTACATGCTGTACAGTGCCAGAAACAGGTTGAGATAACAAAATGGGAAAATGGTGTGAAAATTTGCCGTAAATTGAGAGAAATACGGGAGAATCGTGACCCCGGGAGGAAACAATGAAAAACGTGAGTCTTCCGGGAAAATCGGGAGGGTTGGGAAGTATGTTGACAGCCCTAGTTTGCACAATTAAAAGCTAATTTTCTGTCTCTTCTTGGCCGCCTTATTAGAATGTGAATTAATGTGTGTTTGCGTATTTGATCTCAAGAATAGCAGCCAACAATATGTCAAAAAACCATGTCCTAAAGCGTGGGGCAGGGTTTTCTGGATGTTGAAGGATGGAGAGTAGGCGTTGGATACATTCAGACAAAATGTTTCAAACACCGAGAGCATGGGCCAGCATCATCAACTAAAGCCCCGCCATTAATCTGCTTCCAGAGCATTTATGAAAAAGCTAAAAGTCGCACGGTGAAATGAGTCTACAGTAACCCAATCACCAGGACATTCTCCCCAGCGCTCCCCACGGTCATATATTAAGGCCAGCTTTCCAACATTTTATTGTTTTTCAAGTTTATTTTCTCACTTTTTTTGGTTTCATTTATTAGAATCTAATTCACACAGAGGCCTGTTGTTTATTTGGGCCGAGACGGAGAGAGAACGGAAAGAGAGAGGGATGGTATGATCTTACATGTGCCCTCCATTTGTCTGCCCACGTGTTTGCTCTCCAAACACTCCAATAATGAGCATTTTAATAAGATCTACACACACACACACACACACACACTTACACGTTCTCCTGCCCAAATCTGGTGATGAAATAAGAGAGCTGCTACTAAAGAATAGTTAAATTAATGATAATATTTTCCCCATTATGTTAAAAGAGCCAGCGCAGTACTTCATCTTCTGTGTGTGTGTGTGTGTGTGTGTGTGTGTGTGTGGTGAGGGTGGGTGTTGAGGGGTCTGCAGATGGCAAGGCCGCTAATGAAAAGACGGTAAGGTACTGGCAAGATACAGTCATGTCTCTGTAGTTATTGGCAGCCACCACATGTGGAGGAGGTGTAGTTAGTCTCTGTGGATTTATGCTTGTCTGCAGAGGTGTTGCTGCCTACATGCCAAACCTCCAGCAGTACGTAGAGGGTCCTGCTGATCTGGACGACGTCCTCTAAACCGAGACTACACGTCAGCCACTTCAACTACAAGTCTTCTGCCGTAAACACAAGAATGTAGACATGATTACCTCCAGTTATAAGATAAATTCATTGCGTTTTGAAGACACACCAATGGCTTGACACCATTTCAATACATCCAAATGTTATTTTTCTAATATTCTTCTCACTCTTCCTCCGATGTTTTTGCTAAATATAACAGGAACAAAGTGACTGAATCACTATTGAGTAACACAAAGAGGCCAACATTTCTTATGTAATATGTTTGGGATTTCTAGGTTATATAGATGATTATATCTTTTCAGAGGTTACTAGATTTTTGTCGGCGAGAGGCTGCGGTAATCAAGTCCTTCTAAACTGAAGTCATTAAGTCAATATTAGTAATTATGAATATAAATCTCTCACTTTGTGCTGCTGTTTGCTAGCCGGGGTATAGAGGTAACCACACAGCCTGGTCTCCTAAAAATTACGTTCCAAGACAACAAAACTACATCGTCAATTACGTTTCGAGGGAAACATATTTTCTCCCGGATTACATTTGTTTTCGATGTATCGGAAATACTTTTTTAACCGTAGTTCGTGGAAGTCCGCGTAGTGAGGAGGTCGAGCTGGATGGATGGGTCAAACAAACACAAGACTTTCACCCAGGAGACCGCTGTTTGTGTTTTGTTTCAATGCACAACGTTAACCATGTGCTTAAACTGTTTAAAACTGCGACTGTAATCCGGGGGATATTACGTTTCCCTCGAAACGGAACTGAGAATGCAGTTAGTTGTATGGGAATGTAATTTTTTAGGAGACAGGGTTGAATCACATCAGCAAAAGAAAAAAAAAAACAATTTTGGCTGCCAAGGGAATGACTTTGTTGAAGTGGAAGGTTTTTCTAATAGATAACTGGTTACTTAGAACTTTCAAACAATCTTGGTATGCAGAGAACAGCAGAGAGAATAGATAAATGTTATTAATTATAATCCCGGGGGGGGTTGGGATCAAGGGAGGAACTGCCTTTAGACAAATTTGACGCCCTCAACTCAGACACATTTCCTCCTCTTTTCTTTTTTTCTTATTTTGAGTGCCTGAGACGATTTTGGAACCTCGTTCCCCTTACTGGTCAGGTAAACCCCATTTACACAATATTTTTAATCCCCATCCCTAATTATGTGTTTATTTATTAGTTAATTATATAATATTATATTAGTTGCATAGTGTTTATGGATAATCCTAAATGCAATAAAAAAAATGTTTTTAAGTAAACTGCTCGAGATGCCTAATAATCAAAGATTGTTGACTTAGCGTTATCAATCGCTTTCTACACCACTTCTTTAAACTCATCTTAATAGACATTTTTTGTCTGAAACTCTGTCTGATTTACTCTTTTGTTCGTTTGGATTTTATTTACTACGTTAACATGTATTCAATTCTTCAAGTAATATAATGAATAAACGAGAAGAATAATAAGACAACACAATATCTATGATCAAATATGCTATTATAAATATGATAGATGACTATTGGTGCTCTCAGGAGAAGACGCAAGAACAATCTGAAAAAGTATCACTTATAATATGTACATCGGTATCAAATATACATGTATGGAGTCTTTTAATGTTCATTTCACTCAGCTAGGACACAAAACTGCAATAACTACTGTACTGTAAGACAGGAAAAGATAACTCACATCATACAGTATAACTTAGCAATACCAGAGAATCAGAGTAATCTACTAAGATCACTAGTAAGCATTTGTAGAGGAGGAGAGGGTATATAGGTCAACAGTTATTGCTTCATATATTTTCAGCACGTTGCTTTCTTCATTAGACTGTTTAAATCTCAAGTGCTAACTGATTTGACCAAGAACAGATGTAGCTGAGAGGTTTGTCTCTTGCAGCGCACCAAAAATATGACAGGTTTTCCATCATCCTAACGGAGCTTTATCTCTTAATTCAACAGTATTATTATGATACCGAGAGTAATACTACCAGATTTCTGTGTAAACGTTGTCCCGATGCCAGACCAGCCACAAGTATTTGTGACTTCACCAGGTCTGGAGATCGGTGAGCTAACGCTCATCCATATAATGTTCATCGTGTTTCACCTGCACACACAACTTCACAGGACCATCAAGGGGGAAGCGGAGGAGATGGGCCGGAGGAGTCTTTACGTGTTTTATTTGGAAACCCGAGCCCTCGCCGGTAATTGCCCAAAATGACTCTAATCGTAATTGACGGTCTGGCTTTCTACTTTGTCTGCACAAATTTCCAGGACGACGGGGGCTACGGTAACTCTGTTAAAAGTCTGGACGCAGAGACGCACACACTCTTTATCCATCAGAGCAGGACATAATGTCTGTCCTCCTTTTGTCCTTTTGCGTTTGTTGGGTCCTCTGCCTATGTGTGTGTGTGTGTGTGTGTGTGTGTGTGTGTCTGTGATGATGTAGCCGGCCATTAAGCCAGACTGAGAGGAGGATAGTGCTCCTGGGGGGGAGAGGTGGTGATTTCTGGCAGCTGTCTCGGCGTTGACAAGCTTGACGTGTTTCTCATTCTGACATCACATGCTCTCACACACTCTCACACACACACACTCACAGACACACACACACACAAAGTCCTCAGAAGAGAGCAGATAAAACCAGAGAGATGGAGTGCGGTACACATATTTGGACATTATTTTTGGTCGCTGTTGTTAAACTGTAAATTGTGCGAATATTTGCAACGGTGTGTTTTTCACTTGGCAGCGAACAAAATGAAGTGAAAATGGACTTTGGTTTGTTTTCCAACCACAGTTTTAGAAGGTCGAGAAACAGCAGCTTTAGACGAGATGAGAGTAAATCATTTCTAAGTTGAAGCTAAATTTAAGTAGTGGCACACCACCAGGTTATACTGACTCTTAACCCCCTGAGATCCGCGGGATCGCGGGCGGTCCCGACCGACTACAGATATCAAAAACTAAGGAATCCATTGGTAGCAACCATGTCATGTCATCTTGCCGAGAAGGAGGCTAAATAATGCTCAAATCTCATGCACAAAACTTGCATGGCCTTTTTCAAAGGGGTCCCTTGACCTCTGACCTTAAGATATGTGAATGAAAATGGTTTCTATGGGTACCCACGAGTCTCCCCTTTACAGACATGCCCACTTTACGATAATCACCTGCAGTTTGGGGCAAAAACCATGCAATTTTATTTTCGCCTATTCTAAAATGATGTGTTAACTTTGACAGCCCTATTAAAAGGCAATATCGTTAACCCCCTGACCTGCGATCCCGACCGACTTTTCCGTCTTTCAGGGGTTCAATTTTAGAGCGAGAGTGAAGCTACAGATATCATATGAAACTAGATCCAAGGAATCCATTGGTACCAACCATCTTATGCTAGCTTGTCGGGAAGGAGGCTAAATAATGCTCCAAATTTAGGCTAAATTATGCTCCAAATTTAGGCTAAATTTTGGCGAGGAAAAACTGGCTCGGCCATTTTCAAAGGGGGCCCTTGACCTCTTACCACAAGATATGTGAATGAAAATGGGATCTATGGGTACCCACGAGTCTCCTCTTTACAGACATGACCACTTTATGATAATCACATGCAGTTTTGGGCAGAAACCATGCAGTTTTTGCATGCAGTATAAATGTGTTATTTTCACCTATTCTAAAATGGTGTATTTGAATATTTCTGCATACTGGGGTCCCTAAACAGTCTTGGAATTACTTAAACTGGGTATCAGTGTTAAGCTGAGACACTTGTGGATCCAATGAGCCCAGTTTATATTCATGTGTGATGATGTTCATCCCCATGGTAGCCATTTCATTGTAGTTTTTTGTAATTTGACCTCACTGTATAAAATGACCTGTGGTGACCTCTAGGATAATCACAGCCTCATGAAACTCCACAGCCACAAACTAAAGACCTAGGGCATTCAGAGGATGTATGGCTTTCCTAGGTACATTAACAATAAGGGGGTTTCTGAGCAGTTTCCAGAACAGAAGTGCTCGCCATCTAATCGCCGAAGAATGCAATTCTTGTAGAAATCTCCAAATGTCAAAACGTTTTTGATACCACATCACAGCATGGCTTTTTCCATAGTGTTCCTCATGGTCTTGGTGACTTAATGTGGTATTTTGGAGGGATTATTGATCATTTTTATCAATTCCGGAGTGGTAAAAAAGGTTAAATTTAGCACCAAATCTTTGTAACAAATGGTATCAACCCAAAAATTGCTACAACAACTTATGAGACATAATAGAGCATGGGAATGAAAATCCTATACTTCTATCATAATGTTCTAAACCCTTATACGCTTTCACAATTTATTTTAATTAATTAATTCATGTTTATTTCTGATTTATGACTAGAACAACTTGACACACAGTGCTGAGCTGCATCTCAAATTAATCTTCAGGTCCGCAGCTTTCAGTTGATGTACACCACTTCTATGTGACATCTCCTGTTGACCTGCTATCTCCCCCTAAAAAGACCCCCTGTACCCCCTAAAAAAGACAAAAATGGGTCTATTGTGGGTCTGAGAGGGTTAAATATTAACTGTAAGGCTGGGATGCTGCTTGTATTCATTTTCTACTGTTCTGTGCCTTGATGGTGGACATAAAAATGTGAATCAAAGTAGCAAAATACTTTTAGTGCGTTTTACTGTTTTTGTGTGTTGTGCAGAAACAGATTTTCATTGTTCTAAAGCACAAAGACAATAAAGATCTATTCTTGCGTTTGGGATTGTGTTCCTGGGCCGAGGGGTTTTTGTGTACAGTACCTGGCTCGTGGCCGGCTCCGGTGGCCAGGGCGGGCATGGCTCCTGCCGGCTGCTTCCTGGTTCCCCTCAGGCTGTGGAAAATGGCAGCGGGGCGTCAAGAGTAGCGAGCTCCTCGGCAGCTCTCCCCAGGGACCAGCTGGATGTGAGGACAGGCTTTATGCCATGGAGGCCTGCAAGAGAACAAGATTTTAGAGCCTACTTGCAGAATGGCCGCATGCACGTGTGTGTCAGTCAGACACTGCGTTCTGTGTTATGGGATCTCGTAGCGACCCGTATAGCCACGGATATGAATACATACTAGCATATATATGTATTTGTGTGTAGGCGAGCCAGCGATTGACAGTGAATGACTCACGTTCACACTTGACTCTGGGTGTTTACAACCCAACACTTTTTTCCTAAGCTGCTGAACATCCTGCTTTGTACATGAGCCAACATCACCTCACCCGGCGCCCACATATACATGCAACACACACACACACACACACACACACACACACAGCTACCCCACACTTTATTCAGCGTCCAGCGGAAACAAGGGAAACTTTATCCGCAGAGGGGAAGGCAAGCAAGCGAATGCAACAGACCTGTGAGAAATCAAACAGGCGTGGAAAAGCATCGCTTCGTAAATAATGGCGCTCAACTGGAAAGCCAGATAGAGCAGGGACAGGAAGAAAGGGGATGTAGAACACAAATGAAAAGCCTGCGGCTCATTGAAATCTCCCCCCCGCAGTGGATGAACATGTGCGGACACACATAGTAGCATACAATAAACTCCTGGACCACAACAGGAGGAGAACAGCTAATATGTGTTAATTTGGATAAGACAGGGTAGCTGTAGACTTAAGACTTGGATTCAGACTTAAGTCAGAAAAATGAGGACTTGAGACTTAATTTAAACGTGACTGGACTGAGACGTTACTTGCTTTAGACTTGACTCCCTTCAGATCTGACTCTACTTGAAACTTTCATTCCAGTCTGTAGTTTGGTAAATCCCCAGAACAAGGAAAAATAATCAAGCAGACGTTGCAGCTACATGGCTTTAATATTTAAAAAAAATAAGCCTATAAGGCACTGAAAGGTCTTGATCATAACTATGTAAAGAAAATAGGGCTGTCAATCGATCAAATTATTGAATCGCGATTAATGCATGATTGTCCATAGTTAATCGCACCTTTTTTATCTGTTGAAAATGTCTGACCAAGACTTGTGTTATTGTGTCGATATGTAGTATCCACAGTACATGTGACACATTGATTGTGCGTATCTAATCTGGGAGGTGGACATATAATGACGTACAGTGTTTATTTAATTGTTTTGATTATTTTTGGCTCGTCATTGTAGGAAAAGCACATGCGTTATTATTAGGGCTCTCAATCGATTCAAATATTTAATCGCAAATTAATCACACATTTTTTATCTGTTCAAAAATGTACCTTAAAGGAAGATTTGTCAAGTATTTAATAATCTTATCAACATGGGAGAGGGCAAATATGCTGCTTTATGCAAATGTATGTATATATTTATTATTGGAAATCAATTAACAACACAAAACAATGACAAATATTGTCCAGAAACCCTCACAGGTACTGCATTTAGCATAAAAAATATGCTCAAATGTTCTGTTGAGACTCGCGGGTACCCATAGAACCCATTTTCATTCACATATCTTGAGGTCAGAGGTCAAGGGACCCCTTTGAAAATGGCAATGCCAGTTTCTCCCCGCCAAAATTTTGCCTCCTTTGTGACAAGCTAGAATGACATGGTTGGTGCCAATGGATTCCTTAAGTTTTCTAGGTTCATATGATGCCAGTATCTTCTCTCTAGCATTAACACTGACCCCACTACAACCTAAAAATCGCAAGTTGTGTTAATGCGTTAAAGAAATTAGTGGCATTAAAACGAATTTGCGTTAAAGTGTTATCATTGCGTTAACATTGACAGCCCTAAAACAAATATATATTGACGACTTTGAAAGCAAAATGCACTGTCCATATAATGTCACCTTTCAGACACCTGAAAGACTTACATCTGGACTTGCAGTTTGCTTAGTAATAGTGTACTGATAATAGTGTACTGGTCTTGCCAACAGCCTTTGTATATGCTGTCACTGCAATATGGAAAGGAAGCGGAAATCTGTCGAGGGGTCTCAGTGAACGCCCTCTGACCCACACCATCCCCCCCTCCCAGTCATAGCCCATCTAATTGAACAGGTAACCAACTTCCCAATGTACTGTATACATTTATTTATCGCAGCCTCTTTCAAAAAGGCCACTAGAAACCTCGACAGGCCCAACTAAGACCTGCCACCAGCAGGAGTGCTTTATCTGAAAAAGGGAGAATGGAAAACAATTAGGTGTGAGCCTTCGGTTCTTTACAGCATGCAGCTTAATGATCCGTTATATGTCAGCTCCCATGTGTTGTAGCCCAGTCAAGCTCAGTTACCTAAGCTGTAGAGCCTTGGGGGTCCTGTGAGTTGTTCACTTCACTGGAAGAAAATGCTCAAAATAAACACCGGGAGTGAGATAAGCCACATTCTGTGTCTCCCATGTTGATAAGTGTTGTAAAAACCGGCTCTGGGTCACACTGACAACGCTCACGCCATAGCACACTGAGCCACAGTGTGCTGTGGCTGACTCGGAGCCATTTGGCTGCAGACAGGGACAAGACACCTGCGCCCTTCCAGCTCATTGGGACCCCCCATCTAGCCGGTTAGACTGTTATCAGGTCGTTAAATGGGCGTTCAGTGGTTATAAGCCTCATGGATGTGAGTCAGAAGGGGCCTGCTACACCCACTAGTAGGTTTTATCACCGATTCACCTGAGTGATCACCAACAGAAGGATTACAAGAAGACGACAGCGTCCTCTTGCGACCGTAGTAATTATGACAGGAGCAAAAGCAGTCAAGTCAAGCGCTTCAGTTTTACAACGCGTTGGAACTAGGGCTGTCAAAGTTAACGCGATAATAACCCGTTAACGCAAATTTTTTTTTAACGTCACTAATTTAACGGATTAACACAATTTACGCTAACTTTTGGCGAGGAAAAACTGGCATGGCCATTTTCAAAGGGGTCCCTTGACCTCACCCTGAGTCTCCCCTTTACAGACATGCCCACTTTATGATAATCACGTGCAGTGTGGGGCAAGTCATAGTCAAGTCAGTACACTGACACACTGACAGCTGTTGTTGCCTGTTGGGCTGCAGTTTACCAAGTTATGATTTGAGCATATTTTTTATGCTAAATGCAGTACCTGTGAAGGTTTCTGGACAATATTTGTCATTGTTTTGTGTTGTTAATTGATTTCCAATAATAAACATATACATACATTTGCATAAAGCAAGCATATTTGCCCACTCCCATGTTGATGAGAGTATTAAATACTTGACAAATCTCCCTTTAAGGTGCATTTTGAACAGATAAAAATTGTGTGATTAATCTGTGATTAATTATGGACAATCATGCGATTAATCACGATTAAATATTTAATCGATTGACAGCCCTATTCAGAACATGTTGCTGTTAAGTTTTGCTTTCACTTTTACAACGTAGTAGGTGTAGCAGGCCCCTACTGACCCACATCTATGAGGCTTATAAGGACGGAAACGCACATTTAATGAGCTGATATTGTCGAACCAGGTGCCCAATCAGGTGGTGTCGGCCACACACACTTGAAGTGTGAAATGCTGTGACTTCACATCCATCTCAGCAGGCCAACAAGTGGACCGGAAACACATTACAAATGTGTTTTCTGTAAAGAATCTCTCACTCAGCCCCCGCAGTGACAGATGCACAGGAGCGATTATTTCCTGGAGTTTTGCCCCACATGTGTGTACAAACACACGCCGAGGTCGAGGCTCGCGCCCGCCAAGACTGCAGCCCACGTAGCAAAACGCTACCACGCCTGTCTGACATACTGCGATGTGAACTCACCTCGGGGCCCAGCAGACCCCAGGCGGAGCCTTGTGGAAAAAGCATCTAGACAATACAGTCCAGAGGATGCCTGAGTGAGCAGGTAAGCAAGCCATTAAGAATATATCAGAAAAAGATATTTTTCTTCTGGATTGAGATGTACAAAATGTGGTGCATTCATCAAACAGCACTCAAGAAAGGATTGATTTTCCACCTCGAGAGGAGATGTGGGATTCGGGACCCCACTACTATGTCACGCAAGCACCAATTTGTAGGCCAGGTTTGTCAGTCGTTTGCATGAGCTTTGCATGAGCATAAAGTACGAACGGAAAACCTGGTGAGTTCAGTGCTGTTCAACTCTTTGCATACTTCAATAAAATAGGTTAAGAGGAGCAGCAGAGAAGGGCAACGGCGCCTCGAGCAGTGACCACAAAATCTCTCCAGCAGGCCGGTTTGAATGGGGAACCGAACCTAACAGCCACTGGGCTAATGCCAAGAGAACTGACCCATGCTAAATCAGTTCAGTGTTTCACAGAGAGGGCCGCGGCACGGTTTTGTCATAAGGCTTTGTGATTGGAATGACAGACTCAAGGAAAGACAAGGGACATGAATACCCTTTAGGTATGCCGCGCTGTAATATCAGTCGTTCGCCTTTTGTTGCATCCAAAGGGGGAATGACCACATATTCCCCAATCTGAGGAGGGATCCATCTTTCCATTTGAGGAGCTTTCTGAGGGCCAGGAAGCATGTCGCAGACCCGGGAACACCTGGGACTTTTTAAAAGGCCCAAAAGGATCATAATAGACAGACTCGAAGAAACATTCCCCACTGTCAGAATGCTCTAACCGTGTCTGTTCGGATCACACAATATCAGATGGTCACGGGGGGAGTAAAGGGACCATGTGGACAAGAGATGGGGCATGCTTGATTGCAATGAGATGTTCCTCCTTCTACTGCTGACATCTTCAAATGGTTCTGCCACCATCTAGTGGGAACTTTCACTATTGCAGGGAGTATTCACCCTGAAGGCCCAGCTGAGACAGAACCTGAAGCACCTCTCCCTAACAAAGACCTGGATGTCAGGAGACGCTGTCTTTGTCTGCTTAGTCTTGCTCTGTGAGTGTGAAACCCGAGGACAAATCAGTATTTAAAGAGAAAATAGCCCATGGTGATGGATGGATAGGTAGAAGGATGGAAACAGGGAAGTTTAGAAGACTGTTTTTCTTCCTCTTTTCAAAAACAAGCCTGTCCGTCCAGCCGGGAGGGGGGGTGGAGGACGGATGGAGCCGTCTGACTCTCAGCTGGATGTTGATAGTGACAGGAATAACAGAGTCAGGAGGTGAATGACTGACAGTGAAAAACACTGGAAGACCGGTCATTTCTAAGGGCCTGTTAACAATTGGAAAGTATGCTTTGAGTTTGGAACTTTATCAGTTTTTATATTAAGTCTTCCCTTCCTCCTTAGGGTGGATTGGACTGTGGAAAGATCACCGTTCAAATCAAAATGCCAAAAGATCCTCAGAAAAACATATCATGCTCCGAAGTGTTCCCAGGGTTCACTGGGGTGGAATGGTTCGCACTGCCTCCATCTCAACCCGGAAAGCAAGTGCTACACCAGGACACGGCAGAGGTCAAGTCTGCCATTCAGCACCACTGAAACCTCCCCGGGGTGCTACTGGGGTGTTGGGTTTTTTTCTGTCCTGGATTGTCCCACATCAAGTGGCAGGAAGGCCAGCTACCGGCCGGGGTTTTTACTGGGCCACCGTGAACGACACTGATCCTCTTCAACGCATGACAGATGCCCATCCAAAGCCACCCCTGTCACACCTGCTCTGGTTACGGCTCAGAGGACCAGTTTGCTCCAAAGCGACCCAGCAGCTCCGGCGTCTGCTGATCCGCTCCAATCTACAGAGCTTGTCCATGCTGGTCCTTGGTGAGACAATAGAAGATCTATTTGGCAGTCCGCGTTAACACCTGCTCAGATTACCAATTCTGTACTGTCTGTTGCAACATTGTGAGGCTTTGGTTCAGATCGGGTTTTATTGTCCAATGTGAATCTATCTAATATTCACCCGTAGTGAAAAGTTACTTCGCCCTCCCCAATCTTTAAGAAGTCACACTGTGTAAGGTCTGGGTATCTTTTGAAATTTGAGAATTGAAAAGTTTCAGTAGTGATGTCAAAACAACATGTTTTGGGGGGGTTTTCTTTGTAACAAATGAAGCCAAAGTTTTCAAGTGTCAAATTTTATCTCAACACAAGCAGACATACACAAACTTTTCCTGAATAATTTTGATGAGGGAGTATCTGATCAAAGCAAAGAAGATGAATCTGAGTCAGATCTGATAAATCTGACTAGACATTCAATGCCAGCTTTTGGTACTTGAGACAATCCAATAAGACACAATTTAGTTGGAAGGGCTCAACAACAAGGTTGCCACTGGCAACCATTTGAGAAATTGGCAACCAACTCTTGGCCTTTGGGTGCCATCAGTGGCAACCACTTTTTAACATGTAACAAATAGGAACAGCAAACAGCAAAACATGCATCCCAAGATAAATAAATTTGTAATATTTGGTGCATTAGTGATATTTAAATATTGTTGTTACAGTCAGAACCACAACCAGAACCAGAAAACGTTGCATGTGCCTTTACTCATGAGTGCATAGGCATCTGTTTTAGAGACAATGGCGAAGCAAATTAAGTTGTTTGACTGTGGGGTGAAAAGTTTCACTAACCGGTCAACATCACAAACAAAAATGATTCAACTGACAGATGAACCTGAACAAAAAACAAAAAGGTAATTTGTGAAGTCTTGGAGGTCGAAGTATCCCGGCATCTTTGAGCTGGACGGAAAATGATACTGCAAAGAATATACAACATACACATGACATGTATACATGTAACATTTTCATCATTAAGCTGACGTATAACAGCATAATATCTTAATTTCTCAAAATATAAGGTGACTATTAGGGCTGTCAATCGATTATGTTAAAATAAATGTTAAAATATTTAATCGCAATTAATCGCATGATTGTCCATAGATAATCGTGATTAATTGCACATTAATCACACGCTTTTTTCTGTTCAAAATGTACCTTAAAGTGAGATTTGTCAAGTATTTAATACTCTTATCAACATAGGAGTGGACAAATATGCTTGCTTTAGATAGATAGATAGATAGATAGATAGATAGATAGATAGATAGATAGATAGATAGATAGATAGATAGATAGATAGATAGATAGATAGATAGATAGATAGATAGATAGATAGATAGATAGATAGATACTATATTCATCCCGAAGGAAATTTATGCAAATGTATGTATATATTTATTATTGGAAATCAATTAACAACACAAAACAATGACAAATATTGTCCAGAAACCCTCACAGGTACTGCATTTAGCATAAAAATATGCTAAAATCATAACATGGCAATCTCAACAGGCAACAACAGCTGTCAGTGTGTCAGTGTGCTGACTTGCCCCAAACTGCATGTGATTATCATAAAGTGGGCATGTCTGTCAAGGGGAGACTCAGGGTGAGGTCAAGGGACCCCTTTGAAAATGGCCATGCCAGTTTTTCCTCGCCAAAATTTAGCGTAAATTGCGTTAACCAGTTAAATTAGTGACGTCAAAACAAATTTGCGTTAACTGGTTATTATCGCGTTAACTTTGACAGCCCTAGTTCCACACAACACAAAACAATGGCAAATATTGTACGGAAAGCCTCACAGGTACTGCATTTAGCATAAAAAATATGCTCAAATCATAACATGGCAAACTCAAGCCCAACAGGCAACAACAGCTGTCAGTGTGTCAGTGTGCTGACTGGACTATGACTTGCCCCAAACTGCATGTGATTATCATAAAGTGGGCATGTCTGTAAAGCGGAGACTCGTTGGTACCCACAGAACCCATTTTCATTAACATATCTTGAGTTCAGAGGTCAAGAGACCCCCGATGGATTCCTAGTTTCATATGATACCAGTATCTTCTCTCTAGCTTTAAAACTGAGCCCAATACGACCTAAAAATCACAAGTTGTGTTAATGCATTAAAAAATTTGTGGCGTTAAAACGAATTTGTGTTAACGCGTTATTATTGCGTTAACTTTGACAGCCCTAGTGACTATAAATGGTCACCATATTTTAAGTATCGTCAACCAAAAGCCAATTCCTGCCAAAATGCCAGCCGTGGCAACCACTTTTAAATGTTAGTGTTGAGCCCTGGTTGGTCCCACAAACTTTTGGACTTTTGGACACCCCAAAAGCTGCACCTTGAAAAATGGATGACCAAAAACAGGTTCAGAGAAAAAAAGCAACAAATTGCAAAAACTATCACCTAATTCCACTCTAGAAGACTCATCCTTTTATCTGAGCCCACTACTACTACTTCATAATCCTGCACCGTGGCACCATCCAAGGCTACAGACCTGCTAAGTTATTAAATGCACAGAGTGTATTAACAGCTGCGTGTTGAAGGGTACGCTATCTTGTTTTTGCATGTTCTTGTGTGCTCATATAAAGGTCAGCAGAAAGCACACAATCTACCAGTTCACCAAACAGGCTTCCAAATATGTGTGTTGTGATTCGGTTTAGAAAGATAGAGGAAGATGTGACTGAAGAGATAGAAGAAGACAGGTTTACTTGCATGTGGATTTAAAAGAAATGAACAGTGTTGTTCCATTTATGGAAAACTATGTTCTTTTACTTCAGGCCACATTGGTGAACTCCAGCTTTGGGGTATTGGTATGGGGTAGCTGTGAAGACAGATTGGATGTAAAATCAATTTGTATTTCAGCTACTCTACATCATATTGGCTTGTAGAAACCGCAAAGTGCAAAGTCAGACAGACAGAAGTAGATAGAGTTACAGCCACATGCACACAACCATACATGACACGATCGTAAGAGTATAATTGCAGTGTATCCAACTGTGGTAGGGGCGAACATTCATTTACACACAGGCACACGGAGAACTACATTGCAATGGGCTGTGCATAATTGCAGCGTATTAAACCGTGGTGGAGGGGAATGTTCGTCCACATGACATTTCGAAGCTGAAATGCCGTTACAAGAAAAAAGGAAAGAAAGCCGTCCCGATGCCAGCGCCGCACACAGGCAGTCCCTTCGCCTTTTTCTGTTTCTTCTGTGGAAAAACACATTGTTGAATAATGCCTTTCTCCTGCCTCGGCGCGGAGCTGCCAAAATGTCACCACGTCGATTCCTATTAAGCGTGAGGCGCGTGACGCTGGCGGGACAGGGTTGTGTTTTTCAGGCGCGTGCCATACGACTTCTCGTTAATAGCCGTTAGCTTTACGAGGGATTGGGGCTGCTTAAATTAAGACTCAGCGGTGCCTGGCACGGCCGACGCTCCTGGAATGACTGGCTGCTGTGGAGGGGCTGTAATAACGATGAGCAGTAGGAAGAAGCATATTCATACAACTAGAAAAGCGTATGGAAACAGATTAGAGGAGCAAATGTGGAATATCAATGAACGCTTTTAACCCGTGACGAAGAAAAAGAGCATATCAACAGAAATGGCTTCATCCAATGTGAGAGGTTGACAGAGAAATGGGAAAAGTGAGCTCTTCTCTTGGTCTCAGGTGGGACTTTTTGACAGCTCAGAATCAGCCACGTGTTCCTCATAAGCGTCCAGTCTTTCCACATAAAATACATCTGCTTATGTGTATGTATGTATGTTGTTAGCACACGCACACGCACACACACACACACACACACACTGTAAATCTGTGTTTAGGTCGACCTGTCTTTCTAGAGGCATGAAGTCATTCTCCCCTGTCAGACGACTCAACACACAACTGGCTAGAGCATTTCATTGAGCTTGAAAAAAACGCATAAAAGAGCGATCCATGTAATTTACAAGAGAAATGGAAAGATGTTTCAGGAAGTCGGGGCTCACTGATATGGAAGAATATGAGTCAGGGCCAGGGTTATTATAGTCAATTTAAACTGAAACTAAAATAAGCAGTGAAAATTTTTTTAGTAAACTGAAATTAAATAAAAACGATATTCTTTAAGAATAACGAAAACTAAACTGAAATGATATTGCCTGATCAAAAAAAAAAAAAAAAAAAAATAGAATTTCAGTTTTAGGTTTTTTTTAGCTATAACATATCACTACCGAAAAAAGGAGACGGCATGAATTTCCGTCAACTCTTGTTACATAGAGCCACAGAAATTGAACGGACTTGACATTCCAGGAGATGGCGCTGTGCCGCAATTGCTTCACTGAAGTAGCGCGAAGATTAAACAATCAACATTATGGCCATTCCTACACAGTTCTCCAACCATGTTTTTTGAATGTATGTAAATATACTTCTGAGACATTATACCTGGCCCGAACAAAAACAAACTAAAACTAAATATATAAAAAAAAACTAGGGCTGTCAATCGATTAAAATATTTAATTGTGATGAATCGCATGATGGTCCATGATTAATCAAGATTAATCGCAAATTAATCACACATTTTTTATCTGTTCAAAATGTACCTTAAAGGGAGATTTGTCAAGTATTTAATACTCTTATCAACATGGGAGTGGGCAAATATGCTTGCTTTATGCAAATATGTGTATATATTTGTTATTGGAAATCAATTAATAACATAAAACAATAACAAATATTGTCCAGAAACCCTCACAGGCACTGCATTTAGCATAAAAAATATGCTCAAATCATAACGTGGCAAACTCAAGCCCAACAGGCAACAACAGCCGTCAGTGTGTCAGTGTGCTGACTTGACTATGACTTGCCCAAAACTGCATGTGACTGTCATAAAGTGGGCATGTCTGTAAAGGGGAGACTCGTGGGTACCCATAGAACCCATTTTCATTCACATATCTTGAGGTCAGAGGTCAACTCTTGTGACATTGAAAAAACTAAAACTAGAGTAAAACTAAAACTAAATAAATAAAAACTGAAACTAAACCTTCCTGAAAAACTAAAACTAAACTAAAACGAGCCAACGCACTCTGAAAACTAACTAAAACTAAACTAAATTGAAACTGAAAAGTAAAAATTAAAATAAAATAAAAACTAATTGAATATTTAAAACAATTATTACCTTGGCCAGGGCACTACATGAAAATCAAAGGTGACAGGCTATAAGTCTCCAGTAAAGTAGATATTTATTGTAGAATACTACAATGAATGGTTGGTGGCTGCATCAAACTAGCTTTAAGGCTTTACAACTGTGCTGTTGCATAACTAGATATGTAGAAAATTACTAAAATTGAAAGCAAAAGACAATAAAAAAAAATCAAGGGTCAAAGTCAATTTGTCCTTACACAGAAAGACCTATTCACAGATCAGAGAGATAATATCTGATCTGATCTAACAAGAACAAGATATACTAACACAGGTCACGAAGACAACCAGGGAAAAAGGTACAAAAGCGGTGCAGGGGACTTACCAGGACACTCTCTTCCTGCAACAGAAACACAGCTTCACACGCAGCAGCGGGCAGTGCCACTACACACAAACTAAATCCTCCCATACAGGAAGACACCGCCCACCAGGTGGATCAGATCACCTGAACAGACCTGAAACTCAAGTTTTTTTTCCTGCCTAAAGGCTCACGGTGCTCCACCCTTTATATTTTGACCTCACGCTACAATTGTAAACAGAGAGTGTTAACCAATGTGACCCTGGGGAAAAAAAAGATTTTTCCTTTCCAGTATGTTGTTCTAAACATGAAATTAAACATGTTTAAAGGCTCCAGAAGTGTTGGTTCTATCTGACTAGACATGATTTTCACTACAGTGGGTCTTGAAACCTGATCAAACATGTTTCACAAAACTGCACTCGGGTATCCAGAAGTGTCCATATATGGTTGGAACTCTGGTAAACAGAAATTAGAATTAACAAAATGAATTCAACTTATAATACATTACGTATTGTATTTGTTTAATGGAATAGCACTCAAACCAGCTCTCATGTTACTCAGTGTACCTACAGTATCCTTTCAAAATGTGGTGACAACAAATGACCACTAGATGGAGCAATCTGCTCACTGAATATCTCCAAGTCTACACATAGTGCAGAAAAACTATTATGGAAAGTAGCAGAAAGTGTGCATGGTTGCTTGTGTGTGTGTGTTTGTGTCTGTCCTCCTCATGACCTCAGATGTGTCTCAGGGTGCCAGTAAAGATGGGCACCAGTAATCCCATCCACTGTCTGCCAGGGCCCCATTATGACTAAAACCCAGGCAGACTGGCAGCAGGCTGACACATACACACAGCAGCTTGTTCACACAGATGCAAAACATATCTATTTTAGAATTATATCACAATATAGCCTGAGAAATAAAACAATTTTGCAGCACCTGGATATGTTTTGTGCATGCTGGCTCACTGTCGCACTGTCATGGTTTACTGGGACACTTGAATAGAAACAGAGCTATTGCTAATGTTATTAGTAACAACACCTGTGCTATTCCTATTGTGATAAGTCAAAAATATTTGAAACAATTTAATAAACACGGAACGTCATTATGTGTCCACCTCCAAGATTAGACACTTTAAACTTAAAAGACTTTTAACTTTTGAAGACACACACAATAAATGTGACATGTCATGTACTGTGGATACATATCTACACAATAACACAAGTCTTGGACAGACAAAGCACATATTTTGAAGACGTTACCTTGGGCTCTGAAAAACTGATGCATTTTATATAGGGCTATCAATCGATTAAAATATTCAATCGCGATTAATCGCATGATTGTCCATAGTTAATCGTGATAAATCGCAAATTAATCGCACATTTTTTACATGTTCAAAATGTACCTTAAAGGGAGATTTGACAAGTATTTAATCCTCTTATCAACATGGGAGTGGACAAATATGCTGCTTTATGCAAATGTATGTATTTATTTATTAATAGAAATCAATTAACAACACAAAACAATGACAAATATTGTACAGAAACCCTCACGGGTACTGCATTTAGCATAAAAGATATATGCTCAAATCATAACATGGCAAACTGAAGCCCAACAGGCAACAACAGCTGTCAGTGTGTCAGTGTGCTGACTTGACTATGACTTGCCCCAAACTGCATGTGATTATCATAAAGTGGTCATGTCTGTAAAGGGGAGACTCGTGGGTACCCATAGAACCCATTTTCATTCACATATCTATGAGGTCAGAGGTCAAGGGACCCCTCCTTCACGTTTCATATGATGCCAGTATCTTCACTCTAGCTTTACAACTGAGCCCGCTACAACCTAAAAATCACAAGTTGCGTTAATGCGTTAAAGAAATTAGTGGCGTTTGAACGAATTTGCACTAACACGTTATTATCGTGTTATCTTTGACAGCCCTAGTTTTATGAAATTTTTAAAAATGATTAACGCATAATGAAACTAAATACTCATTAGTTGGAGACCTGCATTGTAGTCTCAACTACTTCCTTGTCTTAACACCTCTTTGTCCTCCTCCCGTCTCTGCCCTCTGGTTCCCATGCAGACACAGCAGCTCTTTGTCTCTTTCTGACCCATTAACAGTGAGAGGAGACCATGGTCACTATCAGTCGCCATTCACACATTCCACACTGTCTCTCTCTATCACACACACACATGCAAAAAACTCATTCACAGCGTGCGGGGTCGTTGTTAATGACCAATTCAATTAATCCTAGACATGAAACGGCAGAATGAATTATCCTACAAAGTCGACAGAAGGACAGGAAGACAGAGGATGGATGGACTGGGGTCGGTGGTGCAAAACACACTTTGCTTGATCAAAAAATGTCATTGAAGTGAGTGCTTTTACTGCTTTACTTAAGCCCTGTAGGACCCAACGTGCCTGAATGAAATGATATTTATTTATAGGGAGGGAGAGGACGGTGCATTAATCCTCTGTGCAAACAGTATATATATTGTGTATTCTGTGACTCCACCTTCCACTGACATTAATTAGATGATGACGGATTGTCAGATGAGTGATTTGAGCTGCAAATAGCAATGCACCTGCAACGAGAGGCACGGAGAGAGCAGCAGGTAGCCATAAGCCTCACTAATCTGGAAGTCCTTCGAAATGCCAGTGTTGCTGGGTAACCTACATCCTCGCCAGATATTGCTGGAGTGAATTGCTCTACCTGGAGCGCTCGGGCAGAGGGGAACAGAAAGAGACAGCTGGGTTGACAGACGGACAGATGGACAGATGGACAGATGGACAGATGGACAGATGGGATAAAACAGATAAGAAAGCAGTGATGCAACAGACACAGAGGCCAACGGAATAAAATCGGGTCTACACGCTTCTCCTGCACGTTTACACACACACACCTGCAGCGTGTGTTTACAAGACATGTTAACAGAGCTGCAGCGGGGAAGTGGAAGTGAGCCCATTAACAGATGCATAATTGATAGAGCCGGTCAAAGGATAAAGAGCGAGAGAGGAGAGAAAGAATGAGATAAGAAGAAACAAGAGCAGAGACAGGATGAAAGATAAGAGAATGAGTGAAAGAGGGAAAAAAAGAGGAGTAGAAATCACTTACTCCCATCAGTCCATCTGTAAGCTGTGTAACATAACCACACTGTTTGGTCTGGCCCACTTTGGGACGAAAATAACTGTATTTTAGCATTCACTCATCACCGCCGCTAAAAATAATCCCTCATCCCCATCTCATACTATCAACAAGCATTCGTGTTAAAATTTTAGGTACGAATCTGGTCACATCAGGCCAACTTAGGAGCCGATGCAGCAGGCCCGAGTAGAACTGTACCAGCTGATATTAGCTTGCTGCAGAAACAGTTCATGTTGGCTGATAAGTTACAAAAAATTAAAGGGGACAGTGCCTACCAGCCCGCAAACTGTGAAATAAGACGACCCAGTCAGTTTTTATGTTGGCTGTCTAGATCAGGAAACATGGAATTAAACAAGCCATTCAGATTTGGTTCCCCTTCCTATGTCACATGCAGGCTCATTAGAATATCAATTCCACAGCTTGAGAACTACCTTTGCAAAGGTGCACCATAGTTTTCTCACAAGCCAATCAGAGCAGACTGGGCTTGGGGGCGGCATCAGCTCAGTCCATAGGGACTTGGCTTGAGAACCGGAGGGTCGCCGGTTTAAGTCCCCGCATCGACCAAGTATTGAGTGTGAACTGGTAGCTGGAGAGAGTTTGCCACTGCCGAGGTGCCATTGAGCAAGGCACCAAACCCCCAACTGCTCGGGGCGCGTACAGTATATAGGTCCTGTTTGTGCATGTGTGTGTGTATTTCGGGCCTGTGTGTACTATGCACTGTGTAAAATAACAGAGTGAAAAAATTGAATTTCCCCTCGGGGATCAATAAAGTGCCTTGCTTTCTCTTTCTTTTCTTTTCTCTTTTTCGGGAGGAGGTCTTAAAGAGACAGGCACTAAAACGGAGCGTTTCAGACAGAGGGTCAATACAGGTATATTCAGACAGACAGAATGAGAAGAATGTGTTTTTTGACTAAAGTAAATATATGATTAAAGATTAAACCCACAATCCGGACCAACTTTACGGTCTTTCAGAGGCTGTACAAGGTTAACTAGAAAAACTAAGGAATCCATTGATACCAACAATGTCATACTAGCTTGTCAGGAAGGAGGCTAAATAACGCTCCAAATATAGGCTAAATTTTGGGGAGGGAAAACTGGCATAGGCCATTTTCAAAGGGGTCCCTTGACCTCTGACCTCAAGATATGTGAATGAAAATGGGTTCTATGGGTACCCACGAGTCTCCCCTTTACAGCCTACTTTATGACAAACACAAGCAGTTTGGGGCATGCATGCAGTATAAATGTGTTGTTTTTGCCGATTCTAAAATGGTGTATTTGAATATTTCTGCATACTGGGGTCCCTAAACAGTCTTAGAATTACATAAATTGGGTATCACTGTAAAGCTGAGACTCTTGTGGATCCAATGAGCCCAATTGTTTTCATGTGTGATGATGTTATTCCCCATAGTAGCCATTTCATCGTAGTGAGACCATTTTTTTAAACTTGATCTCACTGTATAAAATGACCTGTGGTGACCTCTAGGATAATCACAGCCTCATGAAACTATACAGCCACAAACTAGAGACCTAGAGCATTCAGAGGATGGATGACTTTCCTAGCTAGATTGACAATAAGGGGGTTTCTGAGCAGTTTCCAGAACAGAAGTGCTCAATTCTTGCAGAAATCTCCAAATGTCAAAAGTGTTTGATACCAAATCACTATATGGATTTTTCTATGGTGCTCCTCAAGGTCTTGGTGTCTTAATGTGGTATTTTGGAGGGATTATTGATAATTTTTATTAATTCTGGAGTGGTAAAAAATGGTTAAATTTATCACCACATCTGCAAACAACAAACAAACAAATGGTATCAACCCAAAAATTGCTGCAACAACTTGTGAGACATAATAGAGCATGGGAATGGCCATCATATACTTTGATCATAGTGTTCTAAGCTCTTATACACTTTCACCATTTATTTTAATTTACCAAGTAATTCATTCATTCATGTTTATTTCTGATTTATGACTAGAACAACTTGACACACAGTGTTGAGCTGCATCTCAAATTAATCTTCAGGTTCCCAGCTTTCAGATGATGTACACCACTTCTATGTGACATCTACTCTTGACCCGCTATCTTCCCCTAAAGACCCCCTGTACCCCCCTAAAAAGGACAAAAGTGGGTCTATTGTGGGTCTCTGAGGGTTAAAGATTAAACAAGATGCAAGGGATTTTCATTTTTTTTTCACAGTGTTTTTTACTTGACAGTTTTGATACAGACATACTATGGCTGTTTCCAAGTGGTTTGATTTGCAGCCCAGTCCTGAGTTCTCCTGTGTTACCAGCAGGGCTCCGGTTTGGGCTAAACAGGGACCGGGGGGAGTTGATGGGAGCTCAGATAGCAGAGCTAGAACCCCAGGACAACCAGAGGGTATGAGAAGAGGGCCAAAGTCCGATGCCCGGTTAGGTTACACCAATGAAGACCCAAATATACATGCTATCACGCTCAGGAGATAAACAGTGAAGTGATAGTTTGAGACATGAGCTACAGTACTAACACAGTCCCTCATCTACTCTGTGAGTCATTCTGAGGGTTCAATTAATTCAGGAACAGAGTCAAATCCCAGGGTTCAGTTTCAGCAAAAGCCAATGTGTGTCAATCAGCAGCCCAGTGAGCAGGTAGACATCCATCTGCATCAGATACTAGATTACAAATGTACCATCTAA
This sequence comes from Sebastolobus alascanus, assembly GCA_916701645.2. Classification (NCBI taxonomy): domain Eukaryota; kingdom Metazoa; phylum Chordata; class Actinopteri; order Perciformes; family Sebastidae; genus Sebastolobus; species Sebastolobus alascanus. The sequence goes on from CAKAOJ020000020.1 coordinate 2,651,394, forward strand.
CTGTGAAAGAGCAATCTAAAAATAGGGCTTTTATTTTGTTAATCCCGAGAGTGGTGGCTTTTGGGAAATGCTGCCTTTTTCACTTGACAGTCCTGGGATCATTTTTCATTTGGGGCTGCCTCAAAAGCTACAGTAAATTAAATCAGGTGTCATTTTCTTGATGCTACAGTGACCTGCCATATTCTGTCTTGTTGCAATAAACTTGTGTGAAGAAAATCCCTTAAAAAGTGTGAAATCTCAATTTACTTCAGAAAATTGAGATACCTTAGACTGTGTAGACTGATATCAATCTGATCTCCCACACTAATGGTGATTCACAACCATGACGCCAATCTGTCTCTGTCCTTCAGTCTTGTGGCTCACCTGCAACACGCAGGTATTTCTTTTGTCCTTTTCTGTTTTCACTATTTTTGACCTCGACAAAAAGAGCCCCGCCCAGCTCTCACAGCAGCACAGGTGCTCCTGCCAGGTAGTGGCTATAAGGCAACCAGCAAACTGGGGAAACTCTCGCGAGATTGTTAAGTTTAGGCATTGATCTTGACTAGTTAAGGTCAAGATAGGTTGTCGGGCAGCGAGTCCCATGACAGTTTTTGCAAGTTTTTGCAGATCTCAGATCAGATTTCGCAATTTGCAGGCTCCCTTCTAGACACGACCCTCCTGCCAGCTCTGAGAGAAGATTAAAGGCCTTTACACACCAGTGGTGTTTTTTTCCTGCTGTTAATCTGCACGTCAATATATTTTTTCGAACTGCTGTTTTTGTCATGAGTACTTTCACACAGAACGCGAATATTACGCGGCAAATAAGCAACATAATTTTACTCATTTACTTGTCACGCCTCCGGTGTGTAAAGGCCTAAAAGACCTGGGACTGAGAGGGAATAATGACCTAACCTTCATGTTTCGGCTTGGAAAAAAAGACAAAAGTCATCCCTCCTGCTGTGACACACTTGTACAGCGATTGATAATCCTGGTGCTAAGCTGCTTATGATAGAAAACAAACAATTACTAGATGCCACCCAGCTGGTGGTGTGGCATCATATTTACTAGAGCCTAGATTCCAGAGCGATAAATAGACGCCCTGCAGTGAGATTGTGCCCATTCGGAACAGTACAGACACTGGATTCCAGATACTTGATTAAGAAAAGGACGTTTAAGAATCGTTCAGAGCATTGCTTTACTTCACTCTCAATAGTTGTTTCATTTGTGCAGGTAGGAAAAACATTTATGAATAATAAGTAGAGAAGAGGAAAGGATGAAATCATGTAGCCACAATTTTGGTTTTCCTGTGGAAAATGGCTTTCCTCACAAACAAACAAAGGAAAACCGGATAAAATGGGTTTTTAGCCTCACAATAACAGCCACTTTGATACCACATTTATCATCCAGTAATCAAATCCTTTTGTCTGTCTAGGGGCCACCATGCCACACACTGGAGCCACTTCTTCCTACAAGCCAGCACACACAGGGCACAGTCCTGTTCCTCCTGCCCAGCACACAAACACAGGTGTAAATCAGCCGGGGTGACGGCTCTCCCATTCGCACTGTTACTCACTCTGGCAGGAGAATTCCAAACCGCTGAGCATCCTCAATGCTGCCTCGTCTTCAATCACTCTCCTTCACCCTCCCACACAGTGCCCAGAAACAGCCCAGGCCTCTTAAAAAGCAGTTTTGAAAGGGACAGGTTTAAATGATGTCTGTGCTTGTGAATAAGGGAGTAGTTATATATATAAAATAAAAAAAAACAGTGAGAAGGTTTTGTTGAATACCAAACGTTGGCCTGGGGAGATTCCACAAAGTGAAAAACAAACCCAGTGCTGCCTGTGCTCTGAAGTACTCCTACCATTTGGTGAGAAACAGGGTTTTTTCCTGGCTCTGAATGGGCCTTTGGGCGTCACTATGCATGACAGTAAGCATGATTGGTCCAGGTACAGTAAAGGCAATGAGTCTGTGTTACTTAAACAGAAATCTGTGCATTTTCCTGTTATTTCTGACCATTTTGATTAACAAAAATGTCTGTAATGGTTGATTAAATAAAACCCCAATAAAAGCTTCAATAGGCAGAATGTTTTTGGCATCACTGAGCACAAATTCCATAATAACCTTTCAGCATATTGTAATTCAAGTGTTCTGAGAGAAAACTAGACTACTACACCTCCTCATGGCTCTGATTTCAGGCTTTAAAAATTCTAGCCCGCGACGGAAGACTTTGACCAATCACAGGTCATTTCAGAGAGAGAGCGTTCCTATTGGCTATGCTCCGGCTGGTGGGAAACTTTTGAGGACAGAAATAGGCATTACAGTAACAGAATATAGATTCATATTTGATCAGCGCCGCCTAGTTTGAGCGTTTGATCGAAGTTCGCGAGTGATTGTAGCCGGCTCTCATAGACGGCAGGTGGATGGCAGAATCCAGATCAGCTCTGATTGGTTGTTTTCCTCCGGCCTGTGAAATCTTGCAGATGCCATTAGGAGCACCGGAGGACACAGAGGCACATGATTTTTTTCAGATTACTGGTCTCATGCACTCCTGTCAGGATATAGTGACCGATTTATAAAAATATCTCTTTTTTTTATCATATTTGCTCCATTTCTACCCACTGCAGCTTTAACAAAAGAATATGTAATTTATGACAACATTGGAAGGGGGTAGGGGTGTGAGGTTGGGAGAAGGGAGGCATTCAATTGCAGAGGTCACATCCTGCTTCAGAGCAGTTCAACCTTCTGCATGCCGCCACCTATTCCGCTAGCTATGTGGAGATGCCAGAGGAGGAGGTGACAAAACAACTCTGGACAGGAAAACTGAGATTAAATACTACGGTTAAAATCACAGGGAGAGTCCAGTACAGCCTGACTCCGGACAGTAAAACTGAGATCCCATTAGCACCAGCTTCACAGCAGAACATGCAGGCCCAGTCAAACCAATGCAGCTTAGCGGACTTATCCAGTACCAGCTGCATGTGTTAAGTATAGCGGCTGTGGATGAGAGAGAAGCTGACTGCTGGAAGTCAAAGATGTCGCATTTAAGTTTATGTTCTGCTTGTTCAACAGTTGTTTGATAAATAGCTATTACACATTCGGAGAGAATTTGAATTGCTATTGTTATTCTCAATTCTTATCATTTTAGTGCTGGATTTTGGATAGCTAAAACCTCCAAAAATTCCTCTACGCAGGAAAAACCTGTACCTTTAGAGGAACAGAGAGCCAGAGAGTCCAAAATGGAAAAAGCTATCGTAACTTATACTGACGGTAGAGATGGGAAAGATTCCTAAGTTTACAATTTACGAGCATTCATGTCATTTCAAGACTAAAAACTGTTGTATGATTACAGAGTTGATGGTGTAAGGATTAAAAATATGGTGCATTGACAATATAACACTGTATCCATTATATTTAAGTTTAATTACCTTGAAAAAACTGATTTTGGCTAACATGAGGCTTCCATATTTATTTGTTTGTGTGGCATATATCTGAGCTTTCAGAAGAATTTCACAGAAAAGTTTCCCAGTTTTAATACAACTGTGAGTTAGCAAACTGTTAGCATGCTCGCTAGCTCTTCGATGTGTTAGTGGCGAGCTTCTAGAAATACATATTTCTCTATGCCACTTTCTGGTGTGACTGGCACCGCCACTGGCCATGTACACCTTAGTCCATCTGAGTTCAGTTCCAGTCAGGCCGTTGTATGCAATCGGAACATAATCTATTCCTCAAAAGAAAGTCAATTCATGTTTGCATGTCAATACAACATTATTTGTGGCATTCTAACATGGCTAATGAAAAAAACATGAGGGATAAATTGCCAACAGGGACAATCAAACTCAAATTCAGATTCAAACCAACCAACTGTGATGACCTTAGTTACCCCAGTGTTGTTTCCTACACACAGACCAGGGTTTGGAGTCTCTTTTCTCCTTCGCCCCCAGCAGATGAAGACCTCTACCACTCTGCACCCTATTCTTCACGTGTCCATTCCCCACTCTATGTGGACATATGATCCCCTAGAGAGTAATGAAGCAAGTCCTCGAGGTGACCCAGACCTGACCCTGACCAGGACACACAGACAGAAAGACAGATGGGCTGCAGCAACCAACAGCTGAGCCCCACACGTCGCCTAATGACACATGGGAAGCTCAAGTGTATGTGAATGCAACCTACGCAACTCTGCATAGTAAGCAGAATCACATGGCAGATACTCCATCATAAATTGAGGAAAGCTGGAAAAGCCTGGCATCTTCTCCTGCAAGATAACTGCTGACAGGAATGTGGAGCACATTTTGCCTTTCAGTGAAGTAATTAGCAATTTTAAGGCCTTATAGTACCATGTCAGTAAACGTTTTTATAGAAAGGTAAAAGGTTTAATAAGCTGTTATATACCGTGTTAACCAGGAAGTACATCACAGGTGTTAGCAGACCACCAACATCAAGCACGCACTACAGCAGAGTCAGCCCGTTTCATTTTCTTAAAAGTCCTGTGATGCACACAATTATGTAGCACCTCGCTCAGCACGAGTTGTGTAAAACACAGAGAAGCTCGTGCTTGGTATAGTGAAGACACTGATGCAAATCCTTTTAGACATTTACATGAGCTTTAATGCGATGCCTGTTGGCATGGAGACTATTAGGTTAGCACGCGCCGATAATCATTCAAGCTTCGCAGGCTAAGCTCTGCTGCGTGTGGTATTGTTCTTAGAGCATTACATCATCAGATGACACTATATACCGGGGTAACAGTGTACAGTGACACGCGAGAGGGGCTGTTGAGTGTGTGTGGATTGTGTCTAACAACATTATCAATTCATAATGACACTGTATGAGAAGAGATTAGTTGTGAACACCATCATAGTGCTTGGTGTTATACTTGTGTGAACATGCTTCATGCAGATGAGCTGGATTCATACTTTACAACTTCACTCGAGCCTATAGGTCCGTTCTCACATTCCATCACTCAACATGAAGCTGCTGCACCTACTGGTGCTTTTCTATATCTCTTTAAAGAAAAGACACTTTCCACATTGCATATTTGCACTCGGTAGACTATGGCTGTTTGAATGAAATGACAAAATATAATATGAGACAATAAATTTGAGATTTTGACATATACTGCAGTCAGGGCTCCAGACTAACTTTTTACATTGGCTACACTGGTGTGCCTGACTTTTTCATTTAGGTGCACGAGCACAAAATTTAGGTGCATCCAAAATCCTTTCGGCACTGTAATAATACATTTTAAGCATTACCTTTTTGTCAGTTACCATAGTCTACACATTGGTAATTTCTTAACACATCATGTAAATGATTGTTAACAGGAATAAAGGTGCAGGTAAATGTTTTTTGAGTCAGATGAGGCCATCTCTGCTGAAGATCTTGGATCAGAAGTGCGCTGGAAGTAGGGGGTCCAAGGGGCCATTTTTGGTTGGATATGCTGGGCAATAAAGCTGAAAACGTCCTTAAAATATAAACTTAAACTAGGCAGTGTAAACCTCACAACAGTGCTCAAACGTTTATTAATGTCAAACGTTTATTAAAATTTCTTCAATGTAACTTGAATTAAGATTGGAACAGAGCTACAGCAGGAATGTTATATTCTACATATAAGCTTTTTTACCGAAAAGAATATAATCGGATGTAATCACCAACATTTTCATCAGTAACCGAATACAATAGATAACTTCGTTACATGTAACTAGTTACTCCTCAATAGGGATACACTGATCCGACTTTTTCAGTTCTGATACCGATAGCAATACCTGGACTTTGAGTATCGGCCGATACCGAATACCGATCCGATACCAGTGTTTAATTAATAAGCTGCATGCCTCACTGTGTGGAAGTGGCTGAATCAGGGCTTGACTTAAACATTGCTTTACTGACTTTGTAAAACAAAATGTAAAAAAGAAATACATAGATAAAATTTTACTGAATTGTATTAAAATTATAAAATTTGTACACCTGCAACTTGGTAAAAAATCTTCAAAATTAACAGAAATTACAATTCAATTGTAAACCTTTTGAATGCAGCAACAAACTGGTCAAAACTTAGAATTGAATTGAATAGATCGGCCCCATTGTCACCGATACCCGAATCAACGAATCCAGCTATATGAGTCAGTATCGGCCCGATATCCGATCCGGTATCGGTACATCCCTACTCCTCAACACTGCTTGTAACTTACTCATCATATTCAGAAATAGACAAACTGTTAACAGAAACAACAGAAAACAAACATGTCTGTTATGAGGCGGCAGTAACTGCCTTATTCCCAACCAGATGGAGAGAGGCTGATGGAGCAGACGGAGAAAGGTGATGAGATAGTGTGTATGCAGCTTTGCTGGTAGCTGCACTAAAGCTGCTCCTCTGGGTATAACAATGCAACTGTCAGCCAGGCTGCTATGGTCAGTATAGCACCAGACTGGCACCACCAGAGCTGCCAGCAACCATGTGCTGGGACAAGGGCAGGAGCACAAAGATGGATCATCATAATGCAGACCGGAAACGCAAATCCAAAGTGGATGTCCCAAACAGGGCTAACACAAACTTACAATGATGGAAATTAGGAGTGGGGAAAAAAAAAAATTGATTCACCTACAGAATGTATTGCGATTTTTTTTTTTACGATTTTGAAAAAGATTTTTTAAAGCCAGAATCGATAAATTTGCTTCATTTGAGTCTATGCGGGGGTAGAAATAAGTTACTGCTTTTATTGTTGTAGCCTGAGCAACGTGACGTCATATCCGTTCCGTATTCGTCACCAAAACAAACCGCAGCGAGCCGAAACAACAAAGCAGATATCGGCAGAGGGTCTGACGGGAGAGCTAGCGACGGACTTGACGAAGTTAGAGAAAGTGTACACGTGACTACGTTCGGTTTTCAAAATAAGGTGTTAACAAAGGGAACTGTATATACAAAATACATATATGGAAATAAGATTGACGGATTATATTCACCAGAAGTATAAAACATGTTACTGTACATGTCCCTTATAAATTAAAAAGAAAATACCACTAATTTGAGAGGGAAATGTCTTTATTCTTCTATTTTTGGATGCTGGAAAAAAATGTAATAAATAATGCCCGACAATGACTGAAATATTTAACTTCTGGACATCTCTGACTACATACATGCTGAAAATCAAACATTTTTACTGTATTAATTTAGAGATTTTCCAAAGTGAAAGTCCCTAGAAGTGTATGATTCAACTTTTCCCATGGTCTAGTGTTAAAAAACTTAACAAAAATCGCAATAAATCGTAATATCGAATCGCAATACTTAAAAATCGCAATACATATCGAATCGGCGCCCAAGTATCGTGATAGCATCAAATCGGTAGATCGGTGAATCGTCCCAGCCCTAATGGAAATATGTCCATGGCTTTATCCCTCTATCATTCACAGTCTGATGATGGTAAGTGTGTGTGAGAGTGTGTGAGTACCTCTGATAATCCTTTCAGCAAATCACATTGTCAAAATTTTATTACCCCCGAGAGGTTGGACACGAACACACACGATGAGCAGATGGGATGGATCTACAGAATCAATCCTGACAACTCAGTGTCATAATATATTCAGACAGACAGCGTGACCTTGAAGACTGCAAATTGCGAGACTGCAACACAGCATTTTCCACCGCAGAGCATAGTTACACATACACAGCCTATCAATAATGGAAGAATCATCATAGCCATCCCCTCCTGGCACAGTGACAGCAGCCATAATGGAGTGTCAGCGATCAGCACCTCCCAAATTACCAACACACACAGGTCAACCTGCAGCCTGATACTGTGTGTATGTGTATGAGGTCATGGGGGTGCCAAGCTTTCCATCTTACTAAATCTTATTCACTCTGATCGCTCACCCTGATAGAGACCCTCACAGCCGCCATTACAAAGTCATTAAACTGTGATTTTCCCTGTGATAAGACTTGCATTGTACTCAGGAACTCATACATGAGTTCAGTATGAAGCGATGCCAACTGCAACATTGCGGCTAATTCTGTTGTGAAGCTTGTGTTGTCCGTCTTCTATCCTGCTGCTTCAAGTTCAGGCTGAATTTTCTTAGTTTGGAAATGAAAGGGGTGCTGACCAATAAATCGTATTTTCATCTCTATCTCTAGGGGTGTAAGAAAATGTTGATACACATGAGTTAGGAATGCTAATTTAAAAAAAAATTCTGAAACGACAACCGACCCTTGTTAACCGATTATTAACCGTTAACCGACAAGATTAGTGCCTAGCATTCAGCGGTGCGCCAGCTGTATGGAGCACAACAGACAACGGATTCCCCAGTTCACCATCAGGAGAGCTACTAGCACCCACGGTGCCGCGTGTAGTGTCGCGGACATGCAGCCACGTTCCCAGTAAAAGTCTCCACCACACATTTAGTTTAGTTTAGCAGATTGTCCGCTGTGTCTGCCCGGCGTAACGATACTCTATCTGCCCAGATTAACGATAGCGATTGTCCGACAAACGGAGTGTGTTTTTGTGCTACGTTAGCAGCTGTAGCTCTGCTGGTAGCTTTGTGCTCGCTGCCTCTCTGTCATTGCTGCGTTACTTTTACGACAGACCGTATGTGTTTGGCGGCGGGGAGCGTGGGTTTGTCGGTGGCGTTATAGTTGTGAACATAGGTGTAGCAGACAGTGTGTGTACAGTTTATTCGTCGGTGGATAAATGCCACGAGGCTACAACTCACTCCGCTCAAGCGAGCCATAGACCGGAGCCAACTTCCTGTATCTTGCAACTCCGGCTCCGCCTCTTAAGGTGGGCTCTTAAGGTGGACCAGCTTCTCTCCTTAAAGAGACGAGCCGCTCCTCTGAGTTTTTCTCAGCTTTTTAATTCATTATTAATATTTATTTTAACCGCTTTAACCTATAGCGTCAATCGGTTAAAGTTCTTAACGTCGGTTAACGGTTAAACGGTTAATTATTAAAATCCCTAACATGAGTAGCGTGATATTATTTTATGCGATACTGTATCGATTCTCCAAAACACTGTATCGATTTTTAATTACCCTGTTAAAAATGTGACGGCCCGCCGGCTGACCCGGCTGCTATTTGATCTTTCGGTGGTTGTAGCGGGTTCAGTTTTAGAGTTAGAGTGAAGACACTGGCATCATATGAAACTTGAAAAACAAATGAATCCATTGGTACCAACCATGTCATACTAGCTTGTCGCAAAGGAGGCTAAATAACACTCCAAAATTACGCTAATTTTTCTAGCGAAGAAAAAGTGGCCTGGCGATTTTCACAGGGGTCCCTTGACCTCTGACTTCAAGATATGTGAATGAAAATGGGTTCTATGGGTACCCACGAGTCTCCCCTTTACAGACATGCCCACTTTATGATAATCACATGCAGTTTTCGGCAAAATTTGCATGCAGTATAAATTTATTATTTTCTAAAATGGTTTATTTCTGGTGTGTTCTTTATAATATGACAGTTTTCCCAAAATTTAATTTAAAATATCGCAATATATCTCCTTGCTTACAGTATCGCAATATATTGAATCGTTACCACTGTATCGTGATATGTATTGTATCGCCAGGTTTTTGCCAATGCACAGCCCTAATTATCGCGATATGAACATGTGCGATAAACACATCGCAAATGTTGGTGCAGAGCCTCTGTGTTATTATCATAAAGTATATTAGCAACGTAAGACTCGGCTACACAAGCTAAAAAAAAAAGCTGTCTGTATGCAGTCTAACGGTTTAGCTTAGTTTGCCACGTGTCTAAAAGTTCTTGTAAACTTATCTTCTGGCTGAGACCAAGCAGCCCGTCCTCTCTCTACCAGCGGGAACATCACCTGCATCATCATCAGAGGGAGGAAGACAGAGGACAGGAGGAATGACTGATACTGACTTGTCTTCATTCTTTATAAACTTCACTCAGGAATATTATTTATTTTATTGACATTTTAGATTTGTTTCCAATGAGATATTAATGAGTTTATATGGTGACTGCTGTTGTAAACATTACTGCTGCTAAGGGCGGGGACGATTCCACTATCTCCTGATTCGATACTATCACGATACTTGGGTGCCGATTCGATATGTATTGCGATTTTTAAGTATGGCGATTCTACAAGTATTGCGATTCGATATTACGATTTATTGCGATTTTTGTTCACTTTTTTAACACTAGACCATGGGAAAAAGTTGAATGATACACTTCTAGGGACTTTTACTTTGGAAAATATCTAAATTAATACAGTAAAAGTGTTTGATTTTCAGCATGTATGTAGTCAGAGATGTCCTGAAGTCAAATATATCAGTCATTGTCAGGTATTTATTTCATTTTTTTCCAGCAACCCAAAAATCAAAGAATAAATGTGTAGTGTTTACCACTTTGGATTAAATGGGAGGGTGCAGATCGTATCCATGCAGACCCTCCACCGTCTTGTGCTTTCTCGTTTCAGCTCGCTGCGGTTCGCAGCGGATGGTTTTGGTTGACGTAAACGCAACGGATATGACGTCACGTTACTCAGACAACAACAATAAAAGCGGTAACTTCCTTCTACCTCTGCATAGACACAAATGAAGGAAATAAATCGATTCTGGCATTAAAAAAATTGATTTCAAAATCATAAAAAAAAAAATAATTAAATCGCGATACATAGGTGAATAATTTTTTTTTCACACCCCTACTGCTGCTGCTCTAGAAACAACATTTAGCTCCAGTTCTTAATTTAAAGGCAACCAGGTTGACACAAGTATAGCTAATATGCACACTTCAATGTATGTTTATTCATCGCAAGTCATAACGTCATCGCAATATTGAACAATGATATCGCACATTTCAGATTTTCCTCATATAGTGCAGGCTTAGGAGGCAGTGAAACATAACGAGTCCCTGGTTATCTCCTTCCAATTAAAAGGATTGGCGAGGCGACGAGTGGGGCTCCGTGGTAAAGACTTTGGTCTGTTTTTAGAGTCAGGGGAGCTTTAGAGTCGGGTTGCAGGGTATCGGGGTTAAGCTAAAATTATGATGGGGTTGATGGTGGTGCTGTGGCTATGTATGTGTGTGCCCTCCTGGTTCTTGATTATAGATAAGCAGTAACTCTAGATGCTCGAGGGGGGCTCGACGGAGCCTGTCGGAGCAAGAAAAAGGGGATTACAACGTGATCTGAACATCTATTTGGCTCCATTTGATTTCATACTTGGACTCAAGATCAGACAAGGGGTGTTGATGTTGCGTCACATGTGCGTTTCTGCAGCTTTTGTGTGCTTGATGAAAATCAATTCCTATTCTTTTTTTGGAAGCAGAGCAACATAGCTCAGGTAATGGCTTGTAAAAACAGGCCTGTGTGCAGCAGGTTATAAAAAATGTTTAGCTGTAATTTGCAGTGCCTGCAGCAGGATAAAAAAGGGAAATTCTTCACTAGATGTTGAAAATAAAGAATGGCTCTGATAAACTGAGGGACACAATATGGCATGCAGAGAATTATTTTTGCATGTTATACACCTACTGCTGTTATTATATTGGGGCTGAAACTAATAATTACTTTCTCTATTAATTGGTCTACAACATGTACATAAATAAATATTGCAAAGTTTCCAAGAGTTCAAACAGTCCAAAACCCAAAGATATTTAGTTTACTGGGATATAAAACAGAGAAAAGCTGTAAATCCTCACATTGGAGAAGGTGGAGCCAGAGAATGTTTGGTAAAAATGACTTCTAAGCTGCTTCGAGTATCAAAATAGTTGCGGATGAATTTCCTGTCGACCGACTAATCAATTAATCAACTATCAGCTCTATATTATATAGATATTTCTCTGGCACATTACTGAGATAAAAGCTGCAGGAGGGTAGTACTTAAAAATGTGGGATACTGACTGAAGATTACTGTATGAAATGAGACAAAGAGGAAAACAACAGAAGAAGAAGCAGAAGATGAAGATGACCTTGTCAAGAAAGTAAACAATAATCCTTCGAGACAAACTGAATGTAACAGACGCTAGAAACAAGGGGAAATATATTTTTAAGATAAGACGATAGTTGCATAAACTATTCAATTTTTCAGAATTTAATGACTAAATGAAAATTCAAAAATCATGACCAATCCCTAGTCAGTATGCTTGCTGGGTCATTAAACAGTGCATGAAATCCACTCCACCCACCCACACCTTTCCCACATTGGACAGTTCTTGCAACTTTCCAAAACTGACAATCCAACAAGCCTGCGTGCCAGGCCAGGTGAGCAGAGCAGGGTTTGAGCTTCCATATCAAGTTCTCTTTTCTTTCTTTCTTCATGTGTTTAAATGAGAGCAACACCATGAATTATTTCGAAGACTGTCCAAAAGTCTTTGAATGATTACCTCATCTTGCCCCTCTCTATGAACAGCTATAGCCACTTTTGCCCCTCTTAGTCGATTAGTCACCTAATCGGTCCTTTTGGTCTTATTGGACTAAGATTTCTTTCGTCAACAAGGCAAAAGTTTGCATGGCTCACATACCCCTACTCACTGCTTGACCCCTACTAAAGTAGGGCCAAAGGTTTTGCCCTTTTGGAACTAATGGAATTAGTCTATTGAGCATAATCTAGATTTGTATTAGCTCAGTAAAAGACAAATATGGTCTGTCTTGTTGATGCTCTCCAGGTTTTAACCACTTCATTACTTGCTTGTATTTCAACACCTGGACTCTGTGTCCACGGATCCGGGTGATAGTGTCTGATATTTCATTGATTGCCATCCAAGTTTGTTTATTCCAAGTATGTGATGAATCCAACACAGTGCCAAGTCATTAGCTGTAGATGATTCAAGATCTCTCCTAGCATACATACATACATGTATAGAAATAATCATAGAGCGCTGGATTGTAGCATAAGCTGGTCTTATGAAAGTCTTTTCAGTGTTTGGCCAAAATGTCAAAAATGTTGGGCACCCTGGACTTCAAACCCACAAAAGGCACAATTAGACCACACTGTCAACCATCATACCAAATTTGAAGTTTCTAAGTTAAATAGTTTCCGAGTTCTACTCCGGAAACGAAAGTGTGACACGCAAACGGACGGAAGGACGGACAAGCGGAGTTCTATATACCCCCGACTACGTTGTCGCAGGGGTATAATTAGTCATGTTTTTATGCTTTTTCATGCTGAATACTTCCAAGGAACATATGAGCACATCTCTGGTAAGCACAAGAGTTAAAGTGGTGCTTTTGTGTGATTCTTTGTGGAGAAACTCAGTTTCACAGATCTGTCGATTAAATCAACTAATCGATTTGGCGACAAAATCATGAGTGTTAGTCAACTTTCTTTGGTCGAGTACAGCCCGAAGACAGACGACCCTTCGTACTGACTTGGTTATTTTAAGCACACTCTGGCCTTTAGTGTGTGGGTCATTTAATTCTTGAGTTCATATTGGGTTAGTGCCCCTCATGCCACGATGAATCCAAAATGACTTAAATAAATCTACTAGCAGAACTGGGCACTTGAAGGAGTGTGTTTGTTTACTCATAGTTACTACCACTCTGGACCGCCAAGAGCTAATCTCACAGACACAAACAGCACATTGCTGCATGTTTCATCGTAAGCCTGTCTTTCCTGTGTTTGCAGTGAACCACTTGCTACTGGTAATTCTGCCCTCCTGAGAACCAGAAACAAAACCAACAACGGGCGAGTTGTTACATGCAATTAGCAGTTAAGACCGCGGGAGAAAGACAAACAAAGGTGTTTACAGAGAGCTCAGCCGAGGTTCGTGGAAGTAGCTCGACTGCTTTCTGTTGCTGGGAAAGTGAATTCACCTGAGGCAGGGAAAGGGAAAGAGAACAGGATGATCCAGCATAAAAATGCCAGGAAATGAATTTTCTCTGCTTAATTATTGTATCAGAGGGCCTCCTCCTTTATCGGGCAGTTAGCTCCACCAATTACCACATTCCTCCACCGTGCTATGCAGTACTCGGACATGTTAGACTGATAACTGGGAATGTGTGGGTGTGTGTAACCCCATTTCCCGGCTGGTACCACCTATCATTTTGCATGGTTGCTAGGAAGAGCAGAGTAGGCATGAAGTAGGGAGGAGGCATAAAGAACAAAGCCGCGATTGAGCATCACAGTGGGCGCCCCAAACTCTAAATGTGACTCACCTCATTTGAATATCATCGGTCCAACAATGCACTGAAAAGGGCCATCACGGCACTTTGCAGCGGATGAGTGTGTCACTAATGTGTGTGATTCTGCTTGAATTAAAGTTTCAGACTTTCTATTCGCTGTTCCTGTAATTGGGGTAATTGCCCACAGCTCCTTTCAGCTTCCCTCCCCCTGTCACTTCCATCAGATGTTGGCGTGTTGCCGGAGCTGAAAGACATTTTGTCCGGCCATTAATGATCCCTATTGTCTATGACAGCTTTTCTAAGTGGCTAAGCAGCAGCTGTCAGCAGCCTGATAATAACAGACAGTACAGACACACACAGGGAGAGATAATCTAACCCACACCTCTCCATTAATTCTCCCTGCCTCTCCACCTTCATCACTCACTCTGAAGCGCTCCCATCTCCACTCTACTCCACATTCCACACACACACACAATGGCACACAGCCGGCACTTCCTCCTCCACTCGAGCAGAGAGGTATCGCTTTCCACCACAGCCTGCCTCTCATCTCGCTGCTGCTTTGTCAGTGAAATCCGAGACATGGGGAGGCAGTTTGTTAAGCCTGGAATAAAACATGAAACTCTCTATAAGATAAAAAAAAAAAAAAAAAAAAGTGTTTCAAACGTTCATAATGTAGGACTAAGGTTTAATGTAAAAGCACAGCGAGGCAACAAACTGTGTGATTAAGTGTGGGTTAATCATCAATTTCAACCCTTTAAATGTTTAATCAGGGTAAGTTACAAGGTTGTAAGGTTAAGTTCTGTGGAAGTGAACACCACAACAGAATTAGGAGGAACTACCGTCCAACACAATCTACATTATGTTATTTTAACACACTAGTGCAGTGCCCGTTTAAAACATGCCTGTTCAGAACAGGCCGATCTTGGCCTGTGGTGTTGCTGCTTGCAGCTTTCTTGAGAACCGCTCATACAAACAACTTAACACTCCACACTGTGCTTCCTTAGGTCCTGAGCAATACACCTGCCATGACATAGTTGCATCACACACCCAAGTCGCAGTTACTCGTGGCCAGAAACACCCGTGAAATACTCTGGTTCACGGGAAAAAACACCATGGACAGACTTTACCGTTAGGCAACTGCCTGGGGCCTCAACTAAAAGGGCCCCAAACAGCTATAGATTTATTATGATGTTTAAATATGAATTATATTGAATTATATTACTATTCTAACTCATTGTACCTGGAAATAACTTACAAAAGGCCTCAAAGCACTTAAAGAATATGCAACTCAGCTGTATGCTACTTACTGTGTACTTCCACTTCAGAGGAAAACTTTGTAGTACTACATTTACCTGACAGAGAAAAGTTACTGGTTACGTTGCAGATTCAGATTTGACTCACAAAATATAACAATTCAAATATGATGCATTATTATTCATTAAACTCTCCAGCGTCATATTAGAATTGAAAGCTCAACCTTGAACAGACGTTAAGTACATTTAAAGGACTGGTCCATCTGTGTTTTGCTCTGTTTTTTTCAAATGGAAACGCCCCCTCAGCTGTTAGCAAAAAGCACTGAAGTAGGTTTCCAAAGTAAGCTAATCAATAAGGTTATGAATAATGTGAACACTAGCACTAGCTGAGTCAAAGTTAGCTGCGCTAAATTTGGAAATAACTGAAAGGGTTAGTTCAGATTTTCTGAAGTGGGGTTGTATGTATATTCCCACATTCTGCGCGGTGAAATGACTGTTTTGTGAATGGAGTCTGGCTCTGGTTTTGAAGACAGCAATCGAACGGCAGAAAGGGCTGTCTGATGGCGAGGTAAAGTGGCTGTGGACGGGAGCAGCAGAAAAACAGATTTTAGCCACCTAAAAAAATCAATATCAGTTGAAGTGCACGCTATATTTAGAATATTTTTACCGCTTTACCTCGCCATCAGACAGCCCTTTCTGACGAGGGACTGAAGCCATTATATCCTGGTTTCCAGACCAGACCAGACTCCATTCACAAAAACAGTTATATTACTGTATTTAACAGTAACTCACTGATGCTGATGCTTAAACATACTGTACATACTTTGACCAAAATTAGAATGTTGGGATTTGAATACATAAGAAACACCACTGGGAAGCTACAGAATGATATAAAAACATCAAACTCAAAGATAATGGACCCAACCTTTAAGTTCATTGTGCTGATAATACCTCTCTTTCATTCTTCACTTGAAGTAAACATTTGAATGCAGGACATTTGCTGTGCGGTATTGATAGTTTTACGATTAATAGTTAATAGTTTTACTTCAGAAAAAATAACTTTTGAGTAGCCATCTTCTTCTACCACTGCCAATACCAACATTCCTTGCTTTGTTGTTAGATATCCAGCTTTTTGTAGCAAACTAACATTTGACTTGTTTGGTTTTGTTTCCAATTAAACATTATGAGTCACTTTGCTCACCAAAACTCAGTTGAACTTTGCTGCTGTGTCACTGTTTTTCTTGACCTTATCCAATGCAGAAGCCTTATATTACTGAAACCACTTTAGGACCGAACTGGGAATCTACTGACTCTACACAAACCGCCTGGTTCATGAACTTTGCAGACGTTAAGTAAACAAGTCTTTCTGACTGGAACTGACATCAGCCCGCCAGCACATGTAGAGAACAAGACATCGATCGAAAAACTAAACTTTGCTACCTTACGAATACATCAGGTATAAAAATATGTATAATATAAATTAAAGCCCCTTCACATACACATTTCCCAGATCTCCCAAGTGCAAAGGGAGTAGCCATCTCTGTAACACTGACACTTCTTGATTTGTTTTAAATAACATATCTTGTAGATAACCTCATCATTTGGCTGAGAAAGCCCACATAACTCTTAGTGAGTCAGCAGAGGAGTACCTGGCTGCTATCCTCAGTGAGACTGAGATATTACCAGTGCTGAGACATGAACTTCACTGCCCCTATCAAAGGTTAGGAAAAAAAAAAAGTGTATCAATATGAAATGGAAAAAATGCAGCACAATGCCTTCAGGTTATGTATTTTATTGATTCTTGAGGGAGAAGTTCTATTTTTTTGTTCAGAATGAGGCCTTACAACAAACAGTAGATAAGGATGCCACTAATGTGACTGACAGGAGAGTGTAAACTGAACTTTACCACACACTGTGCAAATACACCCAGGTGTGCACAATACACACATAGATTTACATTCACACACTTGCATACGAAGAAGCTAGCATTTCTGTCACAGTTGCTTGGACGCATTCATTTGTTGAGAATGTTTGTGTTTGCCAACTTTTCCCCTTCAACCCTGCTGAAGCCTTGAGATGGCATTGTCGGGGAAACATTCATTGTTGTGGTATCGAGTCTTCTATAATTATGTCCAACTCAGTCCTATCTATAATCTAAAGTCTGGTATTTTTTTTCTATAGAACGTGATTTTGAAAGCCTTTCTGAGAAAAAAGAAAATAGCATCCAGTATAGACTTTTCTAAATAAGATCCTGAATAAGAACTATTTTTAACAGTTTTTAATTCCCTGCTATAATCAGCTTGAGTTTCTTGCATGAGGGATCACTTAATATTACATAACACTGACCAACAAGATGAAGATGCTACATATTAGGACAAAGACATGTTCATGTGCCTTTACAGGAATGCAAATGTTATTGCTGGAGAGAATGGAAATTATGTTAAAGCCATGAATGTCTCCACAGTTATAATGGGTCTTCTCAGGGCTTCTAAATAAACCGACAGCACGCTGCGGTGTGAAACTTCTGCCTGAGCCTTGAGAAGGATGAACATACCACATGAAATAACAAAGAAACTAATAGAGTAGTATCAAGTAGTGTTACTTTGTTATTGACTGGGCTCCACACACAATGATAAAAGCCACAAGCACACAAGCAGGTGGGTCCAACTGTCCAACTGCAGCACTGGAGATGAAATATTAGCTGATATCACTCACTGCAATCGGACATGGTCGCAGGCTTCTGTGTGCTATGTTTAAGTGTATATGTCACTTCAGGACTGAGATGGTGTGATACACTTTTGTACCACAGTGCACGCCAGGAAAAATGGTAACTTTGTGTCACACTCACAAACACTTGCACATTAACTTCAAGTGTTGCAGATGATGTTTTTACATCTTTCCTCTGCCAACAAACTTTGTTTTCTCTTTTATACCCTGCAATTATCATCTATCTTCAAGGGAATCAAACACACCCTGAGCAGATGCAAGTTAATCAAGTAGAAATCATGTGAATATGTGTAATTTCTTAACATTCCGATATTCAAACACAGTCCCAAGCCAAATTAATATCAATAACATCAAAATGTTCCAACAGTCAAAGCAATAATTTTGCTTTGGATCAGATCTTTTCCAACTGGTATATTAATATTAGGGCTGTCAAAGTTAACGCGATAATAACGTGTTGACGCAAATTCGTTTAAATTTTCTTTAATTAACGCATTAACGCAATCGATCTTTCGGATGTTTTAGCTAGAAAACCTAAGTAATCCATTGGCACCAACCATGTCATACTAGCTTGTGAGGAAAAACTGTCATGGCCATTTTAAAAGGGGTCCCTTGACCTCTGACCTCAAGATATGTGAATGAAATGGGTTCTATGGGTACCCACGAGTCTCCCCTTTACAGCCATCCCCACTTTATGATAATCATATGCAGTTTGGGGCAAGTCATAGTCAAGTCAGCACACTGACACACTGACAGCTGTTGTTGCCTGTTGGGCTGCAGTTTGCCATTTTATGATTTGAGCATATTTTTTATGCTAAATACAGTACCTGTGAGGGTTTCTGGACAATATTTGCCATTGTTTTGTGTTGTTAATTGATTTCCAATAATACATATATATACCTATTACCTACACTTGCATGAAGCAAGCATATTTGCCCACTCCCATGTTGATAAGAGTATTAAATACTTGACAAATCTCCCTTTAAGGTACATTTTGATCAGATAAAAAATGTGTGATTAATTTGTGATTAAACGCGATTAACTATGGACAATCATGTGATTAAATATTTTAATCGATTGACAGCCCTAATTAATATATATTACAGAGCAGAGAAATGTCTCGCACTGCCCCTATTAAAGACACATAGAAGAGGACGGAAATGGAAGGTTTACTCATAATCAACAAATGTCAAAGAAGTATTAAACAACATAGAGCTGACAATGATTCCTATCAGCAAAATGATATTACTGTATTCAGGATACCAAATGCATTTTAAAATACCAGTACTAATAACAGGGAAAATTTTACCCAATGTGACAAATTCCTTATACAGTAGAAAAAAAAAAGAAACTACACAACATTCCATAAAAGGAAGAAGTTGTCATTGATTTTGACTGTTTTTTCATATAAATGGTTCTCCTGCTTTCAAACACTTGTCCTGTCAGGTTGCTGAGTAGACAGGTATTTAGTCAAATTTCAAATTTAGCTAAACCCAAACAAGACTCCTCATCAGAGAAACTCAAGTCCTCACTGTGTTCATTAAAGACCAACAACCTGGGGAGACACTGGGACACTCCTCTCCACCATCTCTGTTTCATACTGGTTTCTCCTTTGGTGGCAATAGCCTGTTGTACCTGGCTGCTGGCCATTTGAACTGTTTTGTATGGATTAATCCAGACAGATATAAATCTAGACTGTTAGTAATGATGATCCACGCTCCATTGTAGTCATTGTAGTCCTACAGGAAGACTGCCTCACTGCGCTTTTCAAGTCAAGATCAACATTGACAAAAACTTATAAGGTATAACAACATGCAGAGGATGAAGCTTAGCAGGCTATGATGTAAAATCCTCTGTGTCAGTGGTTCTCACCCATCAGCCACTGTGGCCTTAGACTCGGTATATTTTCATTCCAAACACTACAGAAGCTGATCTCACTGTTTATTAGTTCCTCCCTCTGGCTGAAGTTGTGCTACTCAGCAAAATCAGCTGCTGCAGTGTTTGTTTGGAATAAAATGTGCACTGTGTTGGGTTGTGATAGTTGAGAACCGTCACTAAGTCGGCTAACAGAAGAGAAATGGAATTGAAACTCAAGACAAGATAGCTTGCTGACCTTGTGGCTTTACCTTTGACCCCTACATAACCCACTTCCTCTGTCAACCCATTAGGCAAAATGAGGTATCCTATAACTGTGTAGGAGCTGTCAAACATGTGGAAGTACACCAGAGGGGTTTGCTTAATCATAAGGATTTGTGAAGCTTTTTTTTTTAAAGATTAAAGTACTATATATTGGTGTTCTTGTTGGGAAACTCCCTTATAGGCACACAAAATGATATTTATGTTGAATGAAGTGACACTTATTTTTAGTACAAGCTGCTGCAAGCAAGGGATCTGGTGTTTATGCTCTCATGCAGTGTTTCACCTCCAGGATGGTTTTGACATTTGTGGGATTTACAGTGCAAACATATCTGATGATGTGGTACTACTTCACTCTGGTAGGCTAAAGGTAATATTGGCACCTAAGCTTAGACACACCTTTGCAGGGCTTGAGCTTAAGGACGTCCAGTCGTCCTGGGGTAGAAAAAAATAGGATTGGGGAGGATGGAAATTAGTTTTGGGACGAATTTGGGATGAGAGTTGAAAGAAAAATACCCGTTGGAATGGACGGCAATGAAAATGACTGCACGTTTTGTGTAGCACGGTTATTACTAAACCTGCTTGACAACATAAACACAAGTGCGCACTAGGGCTGTCACGATATCAATTTTTCTCAATACGATTATCATGGCAAAAAATATCACGATAACGATATTATCGCGATATCATTAAAAAAAAATGACGCAATCACTTAAAATACATCTTTAATTTTATTCAGTTGTTTTCTTTCCAAAACAACGGATAACAGTGTATTTTACATGGCAGTGAGTGAGTCTTAACTGAATAAACAAATACAATATAATAAATAGGCTTAGCTGACCTACTCCTTGCGCACACACACTGTCAGTGCCCGATCTGTCCCGCATGTACACACACAGCACATACTGTTACAGTTAACGCTCGCTAACGAGTCAGCAGCCAACGTTTACTGGTTCTAGCTTTTTGGGGGCCTTATACAAAATCTTGTTTTTTGACCAAATGCTACTTTTTACACAAAAAAATATATTTTTATTTAACTAAGCTCAATTGTTAACATCAAAATCAAAAAAACAGTGCAAATTATAAATAACAAACAGATAAAATTACGTTTTAAAATAAAAAAACATGTTTTGGAGAAATTATAAATTTATGAACAAAAATAAACATCACGTTTGATGTTCGATTTATGTTAAAGGTCACTAGAAAAACAAAGATTTTTAATTTGGGAACGTTCACAATCATTTCGGGACGGCTTAGGTTGTATTTCGGGACAGTTACAGGTGGATGGTGAAAAAAAGTTGGTTGAGAGTCCTGCTTGGGTGTAATATATGCATACTTTTCCAATAATATCAAATGTCCGGCCAAGAAGGATTTCTTAATAATCAGGTAAAGAGAGGCGTTTTCAACTTTTAATACATTTTTTGAGGATTTTCAAAGACAGTCCAGGAACAATCCAGGTAATTTAAAACCCAGGTTGATTAACAAAGCAACTTCGATGTCTTTACTCTACTTGAAAGCTTAACGTGCACACTACTTCCTTCCTACTCTTGTGGGGAGTAGTTGCCTTTCTAGATCACAGACAAATACACATTCAAAGTCAAACTGCGTGATTCCAAAATGAAATTTTGCTTGTCAAGGCCTAAGTATCGACTAAATTATGTTATCTTTCACAAAGAAGACTCCTGTCCTTGAATCTGTAACCTTTGCTAACCTTGTGACTAGTGTTGCTATATTAAATTAGCTCACAGCATGATCCTGTGACACAGACTAATGACTTTTAGACCAATATTTCCTCTATAGTTTCCTGTTGGACCAACAGCTAATGGTTTGTGTTAGCAATGTTTACATGGAGCCCAATATCCCATTAATAGTTAGGTTAGCTCATAAAGAATCAAAAGTACAGTGTACCAAAACATCATAATAAGAAAATGATCCACAGGCAAGGAACTTGGAACTGACCCTGCAGTGTCGCTGCCATATTTATGCCTAGATGACGTTATGTTGAGTGTTGATGGAGTAGCTACACTGTTAGCAAAGCCTGGCATTGATCGATCTGAACTCCGTTCAGAAAACAAGCATTTTATAAGTTGTTTGCTTGTTGTGTTGCAGACAGACCCGACAAAGCATGAATTCAGACGTTTTACAAATCGACATCATAATGTCGTTATTTCGGCATCGTTTGATCCGTTTATTGCATAATTAAATCACAGCACAATCTGTTTATTTTGGGTTCATACCGCAGTAGCGACGTGTGGCTTGCTAGATACAGTCAGCGCAATTTGCTTTGCGCTTGGTGTGAATGCACAGTAACACAATACGAAACACAACATAACGTAACTTAAACGAACATAAAAAATAGCACATGCACAACAACAGCACTATGTAATGTTACATTGAACCGCTGACACGCTCCCCAGAAAACGTAAACACAGAACTGTTCTCCGCCTTTTCATTTTGAAAGAGCAACTACCAATGAGGAAACTCCAACAGTCGGCCGACCAATCCTGTAACTTCATCACTCACTCAGTGACAGACTTTTGCGTTTGTAGGGCTGGCCCTCTGCGGTCCAGCCAAAAATATGCTCAAATCATAACATGGCAAACTCAAGCCCAACAGGCAACAACAGCTGTCAGTGTGTCAGTGTGCTGACTTGACTATGACTTAAAACGGCATGTGATTATCATAAAGTGGGCATGTCTGTAAAGGGCAGACTCATGGGTACCCATAGAACCCATTTTCATTCACATATCTTGAGGTCAGAGGTCAAGGGACTCCTTTGAAAATGGCAGTTCTTCCTCGTCAAAATTTAGCGTTAAATTTGAAGCGTTATTAAACCTCCATCGCGACAAGCTAGTATGACATTGTTGGTACCAATGGATTCCTTAGGCTTTCTAGTTTCAATGATACCAGATATGACATCATATGATACCTATCTTCATTCTACCATTAAAAATGAGCCCGCTACAACCTAAAAATCACTACCTTCGTTAATGCGTTAAAGAAATTAGTGGCGGTGAAACGAATTTGCGGTAACTCGTTATTATCGCTTTGAAAGCCCTAATTTATATATATTTGTTTATACTGCATATCTGAATTTATGGTGGGAATTTCATTCTCAGGTGGGTGGATGGTGAATGTCTCCCTGGCAGATCTCCCCCGGCAAGATTTTGGATCTTTAACACCAGTTCCATCCTGTAACGAAGCAGTCTGTTCCACAGTAGCCCACTGGCACACAATACTCCTCTGTTCACCGGATGCCAAATGGTCCAGTCATCACCCTCCATGCCACCCCCCTATCTCTCCCAGTCTTTTCTCTCTGTATCTGTCTTTCCCTGACCATGACAGAGGCTGCTGATGGTCGGTCAGATTAGCATCCAGCCGCTGAAGGGACGACTTCAAAATGGACAAAGAAAGAGCGGCTTTGTCTCGATCTGGTGCCGAACGACCCCGGAAGTAAGAGAGGAAACTGGGTGGACAGAAAAAGCATTACAAGAGCCGTTATAATGAGCAACTGTGAGAGCCACGGGGTTGGGGGAGGACTAAGAAACTGGCAGCATCTTAATTACCGTATTACTTAAAACAATAATTTGTTTTTTAGATAGTTATATTGTTGCAATCCATCACTCAACTGGACTAGCTCAAATATTTAAAAAAATTAAGACAATCCATTGTGTCCCATGTGCTGTAGTTTTAAGTTATCCAGTAACATGTCGACCCATGCAAGCTACAGTCCTCTAACATATTGTGCTATGCACCGTAAACAAACTCTCTGGCCCAGTGAACCTACAAACCAACCAACTCCACCCCGCCGAGTCCATTTATTCAAACTACAATCAAATCTAAACTGACTACGAACTGCATGATGACGCAGTCACCATCATTGTAAACTACTCCCACACACACTGCTGCATGAACACCACATGCCCTCTGTTATCAAGGCTCCACAATCCAAAGCAAACTATAAATATCACACTTTAATTTCACCAGAGCCAAAAACCTCAGCTCAACAGCATTTCCATGAGGTTACTCAGCAATTAGTGGTGAGCTAACTAGGGAATAAGTTAACCGAGAAGCCTGTCCTTTGATATAAGGGCACCGTATGATAGGCAGCAGAGAGTGATTGCAGCTGTTCAAATCTTAGGATGCTTCTTAAATAAAGGGCAAATGCCAAATTACATCTATGACAACGTTAGGCTGAAATTATGGCAGCCACTCATGCTGGTTTTGTATCATCTATGCCATCTGAAGGCAGCTTTTGGACATTTTACACCCAGTGTGACAAAGCTGATTAAACTTGCAAATTACATGGTAGTGCTGGAGGAAATGTGTGTTACCTAAAATAAAATTCACTGTAATATTAGCTAGGGCTGCCCCCCTTAGTCGACTAATCGCACGTTTTGGTCTTAGTGAACTAAGTTTTCTTTAGTCGATTAGTCGTTTCTTATGCTTTTTTCATGCTGAATGACTTATTTCCAAGAAACGTCTGAGCACATATCTGGTAAACAGATTTAAAGTTGTGCTTTTGTGTGAGTGTTAGTCGACTAAGAATTTCTTTGGTCGACGACAGCCCTAATATTAGAGAGAGCCCATTATTACACCACAGCTTAAGAGAAATAGATTTTTTTTTTTTTTTTTTTTTTTTTAAATCAAGCAAACGAGGAAAATCTCTTGACCAAATCGACAACACTTTAGTCACATTTTAAAAAAAACACCGCAAATAAATACAACATAAGCACAACTACACAACAACACAAGTAACAAGTACAAGTTATAATGTTTGAAACGTGTGTGCTTCAAAATTTCCTAAAAAATGTAATATTTTAACTGACATTAGCAGAGGTGTTCTTTATTTAAATTGTCTGTAGACCTAGCAATAGCCTTGTAAAAACGACTAACTCAAAGTGAGGCCATGTAACTTTTAGGGCTGTAATGAATGTGTTGTTGTTTTTTTACATATTTTAGGACGTCATCACCCTAAAAAAAATGGGAAAAAAAGACTTTGTTATTGTGGTTATATAAGCGTAATTTATAGTGCTGTTGGAGTGCTGCTTGACCACCCCGTTAATACAGGTGCGTGCCTACCTTTGTGTGCGGCAAGCTGGAGAGCAAACAGTTTTTTGGCTGCAGTGAAAATGTTGGTTTTGAAAGGCTAAACGCCAACAAATATGGACTGAAGCAGAATATTTTGTGTGAATTTTGGAAATTATTATATCTATCTATTTTCAATAAATTTGACTTTTGGACTTCACAAAGCTCTGGAGTTATTGGAAAGGTTTGGATCACACGAGTCGGAAACACTCCTACGCAGCACCACTACAGTAGAATCTAATTCTACAAATAGTATAATACTAATAATATAAGTGTAGCCTAATCTGTATCTGCAACTGTGCAGAAAAACCAGACTTAAACAGAATGAATAGACATCACAAGCAAAGCAAAACAAAAAAAAAAAAAAAAAACTGCACAGCATTCAAATGTTGATTTAGAATTTGAATTTCAACATTATGAATGAGGTTTCAAACTATTTACTACAGCTAGGGCTGTCCCAAATACCATTTTTTGGGCTTCGAAGCTTCAGTGAGAAATATTCAAATGTATTCGAAGCTTTGGGACAGTGCCGCTGCCTCACTACTGTACACACACGCACCTCTACACATAACAAACAGCGATATCCGTCTGAGAAAAACTAATAATAATTCATGTTGAATATGAATAATGATGTGGGATTATTATTATTATTATTATTATTATACAGTCACTGTGACTATTATAGGATAATAGAAAAATGCTAAAACATAGTTTCACAGTAGCTCAAGTAGAGAAGAGTCACAAAGTCAGTAAACTGACACAGTAACGTCACTTACACAGCAATATCTATCTAGGTTTGCTAATATTAGCTAATATTATAGCCACTATAAGCTACTGGTCATACCATTTACTTGTGTTTTCTGTGTAGCGCAGTTCTTTATGCCACATATTCATTCAATTGATGAACATGTTTTTATTTATTTCCAGTGTTTTGACATATATGCTGTTATTAGTGAATGGGTCAGTTCATCTGCTTGTGTTTTTCTTAAGTTGCAGTGTGCTAAACTCTCTCTGCCATCATAGCAGAAATGATCAGGCTTATTCTGTCCACTACATCTGACTAAACCTTATTACTCAGTCACTAATAGGCCTGGAGTTACCACTGAATTACTTCTAGATCCGTCTGTTAGTGGACATGTAAGTAAAATCTAACTTAGGGGAGGATATTGGGCACTTTTAAACTAAATAACTTGAGCAGCAGAGTACAGCACACAGAGTCCTATTGGTTTAGTTGGCCCACAATCCTATCCCCTTGTCTGCCATCATCCACATTGAACAGTTTTAATCACATGGGCAAAGCCGTCAAAGAGTGAAGATTGCATAGTTATTGGTTCTAATAGGCTCTTCTGAAGGGCTATTCACAGTCAAATTGCTGTAATTGCACTCAATGAGCAACGGGGGAATAGACAGAGAATGGGCCAAGTGGGCTGGAGAAGAATGAATGCCTGTCCGATACATGCACACACAAACATGTATGCACACAGGAGCTTGAGAACATGCTTTCAAGTTCAGAGACAAAAGCATGCATTCACACACACACATGCAAACAGACCTCCTTCTGCCGATCAAACATTTACGCGTTGTCGAGAGGCAATTAAGGGGGGCAGAGATGTTAACAGGCAAATGAAAACTCAGCCTCGGGGGGCCTGTAGCCAGAAGGAGGTGGCAGGAGACAGCAACAAGTGCACAGAGCTACAGCTGACACTACTTGAGACGCCCCACAAACAAAGGGGATATTTAGCCCGTGTCTGGAGCCCCTGCCAATTGGGGGAAAACAAGCGGTTAAAGAAAACCCTCTTGGGCTAATCAGCACTATTCTGAAGGACTCAAGGCCTCAGCGAGACCCCACCCACCGTCACAAAGAACCCAGCATACCACATTATTCAGTCTTCCCCCCGTCTCCTACCAGTCATTAAATCAATGCTCATACTGCTGCAAGATCAAGGGTGGAATCGATATCTTGAGTGGCACCAGGAAATGACACATGGTTTAAATGAATGCAGCCATCCACTGAGTAAATGTGGGTAAATGGTAGGGCTGGTACTACGATACACCTATCTCCCAATTTGATACCAACACTATACTTGGGTGCCCATTCGATATGCATTGTGATTTTTAAGTATTGTGATTCTACAAGTATTGTGATTCGATATTATGATTTATTGTTCACTTTTTTAACACTAGACCATTGGAAAAAGTTGATTTATACATTTCTAGGGACTTTTACTTTGGAAAATATCTAAATTAATACAGAAAAAATGTTTGATTTTCAGCATGTATGTAGTCAGAGATGTCCTGAAGTCAAATATATCAGTCATTGCCAGGAATTATTTATTACATTTTTTCCAGTAACCCAAAAACCAAAGAATAAAGACATTTCCCTCACAAATTAGTGGTATTTTTTCTTTTTTAATGTATAAGGGACATGTAATGTTTTATACTTCTGGTGAATATAATCAATCAATCTTATTTCCATAAATGTATTTTGTAAATTCCCTTTGTAAACACCTTATTTTGAAAACCAGACATAGTCACACGTGTATACTTCCACTAACGTTGCCTAGTCCGTCGCTAGCTCTTACCGTCGGCTCCATCGGGGCCGTTTGAATGCATTTACCATAAATGTCAGTATATGGGTGCTCTACAGTTGTAGCATCAGCTGATTTGACCACGGAGATGAGAGTGACGGCTGGCTTGACCGCACGTTACCGCAATACGATAAGGTTTCCTGTCCATGACAGAGTTAGCATGCAGCTTTAGCCATCATATCTAGCTCTGCTTTTCCTGGCAATGTGTGAAACCCAAAGTGTTTCCATACTTTACTTTATTGTGTAGTGTTTACCACTTTTGATTTAACATGTGAGGGTGCAGGTTGTATCCATGCAGACATGTGGTGAAAGTAGGATCCCTTACTAGGAGGCGATCCCTGAGTGCAAGGCAGCAGAGGAAAGGAGCAGCAAATCAACATCCAACGTTAAGTTAAATTCTTCTTCTGAATATTACTTTTCATGTGACCTTACCCTAAAAATTGTTTGGGAGAGAAAAAGTTCTGTTCCCATCTGTCATTTGATATTAAGCAAAGTCTCTCACAGCAACAGCCAAGGAGCAGATGGTGGTGACATCAGTGTGCAATGTGTGTCTTACAACATTACTGCGTTTCAATTACCCTTAGATGAATTACAGTTTATACGGCATGGTCATGTTACTGTCACGGTCATCTTTAGAGATCAGGGCAGGAAGGAAAACATCAGTCACAGGACCAGAGTGTACGGTAACTAAGCTTCCAGAAGCACTCTAAACATCAACACAAGCTACATGAATATTATAACCTCATGGTCCATTGATACAGCACCGGATACCCATCACTGACAGGTGACATAGATCCTCTCACGCTGATGCCGCAAACTTGGAGCTGTGAGGTCAAGTTGCAAAAATGGCAAGTATTGTCCAGTGCCTTATCTTCAAACTTGTCTGTTTGACATGAATTCAGAAAGTCCTCAAGTCAATTTTCCCTCAGCATGAGCATACAATACTAACATGAATACTACCTACTACTACAAATCCTCTGCGGTTGCTGTGATTTACTGGACAGAGCCACAAACAAGTACACATATTGGCCTATTTTGGTCGTGTTCGCTCCTAGTGTGTTGAATTATTCACAGGGCTGCCATAGGGGAAATAGGCGTAGTAATGCTAGGCAGCGGCCATGCATGGAAACCCCTCATAAATAAAACATAATTTGACAAATAAGCTTGACGTCAGTCAAGTGAAACCAATGCCTCGCTATGTAAGGCTATAGCCTTCACTGACTACTGACAAATTGGTTACAAGCTGTAACAGACTTTTGCCGCTTTCCAACCGGACAAATAACCACTAACACCCACTAATATCTGGCTGTTGTCTTTAGTGGGAAAGGTTACAATCGGCATTCATTCCCAGTACTAATGACTCTGCAGTAGTCACGAGTATTTATCGGCTACAGCTCCGATCGGCAGTGATGGAAACTTGACACCCGGGTGGACCCGCTAATTTTGTGAAAGGCATCAACAGGGATTTGGACAATTATATTTACTGGACAAAAAATACAATTAATAGTCTCTCCTCTGACTCCAGTCACATTTTACGTTACTGATCATCGAAATTCACTTTCACACTAATGCAAAAAAACTCATCAGAACTGTCTTGTTAGTCCTTCTTCACTGTTCCAACAATCACCAACTGTGGTTTGGTCGAAATAAACACTTAATTCACCGAGTTAGATGTGAAAAGAAACTGCCGTTATATGCGCACCTCAAAGCTACCAGACTCCATTGACATAAACAGTAATTTTACCTCTCTGATCGTAAAACACACTTCATTCAAACTCGACAGAAACAAAATAAAACTCATCAATGCCGCATTTGTTAGTCTTTCCACTGTTCCAATAATCACCAGCTCTGGTTTGGTCGAAATAAACACTTATTTAAAAAGTTAGATGTCGAACGAAACATCCATTATGTGCTCTCCTCAAAGCTACCAGACTCCATTGACAGAAACAGTAATTTTACCTCGCTGATCATTGTAAAAGACACTTCATTCAAACTTGACAGAAACAAAAAACTCATCAAATCGGTCTTTGTTAGTCTTTCCACTGTACCAACAATCACCCACTGGTGGTTTGAGAGTTTGAAAGAGAGACTGAATAGGTAACAGATATAAAAAAAAAGAAGTAACCACCATAACATTTTCACTGTTTACTAACCTTGTTTTCCAGCCAGGAAAAAAACAGAAAGGTACTCGTCTACTGGCAATGGGAAAGGAGTCCATTGTCTATTTTTAGCAGGTTTTCTTGTGTTAAAAAAAACAACTGCATACATGCTCTAATTATGGTGGAAAATGGGTATTAAAGTATGTCTCCACTTGTCGATTGTGCAACAATTTAGCTTTAAACAATGGACTTACAAAACCCTACAAAACTCCAAATTCGCAAGATTATGATCAAGGCATTTTGTGTATCCAGTATTCCCACAGCAATAGCTCGTAGTACAAGTTCCTGTTAGCCCAAGGCTTTAAATGCAAACCACAGAGTTAGGCTATGCAGCTGAATAAGAGGACCACTGTATTCTATATCTGGAGCTTTGCACTTCTTAATAGTGTATGCTTTAAAACAGGAATGAAACAGTGTCCAATAGCAAAACACTGCACTTTCGAACCACTCACGTCTACACCTATATACAGTAACACATTATGGCTTAACCTTCTCCCTCAGGGTTCAGCCTGACTCGCTTTCCCACACCCGGTGCTTTTATTAATGCTGCCACCGTTCACTCAGCCTCTCTGCTTTCTCCATCAAAAGCCGGCCCGCGGTGAGTCAGGATGCCAGCATGCCTGCACAGTGAGCACTGCTTAGGAGATGGAATATACCGAAGCCAACGCAGGTGTCTGATGGCTGCCATTTGCTGGGTGGGCTCATTCCGGTGCAGCAGCGCCGAAGTTTAGGGGGGCGCTGAGAGAAACTCTACACCTCTAGTAGGGCAGGCAGGGGGCAAAACAACACAGCATCACTACTGGTGATGCTCAGCATCTGTGACCCTGCCAGAGACCCTGCCAAGTACATCACTTTAATCTCTTCGTCCGGGATCAGCAGAGCAGCAGGAGGCTCACAAGTCCACTGCAAACTGAGATTAGTGATGCCATCGAGTAAGATGGTGATTATGCATGGATAGCAGGATGGATGGATAAATAGAAGGATGAATAGAATGAAGAATGAATGAAAGAACAGTTTGACTAATTATGTGTCAGTGAGTGTAGGGATGGTTAGATGACGTCCTGTCCTCTGTATACTGTATATACTGCTCAATTCAACAGAACCATAATGATGATTCGTCAGTCAGCAATAAACCAAGGCAGACTGACTCAAAGATCTAGGGATGTCACGAGAACCGATACTTCGGTACGAATCTGTGTTGAAATCGGCAGGACGAGAGCTAGTTAACATTAGCCGATTTCAACACGAGAGTTGCCATTATGATGCATTCAGGCTCTCGTCTATTCAGAAAAAAATAGTATTGGGAAAAGGTTAATTCTAACATTCTCATGATGTGTCCAAATGTAATCTTGTAAAATGTCGTTTTTGGCGAAACACTTGAATAAATACAGTTGTTTGAAGGAGATGTTTTCACAGCAATATAAAATAGATAATAGAGAGGGAACTGTGACCTGTTTAACTTCCTAACAAAAAACAGTATGCCAACAGTAATAAAGGAGTGTATGTTGAAGTACATGGAATTTATTGTTTTACTTTTGTTTTTTACCGTGGTATCAAATTGGTAACGAGAATCATGGAATTTCACTGGTATTGGTATTGACTATTACATTTCTGGTATTGTGACATCCCTCCAAAGATCAAATTACAATATGGAATGCAAAACAGACTCTGCACAAGTGTAATAACTAAGACCTCAGACAAACATACATATGCAGTATGAAAATGTTTTGATCAGTCTGGCTACAGACGTTATAACTTTAACCTACTGCAGCAGCATACTGGTATTCATATTTCATATGAGCCCAAGTTTAGCAATGGCTGGTAGTAAACTAGGTTCACCTCAATGTGTCAGGAGGCAGCGCTCAGAGACCTGGGCTGAGAAACCACTCGATGCTTGATGAAGAGGCAGAGGACTCACTAGCTAATGCTGCTGAAACACAGTCACTGTTAAACGATCTGACAACCTCTATTTTCAATTCTCTGGCTGCTCTAGTCTTTTGCTTTACTAGGGTACCAAAAAGACAGAACAGAAATTTCAAATTGCTGTATTCCTGGCTGTCACAATGAGAAGAGCCATTGTTTACTGCTTGTCCTTGGACCCCAAATTAGGATCCATTTAGTCCCTGTGTGATATTTAATATAAATGACCTGTGTTGGTGTTTTTTAAGGCATGGGTAAGAAAAAAAGGCGAGTGAAATAAACAATGAGGTTTAAAATGACAAGTGAGTGAGCTGATAGTGATCCAAACTAATGCTTGGATTAAGAGTCTTAAACCACTATATCCTCCCCACCCTTAAGCCCCAAGAAAATAGCCTTGCTGCTGACGAGCATCTATGGAAGCCCACTCTGGGCTTTGTCCCTGGCCATGAACAGCGCAATGGGCTGCTGACAGGTTTCTCATCAACACAAGCTGCGCTGTTGCAACGACAGGAAGCGTTTGTCTCAATCAGCAGGTTGCTCGGATGAATTCTGTTCTGAGTTGAGCCTTGCGAGCATAGCATTCTCAGTTCCCACACCTCCCTCCCCCTCTACTCGCTGACCCTCCATGCCAGGAACAAAACCCTGAGAATGTGAGCTATGCGGCGCTGCAGCTCGGAGACACCTGTTCAGACAACCAACACAGGGAAAAGCCTCCTACGCTGGGCCTCGTCTGAGCCGCTGCATCCGACCCCACCCTGACCTTGGCTGTCTATGCTCCATATACACACTCCGGCACTGTGGGCACGAAAATCAAGCATCTGTTTTCATGTCACAGGCACTCACCGAGGCCAACCAAGACTATGTCCATGTGGCAAACCTTTGCAGCCCTTTTGATAAGGAAAAATGCCACAACATTTGCTGTGATTGGTCAAAAGTCTTGAAATTTGGTATGCACATACATTGGGCGAGTATCTAACAGTACGACTTCGAACATTTTAAGATCACATGGAAAATCACACTTTTATCAATGGTCAAAGTCAGGAGTTTTGAAAAAATAAGGAAAAACGCTAAAATTGTGTTTATTAAATGTTTTCCATATGAAATCTTTTTATATTTGCACTTCATATGTGTGCATATCTTTGATGTTCAACTTGTTATGAGTTCATAGATACCAAATACTTGATTGTGCTCCTTGTAGTTTTTTTCTTATCATACTATATTTGGTCTTTGGGCACACAGGACTACTGTTTCTTCCAAAAATGGTAGAAAATGCCCTAGAATAAGCAGTAAATTGAAGGGATTTGTATTATTTTCAGTACACACATTTGAGGGGCTCCTATCTGAATATTCCATATAAATAGAAGTTGCACAAAACTATTATAAGTCATACAGCAGGTGAAAATATTTGCTTGAGGAGCCATTCTCCATTAGTTTCAATGCACTTTCAGGAAATATGTCTGTTTGCTTACAGACATATTTCCTGTGCAACATGTATTTATATGGAATATGTAGATAGGAGCCCCTCAAATGTGTGTACTGAAAATAATAAAAAAAAAATCCCTACATTTTTACTGCTTATTCTAGTGAATCTTCCACCATTTGTGAAAAAACAAACAAAAAAAAAAAAAACGGTAGTCCCATATGCCCAAAGACTAAATATAATGTGATAAGAAAAACTCATTTTTCAGCTGGTGAGTTTGACGAGATTTTGAAAATGTCTTCAGATTTGTGCTAAGGCAAGGCCAAAGAACATTTTCAAAGGAAATTTAAAGTTCTAGTTTAGCCCATTTACCATGTAAAGTGAGGGCATAATTAAGCCAACACACACTGGTCATGATGCTAAGCTGTTGACCTCATAAACAATACAAGCCAGAGTAATGAACTGGACTGAAATACTTATAATCAAAGTCTCCTGGGAGAGTCCCCCCTCTGCCCAGCTGTAATACAGACTAAAGGCCTCCCACCTTTTTCTAGGCAAGATTTAAAAGAAGAACTAGGCTACTCCCAGCGAGAGCAGAGGAGCTGGCCAAAACTGCAGACAAGCCATTAAGGCTTCGGACTTTACACTTTACACAGATGAATGTCGGCTCTCTTGAGAGTCTCCTCAGTGGCATTCAAATACAAGCGAAGGAAGGTCATTGTCTTTCTCTTTTTCCACAGCCAGAGCACCATAACAGTGAAGTGATGAGGAGACCAACAAGAAACGATGGTAGAGAATAATGGGGCATGATGCAGACATTGTACCTGGCAAGCAAGCAGTGAGGTTTCAAATTAATGAAGCTATATACTAGGGCTGTCAATCGATTCAAATATTTAATCGCGATTAATTGCATGGTTGTCCACAGTAAATTCCAATTAATCGCAAATTAATCGCAACTTTTTTATCTGTTCAAAATGTACCTTAAAGGGAGATTTGTCAAGTATTTAATACTCTTATCAACATGGGAGTGGGCAAATATGCGGCTTTATGCAAATGTATGTATATATTTATTATTGGAAATCAACACAAAACAATGACAAATATTGCCCAGAAACCCTCACAGGTACTGTATTTAGCATTAAAAAATACGTTCAAATTATAACAGGGCAAACTCAAGCCCAAAAGGCAACAACAGCTGTCAGTGTGTTTGTGTGTTGACTTGACTATGACTTGCCCCAAACTGCATGTGATTATCATAAAGTGGGCATGTCTGTAAAGAGGAGACTCGTGGGTACCCATAGAACCCATTTTCATTCACATATCTTGAGGTCAAAGGTCAAGGGACCCCTTTGAAAATGGCCATGCCAGTTTTTGGTACAAATGGATTCCTTAGGTTTTCTAGTTTCATATGATGCCAGTATATTCACTCTAGCTTTAAAACTGAGCCCGCTACAACCTAAAAATAGAAAGTTGCGTTAATGCCTTAAAGAAATTAGGGGCGTTAAAACAAATTTGTGTAAACACGTTATCGCATTAACTTTGACAGCTCTACTATAATATACACTAGATCTAAATGGAACGCTTTGAAAGCAATATGCCGAGTGACAAGGAATACAGCTCCGCAGTTTCTTGGTTCATTCATTTTAGCTGTAAAGATGCTCCTCTAACCTACAAGCGGTTTAACATCTGAATTAACTTTTTTTCCAGTGCCTTAACATCAAGCACTGCTATTTTGCCGAATGATGACCATGTGTGCATTCAAGAAGTATGCAGACTCTGTCGAGGGGAACAAATGACTCAATGCATAATAATGGCATTTCCATTTTCAAGAAATTGCTACTGACATCTTGGGTCTCTCTGGATTTCTACCACATCAAGAAGCAGATGATATCATGGCTTTTGAGTGTTATTAAGCAGTTTTCAAGAAAAAAGATACAAAAGGGTCTCAAGTGACAAGGGCTTATTCACATCGTGGAGTACCCTCAAGCAACAATGGTTAGGAAAGAATGGTGCAAGGCAAAAACACATGGCGTCCCCTATCATTATAATATACAAATCGAAGTATGCAAAACAAATGTCTGAGTTGGGATGTGATGGAAGCTGGCCAAGTGCTGAGTCTCCCAGTGGGCTGCCAGCTCAGTGGCTTGGCGCTGTCAGCCCGTGACAAGCTCCGTGTCACCACACTTGACTTCGCGGGGGCACCAGGGCTCTGTATTCTCTCTGGCCATGCTACATGGCACAGTGCACTTCCTGGAGAGGAGGAGGAACTCCGCGCGTTTAGGGTGTGGGTGTGTGTGTGTTTTGTGGAAGTTGAGGGTTGTGACACGAGGAAATTGTCATTATGATATAATGTTACCATACCTAGAGTCTAGACTATTTATTTCCTTTTGTTTTCTAGGCTAAACTGGGCGGTAATAAGAGGTTAGCCTACTGTAGCTTTTGTACTTGTAACCAACAGCTTATCATTGTAATTCCGTAACATTGTGCTAGCCACACTACACTAAAGCTAACGTTACGTTCACTGTCCCACGGAAACATTCCACAAGATGTCAGGTGCAATTCCATTGAAACAAAAAGCACTAAAAAGTCACATTAGTAAAGAATTAAACATGTGGGTGTCCATAATTCAAGAGAGATTGTAAGGTTAGTTTTTAAGTCCCAGAGGGTTACGTTACTTTAATATTACGCACCTAGCTAACTTACAGGTTAGCGATAACAGAAGTTCGCTGCTCGGTTCACGTTACTTCATTAGCCCCCGAGTACTACACAAACCAAGTCTAGTAATATTGCTCTATCATTAGGTGAGTGGTTGTATTAACTGTTAGAACTATATACCCTGCATTCCCCATATTCGCCATAACGATATTTTCGACTATTTTTATTACGAAAATCCCCACAGCGTTTTTGTTTTCATCCACTTGACAATAGTGAAGGCAAGTTTTTAGCTAGATACAGTATGTTGGTACTCACTTTGCATCAGAGGTCGGGGTTGAATGGTTTCTTGCTGGTCACAGTGTACTCCAATGGTTCCTTCGAAAGCAAAACTTTCCAGTTGTTTTATTCTCCACTTTAGAAACCGCGTTTTGTTCCGTTAAACCTCCTTAACTCATCCCCGCTTTCCGTGGCTATCTACTGAACACAACCTTTCAAAATGTTACGCCTCGGCAGTGCCACTCTCCAAGACAGATAAAGTGCTCTGTCAAGGCGCTGATTTGGAAACGGTTTGTGTATTTAGACACAACGTTAACGGGTGGATATGTGACAACACAAAACTGTTCTGAGATCTGCGCCGTACAGGGGCTTTACCACAGAGCCCGCCCAATCACCGCCCAATCTGTTCGTTCATTGGTCAGTGTTCTATTAGGGCGTGCGCAGTGGTTCAGTTCTGTGTTTTTATTGGCTTGTGGTATTGTCGATCATCAGCTAACGCCTCCGTCGTAGATTCGCTTATCCGCCAACAGGAGAAAACAAAACAATCGCACTTGGACAGCATAACTCTTTGAGAAACAGTGT
The DNA here is from genome assembly GCA_916701645.2 of Sebastolobus alascanus. Lineage (NCBI taxonomy): Eukaryota > Metazoa > Chordata > Actinopteri > Perciformes > Sebastidae > Sebastolobus > Sebastolobus alascanus. The sequence continues at coordinate 2,688,240 of CAKAOJ020000020.1, forward strand.
TCATAGATATATAAATATTCATAGGAAGCTGCAATTTACAAAAAAAAAAGGTTGACGATTGTGAATTACTATTTTATTCTAAAACATAGACTATTTTCCTACAAATAAGGCCAGTCAATTACAGTCAATTAAATCTGTGTCAAATTAATATTATTTATTCATTTTATACCTGTTGGGTCAGTAAGCCCCTAATTTTAAACATAATTTATAATTGCATTTGCACATTTGTTGGAGTATCTATCAAGCTTTAGTCTATATATCTGCTCGCCACTTGTAAAATCACTGACATCTACAAATAATTTATGCCAAAGATATTTCTGCATTGATGTTGTTTTTTTTATGCATGCATTGTACTGCATATTATATAATGTTTTTGTTGTGATGTTTTGTCAGTTTCTATACCCTAGTCCTGAGAGAAAAAATATTTTATTCAGTTGTATTTTCTTTAATAATTGGAATAAAGTGAACTTGTCTATTATTATTATTATTATTATTATTATTATTATTATTATTATTATTATTATAATAATTGTATCTTATTTAGGAGTGGTCAGATAATGCAAGTGGGGATCACTTGGGTGAGTTTTGTTGCTTTAATTAATACTATACATATAGAGAAAAGTTGTTTGATGTCTCCCCCTACAGGTTATCTTAAGACATAACGCAACAAGTAGTAAAAGATTACTAAATAAATAAATAAATAAATAAAATAGCTGAGGTTAGATCAGTGTATCTTCAGTCACAGTCAAGTGTGTGTTATCCTACTGAGCACTGGAGGAGGATACTGCCAAGGCTCCTGACAGACTACACCTGTGATTTTGTTGACTATTACCTTCACCACATTTAATATCTGCACTATATCTAATATCTCATATTTCATGTTTCTACATATTATCTTGACTTTGTTGTACATATTTTCTCTGTTGTATATATTTTATTTTTTTAATTATTATTTTTTTAATTATTATTTATATGCCAAGCACAGTACTGGAGGCAGCAACAAAGCATTTCACTGCACAGTGTAGGGATATGTTGAGTATGTGACAAATAAAAACTTGAAACTGATCCTGAGAAATCATTATCTCATAAACTCTGTTTTTCATTAAATGCAGCAAATAAGTGGACACCTGAGAACAGACAGCATCTTACATTACAGTAAGATTGAGCATACAGATTCACAAAAAGCTATATGTGTGTTTGTCTCCGTCTGTCTGTCTGTCTGTGTGTGAACAAGTTCCAGAAATGTGCCAACAATAGAACCCCCCGTTTCGTGCCCCTTTGTCCCCACATTAAAGTGTGTTGTGTGCCAAAACGCTGAACCGCAGCTTCTTTTGTCCTCAGCCTGGGATATGATGTGGGGTATATTGTCTGGGAACAATGGAGCCCTGCAGCTAACCCTTCTGACAGATACTCACTCTGTCTGAACCATCAATACAACCTGGTCAAAGCCACAAAATGCGAAGAGAGTGCTCTGCATGCACACACTTTCATTTCAAAGGCCTAAGTGTAGACATGCAAATAATTATTATACTCCTAGGATGCTTCCCAAGGGACTTATTTGTGACAGTCTCTAATTATTAGGATATATTTATATCTTTAATGATACATATTTTGTTATATTTGTATACTATCCCTCTATAATACTTTTACTACTGTTGGTTGGTTCCAAAATACAAAGTTGTCGACAAAGATGACCAGGCTTTTGCTGTCCGGGCCCCTCAGCTATGGAACAAACTCAGTATTTTCCTTTAAATCTCTTCTTAATACTCACTTTTATATTATGACTTTTTCTTAACTGATGGTGAATTGTTGTAACTATTTATATGATTTTATCTTGTTTAGATCTTAAGTTCTGGATGTTAATTACTTTTATCCTGTTTTTATTGTAAAGCACTTTGTAACCTTGTTTTGAAAGGTGCTGTATAAATAAAGTTATTATTATCATTATTATCATTATTATTATTATTATTATTATTATTATGTGGGGATTTACTGTTATGCTGTTATGGTAAATGTTGCTTGCGATGTCACAGTATGACCACTAGATGTCAGGAGAGAACAAGTCACTGCCTTCTGTAGGCCTTCAATGTAATGGCCTATATAGTATTATGATATCTACAGCTCTTGATTGCAAATGGACTACGTGGGTAATTTATTCGAACCGTTAGAAATGCTGATATTGTAGATAGAACATTACGATCTATCCAACGCAGGAGCACAAATAAAAGTGTTTACAAGTTCTGGAGACTGCTCCACTCCAGCCCCAGCCAGTATGTGTCCCGGATGTTGCCATCGGAAGGGGGAGGTGGAGAATGGGGGTTGCAGTCAGGTTGCCAGGTTAGTAAAATACCCACATTATCTATTTGATGGATATTTCCCCAAATACTCGATTCGAGTTATTATGAAAAATGTCATAATCATGACACCTGAGACTAGTACTAGAGGATTTTAGTACTCCATTCCTCTATTTTATTGTGTTTCAATCCCAGAGTGTATTTATCATATGTGCTAATATTGTCGTAAAAGTAATAGTAATAGCTGACTGAAATCAAGATACCATATGTTAACCAACAAGCAACAGCACTTAATGTTGGTTGCATATATAATATGATTACATGACACGTTTTTTAGGTATCATTGACTTATAAAGGCTTTCCTATACTGGTGAGTGTCAAATATCTGGCAACCCTACGCGCAGCTCCACTGCTACGTTTTTCTGGGCAGATAGAGACACGGCTGTGTGTGTGTCTGAGTGGGAGATGGACTGAGTGAGGGCGCTCTCTCGACCAGTGCTACCGATAGCATTGAAATACCCACAAGCTAGGTTGAAATAATTGACGATTTTAGGTCGCTGAATCAACAAGAAAAAATATAGTACCGTTATCAACCTTTCACATCCCACTCCAAACACACTAACACGGCATTGATGGTAATGTATGCAAGGAAACAACCGAGACTCGGCGATGGGTAAACATCTTTTTAACGTTACTTATTCAGATTTTCCTTTTCCTCGTAGCTACGCTTTGACAATCCGCCATTTTTACTGAAACCAAAATAAGTGTCTGGAAACTTGCACTTTCAGCTGTTGCGGCACTTTCAACTATTTTTCAACATTGACATTTGAAGCTTTATATTCACAACTGTTTTTCTTTACATTTGCAGGTGCGACCGAAGAGATTCTCAGCCCTATCAGGTACTTGTTAGCGAACTGTAGCCTGCTAGCTTGCCAGCAGCAAATAAGATTAAAATGGACACTCTAGTTCAGGCTTCTGGAAAGCACAACAGGCCCCAGTCAGTGCGGAAAATAACGTGAAAAGTACATGGTTTTGTTTGAAATTGCCGTCTGGACGCTGTAAATACTTCCTAACGTAAATATTATCAGGTAAAGACGACATAGCCCGAATGTATTCGTCGAATGCAGCTGTTTTGGAAAAGGTAACGTTACAGGCGAGTTTCGTTGCAGCTCTAAGCTAATGATAGCCTGTTACTGTTAGCTTGCTTGCTAGCCAGTCCGATTAGGGCCTGACCGCAATCTGTCATTTTAAGGATATAGCTAGCTAAGCTCTGGAAACACCAAAGTGCTCGAAATATAAACAGCAAAACAACGAATAAACAATTAAATTCAAAATATAGTTGATAAGCAATGACGAAGACGAATACTAGGCTGTCTGATAAATCGTTCTGTTTACTTCATCATTATTAGAAATTATAGATATGTCAGTATACATAAGTATATTGTTACCAATTGAGAAACTACTACAGCCATACCAGCATAGCTAATATGGCTATTTATCAATGTAGCACTAGAAAGAATAGAGAGATGAATTTGCTGCTTTCAAATCATAAATAATTAGCTGCTTGAATGCAAATTAATTCTTTAAATATTAAAATTTTGATGCGTGAGTACTTTGACAGATTGTAGTACTGTTGAACAGCCAAACATGGTGTTTAATAAGAGGGTAAAACTGGTTTAAAAGACCTTGTGATGGTGATAAAAGGATGAAATAATTATATATACAAGATACTAGATTGTAGTGAGGTGTTTGATTTGTGTCTACAGGCTCTCAAATATTCAACCAAGAGCCATCCAGGAGGGGACCACCGGCATGAAAAGATGCGAGACTCGTCAGATGTCACTCCTCCCTGCAAAATGCTCAGGAGGTCTGACAGCCCTGAAAACAAACACATGGACAGCACAGGGCACAGCAGAGCAAAGGCTGTCCATACGCACCGGGCCAGAGACAGGGATGGAGGTGAGACACAGTGGTTATTGAGGCTAAAATGGGTTTAGATTCAAAACAGATTGTTCACTTAAATGGTTACAGATGATGCTGTCACGTAAGCCGCTTCAACACTGAAACTCTGCAGCTGTGTAATTTATTTTTTTAACCCTCAGACATTAGTACAGCCTGTTTTTTATTTATGTTGTGAAATAGTAGGTATTCCAGCTGTTGTAGTTTTGGATCAAACAAGCATAACATAGATGCACTGATGAACTTTAGTAGCAACCCACCAAATTTGATCAAGCACTTTATCTTAACCGGTTGAGTTAACCCTAGCTGTCTGCAATTGATTGTGGTTTCTATAAGTGAAACCACAAACCTAGATGTTTTGTTAATGTGTTTAAATTTGAATGCAGTGCAGTAACATTACACACTGTTCAAGCATCCAGGCGTTGATAGAAGATATCACGTGAGTGGGGAATAAGTGTCTTTTTGCCTTGTTTAGATTTATATCTGAATTTGTTCAGTAGCCGACTTAGTACATTTTTCAAGGTTTGAATGGATTTTGAGTGATGGAAGGTGGAAACTCATCTATGGGTGGCAGTTTTAAATCTTATTGTACAGTGGCTTTTTTTGCTTTCCAAGATTATATAAACATAAGACAACAAAACGTTCCTCCATTTTTCAATATTTGATTAATTGGCAATTAGGGCTGATTCGAATGCTTCGAAGCTTCGACCATTGCCATGGTAATCAAGCTCTAAATCAGTATTTGAATGCTTCATATTTTTATATATATATATATATAAGTATGTAATAATAGAGTATAAATCCCAGAATAGCCCATGAAATAAGGAATACTACCACAACATTATTCATATTCAACATTAATTATTATTAGTTATTCTCAGACGGATATCGCAGATTGTTGTGTGTAGAGGTTTGTGTGTGTGTGTGTGTGTGTGTGTGTGTGTGCACAGTAGTGCGGCAGCGGCACTGAAACGGGAGATGGCGACAGACCGTCAGACAGAAGAACATGTCAGCCTGCTGCGTTGCATCGCAAAGCTTTGACTATTTCTCACCAAAGCCCAAAAAATAATGACAGCCCTATTGGCGATCAAGCAGTTGATCCATGTATGCGGTATAATTTTGGTGTGTGAGAAAAGCATTTTGCGATTTGGGGCTTAATCTTAGTTTAACGTGAGTATTGGGTTGAGTTGCCAAACATAATGTTTTGTGTAGCCGGTTTTTCAAAATGATACATTGATGCAACATTTCTAGGACTAATGTTGAACTACAGCAGTCACTGCAACAGCTGTCTACAGACAAAAGTCTACAAAACAACTGAGGATGTTCAGTATTACAGGGTTTCCCTTGCCTGATAGATGTTGGCAGTTGGTGGGTTAGTTTGTAGATCAATAGTTGAAAATCTGACACCGAGGAACACAAATAAAGTTAGGGGAATGTGTGTACAGTTTTTACGCAATGTAGGGTTGCATTTTATTTTGAGATATTTGATATTTTTTAGATTGACTGGTGTCTGAGGCTTCAGATACTGACATAGGCTGTTAAAAAACAATACCAAAGTAAGAGCTTTCATTATTTCAGCAGTCTTCTATTATTATGTGTAGCCAATAAGGGGTAGACTGTAGACATTTACCCTTAAACTGAGTGTTTGTTTTGGTTTAGACGGCATCAAACTAGGTTTCTAATATCTGCTTGACATGTCATGTCATAGCATAGCATTGCAGGTCAGGTGGTTATTATACAGAGGATTATCGGTCAAATCAAACTTAGATTTTAATGTATCAAGGTCAAAACAGCAAAGTGGTCATTAACAGAATTTTAACAAATGATGAACATAAATCATTGACAGCTTCTGAAGAACGGAAGAATATAGGTGTAAACAATGTTGATATGATAAGAATAGATGATATGATAATACGTGTATGTAACAAAAAGCACATGGATTACATTGGACAACTCTACCTTTTTTCAGTTTTCAGTTAACCAAAAGAATGATTTGTCATCTACCAAGATTTAATATCTGATTTCAAAGTTGAGCTGAGACACTATTGTGTACGGATGGGTCACTGATTCAGACCAGCATGAGCATGCAACTGATAGTTTTCAAAGTTTTTTTTAAAAGGAAGAGGGTATTAAATCATTACTTTTATATGTTCAATATAAATAACTATCTGTAATATGAAAGGTGTTGCTTGTAGAGGTGAACACAGAGAATTATCAACCAACTCTGCAATTTCCCTCAGCTCTATGGAGCATTTTGGTTTTCTGGCCCACGACTTAACTGTTTTGGTTGAGTCTCACTGCTGTCATCAGCCCTGTTTCCAGCCACAGCAGACAGTAACTAGCTAGTGAACATAGTGGAGCATTAGCGGCTAAAGACCCACCTGATATAAACATTCATCCATCCATTATGTGTAACAGCTTATCCCATTCGGGGTCACAGGGGGGCTGGAGCCGATCCGAAGGCAGGGTACACCCTGGACAGGTCGCCAGACTATCACAGGGCTGACACATAGAGACAGACAACCATTCACACTCGGATTCGCACCTACGGGCAATTTAGAATCGACAATTAACCTAAGTGTGGGAGGAAGCCGGAGGACCCGGAGAACTCCCACGCTAACACAGGGAGAACATGCAAACTCCACACACAAGCCCCAAGCCGGATTTGAACCTGCTCCTACCTAACCACTGCACCACCGTGCAGCCCTATAAACATTCAAATAAAAGCTAAATTAGCTCTTGGTGTGCTAGATGTGTTAACGGGCATTTGTTAACACGTTTGTCTTAAAAACTTTATAAAAGCCATCATGTGTCAAATGTGTGTGCTATTGAGCTTATTGAGGAGTTCTGCCATATTGCAGCTTGAAACGATTCGGCTGATCACTTCATGATCAGGTTGTAGCTTCAGGTTGTGAACATTATAGACTGCCACTCAAAAACATATTCAGCTTTCTTAGCTGAAAGGTAATAACAGATGTTAACTGAATTTTTCAGATTTTTACAACTTTAGTTACTTGCAAATGTTGACAGCTTAACAGAATAATATTTTATAAGGGATTTGATATGGTTTGGATCCTATAGGTTTAGAGCTGGGTATCGTTTAAAAAATTAAGATACCAATTCCAGTACCCTTAAAGTGATACCGATACCAATAGAGTACTTTATTCGATACCCATCATGTGAAGCTGTGTGTGTGTTCCACTAGCTAGATAATTGCTGCCACACTTCACAGCGCTCATACAGCGGTTACCGCTGGTAACGCTGTCCCCTGACCCACGGTGGTGGGATGCGTAACATAAGCATAACGTTCCGCCCCAGGTTAACACCGTTAGCTCCGTCAGCACTGTTGTTGTTGTTAGCGCTGTTTGGGCGGTTAGCACAGTTTGCTGGCTGCTAGCTGCTAGCTCTCGTATGCCGGCAGGCAATCTTGGCTTTATGGGTTGTAGCCGCTGCTGTAGTGGGCCAATCACACTTTGCATTAAATCGAAGAATGCTTGCGGTTAGTGGCTGCAAGTAAAACCATACATATGGTGATTATTTCTAGATCTGGGAACAAAAAGAATGCAATGCAGGTATTGTTTGCCTGAAGAAGTTTTGATACTACTTGGTACTGGGTTATTTTGGGCGATACCTTTGTTAAATGCTATCAAATCACAACTCTAGTCCCGAACAAGCTGGGAGCCATAGCCAGGGAGAGGCTAAGGAGGTTGGTACGATGGTCAGCGGGGGCAAACAACCACACTGGGCAGTGAGAATGAATTTCCTCTCCCTATACCACCAGTATTAGTTACAGTCTCAAATACTAGACTTTTCTGAGCAATTAGAAACTTATTGTTGCTATACTCTGGAGTCCTGTCAAACTTTAAAGCTCTTATGGTGAGCACATAAGGTGTCTTAAGGTGAACCTTTGAGTTTTAAGGATATATGAGAAACTGTAGTAGTCGTCAAGTAAGGTAGCCGGAATGTACTGATCCGGGAAGCAAATATGAAGGAGAATTGAGGATTGACGTGTATTGACGCTGGGAAATGGGACAGTGGCGTATTCTGATGCGTTGACGTGCATCAAGATACAGCCAGTGTGTGGGCTTACATAGAAAACAATGGATGTGGGTCCTTTGACGCACATCATGCCTTGCCGATGTGTGCTGCCCTTTAGAGCTCTGTTTCCTGTTATCAACTCTGTGCATAATGAGTTCTGTGGAGCGTAAAAAGGATGAATCAAAAGCTGTTAGGAAAGCCAAACCATGCAAGCTCATTAAATGGTCTGTTGTCAATTCAGCTACAGGTGAGAGTCCTGTATAGGTTGTTGGCTTCCCTATATCTTCTAATAGCAGGCTGGGGAATGTGTAGTCTATTACAAACCATTTCTCGTAATTTGCACCAGCAAAGATACCATCTGTGTTTTTACTGATGAGGATGGCACAGGCGCAGTTTGCGTTGGTTCAGGGGGCTCACTGAACCCCCTAGAAATGCATCTATATTTTTTATTATAACACAGAGCTAATAATTTATTGTAATGATAAATAATATCTACCTTGTTGTGTTTTCTTATTGACAGAATAAGAAACCAACAAGATAAGAAGATAGATTCGTGGTCTTGTTATTTACTTATAGCCTAATAACATCGGACACTCTCTGTCCACACACCGTTAAATATGCACTTTCTGTTACGCCATGTAAACAAACCACATACCTATCAGCTGTGTGGTCAAGATCAGACTAGAGATGTAGCCACTTAAAAGATGGGTGAGTAGTACTTGCTATCTTCCAAAGTTTGTGTTTTTTAATGAGGAGGTATTGTACAGATAACTCCTCATTTCAACTTAACGAATCAGCCGTTCCTCGTCCGTCGGGGCGCTTTCAAAGCGAGCGTCAGGAATAAATAGAAACAGAGTTTCAGAAAAAAGGTTCAGCTCAAAGCGTTGCGCCGCGCAGCGGGTCGTCGCTCGCAACCAGTTAGGACATTTCAATAGAGAACAATGCAATCAAACTGATTTTATCTGCGACGCTTGCTTGCGTTGCATTCTGTTTGGAGGGTGTAATATGTAGGCTCCACGCATTCCAATACACTAGACCTCTACATTGTACACATTACATTCCCTCTAGATTTTATTTTGTGAACCCCCAACCTTAAATTTCAAACTGCGCCTATGGAGGATTGGTAATGTACTCATGTATTGTTCATGATTCTGTAGCAGCAATGGTGATGTTAAAATGGTGGTATTATGCCAGAGAGGGCTGTGAAAGGAAAGAGTGATTGGTCATTTATTTACAACTAGTCCTGTCTGGTTGACAGTGTGAGAATAGTTGTAGATTTGAAATCCAAAATCTAAATGCAGCTTTTTTTCTTACATGTATGCCTAAGAGAGATGCAACCGTCCTGAAGTCAGTGTAAACCATCAAAAAATTGTAAATGTTATACTTTTACTTTGTTATTGTCGTCAGTAATGGTATTTGCATAAAATCACAATTATCAAATGATAAGGAGCTAAATGATTGGCATTAGTATTCATAATTTCTATGTTATAAGCTGCTTACAGCTAATGTTAGTGTTAGTAAGTGAAACAGGTCATAATTCCCTCTATCTATTTTATGTTTTGCACTTTTTTTATTTTATTTATTTTATATTGCTGTGAAAACATCATCAAACAACTGTATTTATTCAAGTTTCTCGCCAAGAACTAAATTCTACAAGATTACATTTGAACACATCATGATTTGTGCCAAGGTAAAACTATCATGCAGCACGTGTGTAAATGTGACCGGCAAAAAATATGAAATATGAGACTGATCAGCCGGTCACCAGTAATAGCCAATCAGCTGAAAAACGTCCGGCTTCAATCGGCTGCCGATCGATCTGTGCATTTCTAATGCCTAATACCTGAATTACTTGTGTTCCTCAAGCCAGTGTTACTAATAAGTAACTAACGATGTCCCCATCATCCTTGATGTCTTAATAGTGTCCAAAACCTGTTGGTGGATCAGAATAATTTATTCGAAAAGAGCTTTAAATATGTTGCGGGGGTTCGAAAGTGGTTTATTGTAGAGGCGCCCTACTTCACCTTAAATATAGAGCACCTCCACTAACATCAGAAGGAATTACTATGTTTCTAAATTCAAATATTTAAACTGCCATCTAGTTAGCCAGGTCCATTTTGAATCCATTCACTAGTTGGTAAAATACCTGGGATCTTTAAACTCAGAGGATAACAACTCTCTTACTGATCCTTCTCGCTCTTTTAGTGTTAGCAAAGACAAGTGCAGAAAACATTCAGGTAGTAGGCGTCTCATTTGTAGCTGGCCCTGACTGTCACTTTCACCTGTTAAAATGACAAACATCATCGGCAGTAGATTAACACCAGCTGTAGCTAATTAATGTTCTGTAATGGCTAAAATTTCACTTTTGGCTGCTGTCAGGTTGGTTGCTCTCTGCAAGCAGCGTGTCTGTACTCGGCCAAGGATTGGCTGTGAGTGATCAGACACATCGCTCTTAAACACCACTGTGTGATAGTGAGTGGACTGTGTGTTTAGTTCAACAAGACCAATAAAGTGGCGACTTTTCTCTCGAGAAATTACCTAGTTAGTCGCATCACAGCCATTTCAGAAGAATCTTCGAGTTAAACTTTTATGCAAAAAGCATAATCATTGATACTTAAACTACTGTACATCACCTTAATAGTTTTATATCAGAATCTCTAGTATTTTGAGCAGCGTTTTTCCACCTCCCCAAACCAATTTAGTACCCATCAGATTTTGAACACATTTCTGAAGTTCCAATACAAAAAGCTGCTGAAATAGAAGCACTTCTTAGTCCAATGATGCTTTTTTTTTTTGCGTCACTTTTTAATCCACACTGACATCGTTAATTGAAACTGCTGGCTGCTGTCAATTTTGCATGTTCACTTGTGGGTCACTTACTGTATTTACAGCACTGTGTGGTTGCACTGTTTAAATGGAGCATAATGCACAGCTGCCTTACAGAGAGCAAGAAGAAATGGACCAGGCTTTAGATCACAATCCTTTGAAAACTGACCTGTTGTGCAGATTGGCTCAGGACAAGCGTTGTTATTTAATTCCCTATCATTAAGTTGACTCTGCTAATAGTCTTGAAACTGAACTAGAAACTTACTAGAAAAACAAAGGATTAATAACACAGGTGTGAGAGCCAGTAGGTCTCATCTAGAGGGTTAACACCCATTTATGTGCCGCCGTAGCGTACTCTGTGTTGGGCCGCCTGTCCTTGGTGTAAAAGAGGTTTTGGACAGAACACCATGTACCTAATGTGATCTGTTACACCAGCAGATTAAAATATCAAAGGTCAGTCTAAAACACACCCAGAGTGCAACACTGTCCAAGCAATGACTTTCAGAGTTTGGAAACATGCCTCAAGGAAACCCAGTTTGGAACTGTAACAACCCCTGAATGCCCAGAGGCCTGTACTACGAAGCAGGATTTGGCGTTATCGAGGTATCTTCAGGGTTAACCGTGGGTTTTCCGTCCTACGAAGGTGGATCACTTCTTACCGGGGTAGATCGCCATGGTAACTTATGCTGAACAGCTAACCTGCTCCGGAGCAGGCTATGTTCCAGATAAGAGATCAACTCGTATAAAAGCACTGCCTACTGACCAATCAGAGCTCAGTGCGTGGATCGTATGGTAATATTACAGTAATACGAAGAAGTTTAAGTCATAATCCAGGCTAAAAACAACACAGTTTACACTGACAAATGCAGGAAGGACAGCTGGATTTATGCTGCGGGTGTTTACCGCTTTGAATTATATTTTTATATTTATTTTTTTTACTTGGTCTTGAATCCGTTTCACACTGCCGGAGAAGGAGACGCACCTGAAAGAAGGTTTAAATAGTCATACACGCCTCCTACGTAAAAATGGGTATAAGGAGGTGTAACCCATCCATACATACCATGTCTTATAGCTATTTATATCTAGACGACTTTATCCGACTTTTGAGTGTTCCGTTAAACTAATAAGTCTGTTAATTGACGCATTCACACATCGGGAGTTTTTTCTTTTGCCAGCTGTCCTTCCTGCATTTGGCAGCTTCAACTGTGTTACTATTAGTCTGGATTATGTGTTTAACTTCTTCGTATTTGTCTAATATAGTTTACTCTACCTTTGTAATATGTGCCGCTCTGCCTGTTTGTCTGTCTGCAAGTCAGTAGACATGTCCATGTTAGTGATTGGTCAAATGTTGCAAACACCGACCCGTTAATGTGAACGCGCTCGTAACCAGATAGAGAGACCCTGGGTTGACTTACTGAGTTGATAACCACCGTCGTAGGACCGTTTAGCGGGATCTCATTTGTTAGGGTTGGTTAAGCCAGATAACGAGTAGATACCCTGAGTATGTTGGACTCGCTTCGTAGTACAGACCTCAGATGTTGGTTTGTGCTGTTTCCAAACATGGTTGTGGATGATGAGAACTAATAATTGAAGTTCTCAGTTATTGCTCATCAATGCACAGTTGTGAGAATCATTATGTTTCTGGGGAAAATGTTTTATTAGTGTTTTGCTAAACTGATTTGTCCAACAGTAGTTGAGGCAAGGTTTGGGATGGGCCTGTCTAGCTTAAAATGAGCAAAATCCGTTTCTTTTTCATCAGCTTCAGTTATCTGTTTTAGTATTGACTAGGTCTGTCAAAGTTAACGTGATAATAACGCGTTAACGCAAATTCGTTTTAACGCCACTAATTTCTTTAACGCATTAACACAACTTCCAATTTTTAGGTCGTAGCGGAATCCATTGGCACCAACCTTGTCATGCTAGCTTGTCGCGAAGGAGGTTAAATAACGCTCCAAACTTGCGCTAAATTTTGGCAGGAAAAACTGTCATGGCCATTTTCAAAGGGGTCCTTTGACCTCTGACCTCAAGATATGTGAATGAAAATGGGTTCTCTGGGTACCCACGAGTCTCCCCTTTACAGACATGCCCACTTTATGATACTCACATGCAGTTTGGGGCAAGTCATAGTCAAGTCAGCACACTGACACACTGACAGCTGTGGTTGCCTGTTGGGCTTGAGTTTACTATGTTATGATTTGAGCATATGATTTGAGCATATTTTTTATGCGAAATGCAGTACCTTTGAGGGTTTCTGGACAATATTTGTCATTGTTTTGTGTTGTTAATTGATTTCCGATAATAAATATATACATACATTTGCTTAAAGCAGCATATTTGCCAACTCCCATGTTGATAAGAGTATTAAATACTTGACCAATCTCCCTTTAAGGTACATTTTGATCAGATAAAATAATTTGCGATTAACTATGGACAATCATGCAATTAATCGCCATTAAATATTTTAATTGACTGACAGCCCTAATATTGATACAAAAAATGTTTGTCTCTGATGCCCAGTAAGCTCATCTGTTGATTGTCATTCATTGCCTAGCTGCAGGTAAAATTATAAAATGCCCTATTAAATGCCACAGTTCACAAGCTGAAGCATTTATTTTGTGCTACTGGTCATGCCACAGATTGTTGCCGGTCCTGTATGTGTACAGATTGCCATAGACTGCTCCATATTGCCACAAGGACAGTAGTGCTGCTCAGTGCATCCTTCCTCTCCTTCTGCTGTAAAACCTTGTCACCAGAGGTCTTTAATTCAAGCGTGCCTTCCCTGCCGTGGTCGGCCTCACTGACATGTAATTATACCCCCAAAGCAATTTAAAAAATGTTACAAATGTCAAAATATCCTCAAGTGCTTACACTTGTAGCATGTAATGATAGTTGGGCAGAGCTGAGAAGATGGGATGAACAAAAGCAGGTTCAGTCTTGCCATCTGATTGCTACACTTGTTCTGTTACCTGTAACGGTGTTGGCGGCGTTTTCAGATCAGAATCATCAGGAGGGCAGCTTATTATTGGGACACATTTTTAAGTAATGCTGTTACACTAATGGATTTGTGGAAATAGATCTTGATTCACATTCTGGAGCGTTTTCTGTTTTTTAAAAAAGAATAATGATGGGGGCGCCGCTGTAGCTCACCTGGTGGAGTGGGCGCCCCATGTACCAAGGCTGAGTCCTTACTGCAGCGGCCCAGGGTTCGAATCTGATCTGTGGCCCTTTGCTGCATGTCATCCCCTCTCTCTCTATCTCCCACTTTCATTACTAACCCTCTCACACTATCAATAAAGGCATTAAAAAGCCCAAAAATAATCTTTAAAAAAAAAAATGATGCTGCGCGACTATGCTTTTAAGTTGCCCTTCCAAAATAGGGTGCCATTTTTACATTATCGTGGCAATTTTGCATACATATGGAAAAAACACACTTTTTGAAATTGACTGCACTATAATTTAGACAATCCCATAAGAACATGGTGAAATCTTGTGTCGTCAATCCAAAATAGTGGTCCTGGATCTCCTTGTGAGACTCCACCGATAGCAGACAGCAGATTTAGAGCTTTGGAGTTGGTTTGTGTCAAAATTATGGCTGTCAGAAATGTATGACCAAAATCCCACAGTGTGACTGCTGCTACTACCCACATTTACAAACCAACAAATTCCAATATGACATAACATTAACCAAAATATACTGGCAGGCTAGCGTAATGCTACGGCTTCACAATCCTCCTCTTTTGAGGTTTCAATGCATAAAAGTGCCAGTGCTTTGACCACAACTTGTTTATTATTTTGCTAAATTTATATGAGAGCGGCACAGATGGAGGATGTTAGTTGATGACATGTTTCTGCTCCAATCTTTTTTTTCTATTTACATTGTAGCTCTGATTATCAGTCATTCACTGCACCATCTGACATGCCTCAAAAGTGGTATTGCACAGTCTGATATAGTTTGCAACCAAGACTTTTTAACCCCATCATGCACAGTGTGACATGCAATAAAATTGCAAGATGGTTATTGCATTTTCTATATATTAGGGGTGTAACGGTACACAGAAGTCACGGTTTGGTCCATACCCCGGTTTAGGAGTCACTGTTCGGTGCGAGTTCGGTACAGTGGGGAAAAAACAAATGCATAAGGATACTTTGGTTTCATTTAGTTATAACAGACAGTAGGGCAAATGTCAAAGACAGACACAATCTTCTTGCTGGGGACTGAGGTAGCATTTTGCCCACTGGCAACTTTGGTAAACGATTTTCATTATAAAAATAAGTAACATTTCAAACACTTCTATATTACCCTGAACAAACACTTTCCCAAAAGGCAACAGGTAACAATGGGCTTTAAAACTGAAAAGCATCACTTGTGCTATGAAACTGAAAATACCAAAATACATAGAATAATAATAATAATACAATTTATTTATGGGTGCCTTTCAAAACTCACAAGGTCACCTTACAAGGCAGAGTTATAAATGGATAACAATGTAACAATCAATAATAAAAAATAACAAAACAAATTTACAGTGTGTAAAACGTTATGTACAGAGGATTCGTGGGACCAGATGGAAAATGATCACAGTGAATATGCCAGTTTAAAGAGATGTGTTTTGAGACGAGATTTGAAAGTGGAGAGAGAGTCAATGTTACGGATGTCTGGTGGGAGGGTGTTCCAGAGGCGGGGGGGCAGAGCGGCTAAAGGCTCTAGACCCCATGGTGGTCAAGCGGGCCGGTGGCGCAGTGAGGTGTATGGAAGAAGAAGACCTGAGAGTGCGGATGGGTGTGTTGATATGCAGGAGTTCAGAGAAGTACTGGGGAGCGAGGTTATGCATGGCCTTAAAGGTGAGGCGCAGAATCTTGAAATCAATGCGGTATTTAACCGGGAGCCAATGAAGATGCTGAAGGACAGGAGTGATGTGATTAATGGAGGGGGTTCTGGTGATGAAGCGAGCGGTAGAGTTCTGGATAATAAGTTCTTGGATAATACAAAATAAAACATGTGCATTGGGAGTAGGGCTGACCTGAATGCTTGAAAGCTTCAACCGTTGCCATGGTAACCCACCTCCAAATTTGTATTTGGATGCTTCGGGTTTTTATATATATGTATATATATATATATATATACGTATGTAATAATGTATAAATCCCCAAATAGCCCATGAAATAAATCCCACAACATGATTCATTATTCATATTCAACATTAATTATTATTGGTTATTCTCAGACGGATATCGCTGTTTGATGGTGTGCCTGCGTGCGTGTGTACAGTAGTGCGGCAGTGACACTGTCCCGGACACTGAAACGCGGGAGATAGAGACAGACAGAAGAACATCAGCCTGCTGAACCGTGCCGCGAAGCTTAGAAATCCTCAGAATATTTCTCTGCGAAGCTTCGAAGCCCAAAAAGTGGTATTCGGGACAGCACTAATTTGGAGGAGTGTTTCAATTATTTCCGCCGTGACTATACTTAAACATTCGGCACATCTGGGTGATGCCGTTGAATGTGCATTAGCATGTTCGAGGTGTGTTCATTCACATCCCCTACAACAGTGAAGCAACAGCGACTCTCCGTCCTTCTTGTACATAACTCTCTCTCCGTTGCTGTTGTAGCTGACCAGGAACCCGCTCCGGCGTTTAATTTGCGCTCGTTATAGTGTGATGTTGCTAACGTCGTACAGCTAAAAGTTTAGTTTGCGCTTGTGACCTTTGGTTCCATATTACGTGCATCAGTCTACATACCGTGCACCAGACCAGTGACCACCTTACTGTGACTGTTCAGGACGAATACACAAACTGTTACAGCCGTACTATATACTCCAATAGAAAGTTGTGAAATTGGTGTTACAGTATTTGTTGTCTTTGCACAACAAGAATATTTTTTTTGTTGCTGAGCATACGTTTAAAAGTTATAGACGTTCAATATTTGACCACCGTTTTTCTGAGTGTAGACGGCCTCAGGCTGCTGTGGGCATTTTGTTGTAGCTCTCAGCCAGGCTTTTTTTACATTTTATATGTATGAACTTGGCACGCTGTTGTTATTGGCTGTTACTGATGGTGTCTTTCCCTCTTGTTGTGTTTTGTTGCAGGGACCAGTTATTCTCCACAAGAAAATTCTCACAACCACAGTTCCCTTCATAGCTCCAACTCACATTCTAATCCCAGCAAGACCTCAGACACAGTAAGTGTTGCTTCTACCTTAACACAGGGGCAGATGATGGACTAAACATCATTTTTCCAGTACAGCAGCCTGAATTCTTTCATGGTAGTAGCTGCTGTTCTGTAGTTTCACAGCTTTGATATTTGGTTTCATTGTTGTTGTTGTTGTTGCTGTTGTTGTTGTCGTTGTTGTTTTTTTTCCCTGTTTAAAGGTGTTTTTGGGTTAAGTTTTTCCTCATCCGTTGAGAGGGTAACTGTTGAGGACAGAGGGTGTTGTATCGTGTACAGATTGGAAAGCCCCCCTGAGGCAAATTTGTGATTTGTGATATTGGGCTAGACAAATATAAATGACTTGACTTGACTACTCTTGATGTAAAGATGAAAAGCGTTAACACATGCACTACTTTGATAGCAATGATAACATCTTGGAAAATTGTAGTATTTTATATTGTCAAAGGAAAACTGGGCACAGGGATTAATACAAACATCAGTTAATGGCAGAAAATTAACTAGCTTTTCATTTCCTCTAATCAAAATGTTTTAAGTAAGATTAAAGGTCCGTCATTTTGTTTCTCATCTTTATAATGTTAGTTCTGTTCTTACATGCTTACACCACTAGTCTCAATTAAATCATTTTTAGTTCTCCTCTTACCCTCATTTGCTCCATTTTAATTGACAAAGAAAGTATTTCCCAAGTAACCCCGTTAAGTTAATAAATGTGATTTAGTCAATGATGAATAAGGCAATATTTATATTATATAATACATTATGATGCTAATCTTTAAACACATAAACTGGGTCTATATAATCCTGTTGTTAAACACCGCATCACTAAGGAGTGTATGTCACAGCCGTTTCGTTATCTGCGATCTAATGTGCAGTTGTTGAACAGTGTCGATAATCTGTGTATTGCCACAAAGAGGGATCAGTGACACTCTTTATTAGGACTGTCAAAGTTAATGATAATAACGTTTAACGCAAATTCGTTTTAACGGCACTAATTTTGTTGGGCTTGAGTTTGCTGTGTTATGATTTGAGCATATTTTTTATGCTAAATGAAGTACCTGTGAGGGTTTCTGGACAATATTTGTCATTGTTTTGTGTTGTTAATTGATTTCCAATAATAAATATATACATACATTTGCATAAAGCAGCATATTTACCCACTCCCATGTTGATCAGAGTATTAAATACTTGACAAATCGCCCTTTAAGGTACATTTTGAACAGATAAAAAATGTGATTCATTTGCGATTTATTTGCGACTTGTCACGATTAACTATGGACAATCATGCGATTAATCGCGTTAATATTTTAATTGATTGACAGCTCTAGTGTTTATGTGAAGTTATTTCCAGTTTGCCTTTGCTTCAGTAATGGATCCTTTTCTGTCTCTTTCTATGGGTTTGCCTTACAATATTGACAACACAATGAAGTGTAAAATGGTAACAGAATGCAGGAAATGAGCACAAATGCCAGCCTCAGTACAATGGAGCTTTTTAAATAGCAAACTGTTTCACTGTGGTTACCTTAAGAATCTCTTTTTATAAGCCTTCCCTCCCACTTAAAAAGCTTCTGTTGATATCGCTGGTACATTTCAGATTTCATTACAAGCTCTTGCATCACATCCCCTCAGCACACTAAACACACAATTGTTTTCTGTCTGGCTGGCCTCATGTTCCTAAATATTTGCTCTTCTTCTCAGCCTCACGAACCGGGTGACGACTGGTCAGAGCACATCAGCTCATCTGGAAAGAAATACTATTACAACTGCAGGACAGAGGTGTCCCAGTGGGAGAAGCCCAAAGATTGGTTGGAGAGGTAGCTGTGACTCAAACCACTTTATTTTGAATTGTTAATCAGTGTCACGTAAAGGTCGTATACATGACTAATATCTGTTTACATGCACGCTTGTATCTGTGTTTCACAGAGAGCAGAGGCAAAAAGAGGCAACAAAGACTGCGGTTGTCAACAGTTTCCCCAAAGACAGAGACTACAGAAGGGAGGCTATGCAAGCATCGGCAGCCCCTGGCTTCACTGCTGCTAGTGAGTGTTACAACACATGTTACCCTCATCACCAGTCTGCTTCCACTGATATTAATGAATCGCATGTCTGTATATATTTTGTTGCTTGGCTTGGCTGGCCCAAAATATCAAGGATGAGTGTTTTCTTAGTACAAATCTGCTTGAAAGCCTAGCTTAAAGTCAAAGTGAAACGGAAGTTAGAGCGTCTTTAGCTTTTGTACTGTGAGTATTCCCCAGTGAAACGGTGTACAGTTACAAAAGGGATTTAAATCCTTTGCATTTGATTGGACCGCTAAAAAGTGGGCGAGCTTAGAATGAAGCGCGATACTGAGCTAGTTGCAAATAGATTGATGGATGGTTGATGTCATGATATTATTGGTTCGGTTGAAATTAGCTTACGTAAGCACACGTCATACTTTGTTTTACAGGAAGAAAAGATTATTGTATTTTGATATAAGAATACAAAGAATTTTTTTTTTTTTTTTAAATGTTTTTTGCATATATTGTTAAATAGGTGACCGGGGATGTGACATTTTTCATTTCATCTCAACTTCAAGCATTGTTGTTGTTATTTGTTAGTCGATGATGAATGTTTTTGAGCTGATCTATGGCTGATGAATGCTAAGAACTGCTTACCAAAAGACTGAGACTACAAATGGCTGAACCATGCATGCTGATGTGGCTTTAAGCAACAATACTGTGGCTGTGCACTAAAATTAATGTGGTGATCCATCTGATTGAACCACGTTGGACCGAATCCATTACAGTCAGTTGGTGTTTACAGTCAAGAGATGAAATGATTGTTTGAGATGGTGAATTATTCTAATCAGTTTTCTGCTGATAAAATTCCTACCTGTTGTTCTCATTCAGATTACTTTAACCCTCTGAGACCAACAATAGACACGTTTTTGTCTTTTTTAGGGGGGTACAGGGGGTCTTTAGGGGGAGATAGTAGGTCAACAGTAGATGTCACATAGAAGTGGTGTATATCAACTGAAAGCTGGGAGCCTGAAGATTAATTTGAGATGCAGCTCAGCACTGTGTGACAAGTTGTTTTTTTTTAGTCATAAATCAGAAATAAACATGAAATAATTAATTAATTAATTAATTAATTAATTAAAATGAAATGTATAAGGGTTTAGAACATTATGATCGAAGTATACGATGACCATTCCCATGCTCTATTATGTCTCTTAAGTTGTTGCAGCAATTTTTTGGTTGATACCATTTGTTACACAGATTTGGTGCTAAATTTACCCATTTTTTACCACTCAAGAATTGATAAAAAATGATCAATAATCCCTCCAAAATACCAAATTAAGACACCAAGACCTTGAGGAGCACCATAGAAAAAGCCATGCTGTGATTTGGTATCAAAAACTTTGGACATTTTGAGATTTCTGCTAGAATTGCATTTTTCGGCAATTGGATGGCGAGCACTTCTGTTCTGGAAACTGCTCAGAAAGCCCCTAATTGTCAATCTACCTAGGAAAGCCATCCATCCTCTGAATGCCATAGGTCTCTAGTTTGTGGCTATAAAGTTTCATGAGGCTGTGATTATCCTAGAGGTCACCACAGGTCATTTTATACAGTGAGGTCAAGTTTCAAAAAATGGTCTCACTACAAAGAAATGGCTACTATGGCAACTAACATCATCACACATGAATACAATTGGGCTCTTTGGATCCACAAGAGTCTCAGCTTTACAGTGATACCCAATTTATGTAATTCCAAGACAGAAATATTCAAACACATCATTTTTAGAATAGGCGAAAATAACACATTTATACTGCATGAAAAAAACTGCATGGTGTTTGCCCAAAACTGCATGTGATTATCATAAATGGACATGTCTGTAAAGGGGAGACTTATGGGTACCCATATAACCCATTTTCATCCACATATCTTGAGGTCAGAGGTCAAGGGGACCCCTGTGAAAATGGCCATGCCAGTTTTTCCTCGTTAAAATTTAGCCCAACTTTGGAGCGTTATTAAGCCTCCTTCCCGACATGTTAGAATGACATGGTACCAATGGATTCCTTAGGTTTTCTAGTTTCATATGATATCTGTAGCTTCACTCTAACTCTAAACCTGCTAGAGCCTCTGAAAGACAGTAGAGTCGCCCCCCGCCCCGCAGATCTCTTAGGGTTAAGCATAATTTTATGGCTAGGACCATTGATCATGTTGTGAGTGAGCAGGAGAAACGATAATAAAAACTGGCTTAAAAAAGCAAGCCAACAGAGAAAATATTGTAGTGTGCTATGTGTGACGGTTGCATTAGAATCCGGTTCATGAAGTTTCAATGCAAAGCTACAGCTCACCTGAAGTTCACCTCACAAGTTCACTCACCTCAAGCTCTCTACGCAGAGTTCTTCTTGCCAATGGTTCTTCATCCACCATCTTATCCAAACTTATAATGTTTCCTTAATTCTTTTAGCCTCACATCACCAGACCAAATTGCAAATGCGATTTAGTCTGGAACCTCTCGTTTTCGATTTCCATGGGGCGTTATTAAAGGGTGTAGACCAAAATGCCTTTAAATGCAATTGGATAGTCCTACAACCATTTAGAGCAACATAGCGTGACGTAGCGCGGATCGACAAAAAACAAGACTCGGTCAAAACCGAGTATATGGCTGGACCGTATATGGTCAGTATGTGAATTTGTGGCTAAATTGTTACACAAATAGTCAGTGGTCATGTCTATAATGTTAAATCCAGTAAGTCTTTCTTAATGTACTGCATAGCATGACATAGGCCCTGTTCAGACCTGGTATTAACGTGCGTCCTCAGTGAACGGATCACAAGTGGACAGCTCTAAGTACAGGTGGGAATGCACTCAATACACATTGAGGACGCATTGAGATCAGATCTTTCAGACCACATTCAGAGGTGGTCTGGGCCACATATGGCCACAGTCTTTTAACAGTGTGTAGTGAATGTGTCCTGGACCACATTAAGGACCGCCTACTCAACTGACGTCCCGCTGGGATCTGCTGGTCTCTGAGCTCCTCGGGTGAATGAACAGGCAGACAGGGGCGCTTGTCAGCATGGAAATGGCCACTGTGCTCTACTGTATCCTGTCGGTACAGCTATATTTCTTAAAATATATTTGACGTCCGGCCGCCCGTCCGTCTGCCCGCTCGCCTGCCCGCTCTCTGGAGCTATGTGCCCCGCGGTTGTCTTGCAAAAGCAGCGGTGCTGGCCGCGCAGAGGTCCCTGGGGACCGCCGGTACAACAACCTTTTATTTTTTTCTGAACCACTGACACACCCCCCTGATCACCACAGGACTGTCCTTTTCATTTTGGAAGAGCAACGGCCAATGAGGAACTCCAACACTCGGCCGACCAATCGTGTAACTTCATCACTCAGTCACTCAGTGACAGACTTTTGCGTTTGTAGGGCTGGCCCTCTGCGGTCCAGCCAAAAATGTAAACGGACTACAGAGTGCAGCTGTAATGATGTAGCATCAATATGTCTGTGAACGAGTGTTGCCATTTTACCATCAGAATGTTTTTACTTTGCCTGGGAACCAGCCGCATCTACGAGCTCATATTTTATTGGCTCTGGCAGATGCATTTGTGATTTGGTCTGGCAATGTCAGGCTACGAGATAGGGGCTTCAACAGAAAGTTCCACATCAGCTGCAGCCTTCTTGGTTGTTTTCGAAAGTGCCTCAACGGCGCTCCTCTTTTCAGTCACCGTCTCAAACACGCTCCATATTAGATAAATGTGTTTTATTCGCCCGTCACATCTCAAATTGCTGGAAATCTGTCCAAAGCAGAGGGGGACCAGACGCTTCGCTGCCCAGATATTAACGGCCGCTCAAGTATACTTGGTGACCCATTTTAAAAATTTTTTATTTATTTTTTTTATCTGTCCGAAAAAACAACGATATCCGCGATCGATTAACTAGAGGACAAGTAGCGATGGAGGATGTTCCCACTGTAACTAACTGAGTGCTGCGTCACCCTCGTTGGACTGACCGGCTTCTAGTGACACATTACGCACAGATGAGGTTCATTCCCATCCAGAACGCAGTGATTGTTTTTAAGAATCTTGTAAGCCAATGTTTTACTGCATGATTTGTTGTTGAACATAACAACGTTGTTGTCGCTGATCCTTCTCTGTGACAGTGTAATACTCCCACGCGGTCGACTTTTTCTTTCACTTTTATTTGTAAACAAACCACACGTGCAATGCACCCCGTCGTCGTGTCCAGCCCGTGGCTTCTTCTCTGAATCAGCAGCTGGTTACTGTTTCCGAGACCGACCGAAAATAACAAACACAACATTTAGCCGGCGCAAAATTGATGCGACACAATCGATAAACATCAGCCACTGCCACCGGCAAAAGTCATCTTATTGCCGATAGGCCGATGGCAGTCAACAAGGCGAATATCGGCCCATGCCGATCGTCGGCCAATAAATCGGTGCATCCCTAGACGCAATTCTAATTGTAGTCTGCATATCATCCAGAGTGTTGTACCCGTTCAGTATGTGCTCCTATCTGGCTGTCAACACTAAGAGTCTGTGTATCTTGGTGGAAATAGCTGAAGTGTGAGGTGTCTGGTCTGTTGTGATTCAACAATCTTAAGGTCTGTTCCCAGCTCACGTTGTTCACATTGTTGTGGCATATATACGAGTGCCAAACAGGAAATACTCAGCATTGCATCACAGCACCTGAAATTAAAGATTCCCACAGGTGCAGCTGTCTTCTGTTGTCGTTAGAAAAAAATCACCCAAGGCTGCTACAAGGCAATTACAGGCAAAATGTTTTATACTATATTTTTATACTAATATTTTTACTACACAGTGGCACTCCTCCTATTAAGCTACTCGAGCTATCATTGAATAGATGTTATTTATCATGAATAACCTGTTTCTGAACACCTACTCCCAAAGACACTTCTCCTTAAACAGACCTGACACAATTGTGTTCATGAAAAAATGCTTTGGAACGTCTGAACCATAGAACGACAACATACAAAGACACAAAAACAAACTTGAAGTTTAGTGGTATTGCTGCATTCGTTAATTTGCGACAACCTGCCATTACCACGGCAATCCGCTGTCCATAACATTGCGTCATTTATCAGTATTTCCCAGCAGTCCTTCTGTTAATCAAACATTGTCATGTTGACATTGTCACAGCGGGAGCCCCTGTTCATTTGCGATGGAAAGCTAATGTTATTCATGTGTGGAACTACAGATCAACATTAGCTGCACATACTTCATAATAAATGCTTCATAATATGACGGCAGGGTTTTTTTAGGCTCTGCAAACCTCAGACTTGCATGTAATGAAGACAGGTCTTATGGACACTTGGAGGGCAGCTTGCCCGTAGTATCGACACTGCTCACAGCTGCTCAGCCCTGTTTATAAGGTCTTTAGGTATACACATTACCAGAAATTCTACAGCAGGCACTGTGTGTTGCATGTATTAGATGAGGTGGATGGAGAATTCCTGCCGTCAGGTCTGATGTGGCAAAAAATGAACTGAAGCTGACGTGAAGCTCCACAGTGTTCGTTTACAGGACGCTCTGTTTACATGGAGCTTGTTTAAACTTTTCAATTATGTCAATTCTTAAAATGATTCACTTTTCTCAGGTTTTTAATGATTTCATTTTTGATACATTTGCAACAGTTTGAAAGACTTTAATTTGTCAGTTTTGGATAAGTCAAGTTTGACTTGGACAGATAAATCAACAATAATCCATCATTTTGAAATCTGAAAAAGATCAGGTTGTAAATACCACTTGAAGGCGCTGTATGAAGTTTTGCAGGTTTACGCTGGACTATTTTTTTGACGGCCAATGTGGCCGTTAATATTCCAGAATTCCGGCCATATAGAACAACTACCAGATACATGTTTTAAATAGCCATATAATAGCCTGCATTTGACATACCTTGAAAATAAATTGAATGAAGAAGCGGTCTAAAAAAAAAAATAATAGACTGGTCTGTCCTATTTCCGTGTTTGTCAAATTCAAAATAGTGTTGTGTGGCTGGTAAGGCTGTAGCCTACCGAAGAGTTTGAAGCTTCATTCATAACGTTGACATTCAAATTATGATTAATACCTTACCGAAGGTAATACCTTGTCTTGGCAACATATCATATAGGTCACACAATATTAAGCTATTTAATATGCGATTAATGAATTTATTTATTTGGCATATTTCCCAAAGGACATTTTGGCCGTTGATATTTTCATCTGCCTGACAACTACATGTGGTACTGGCTAAAAGCCGGCATATTCCGGCTAATATAAACCCTGGCTGTATGATTCTTAGTTTCAGTTTGTAATATGGACAGGATTACAACTTTGGAGAGCTATCACAGTGGCAACTATCTAACTAACATCTTTCGATGGACGATAGCGAGGTACTCCGTTGAAAGTTGCAAAGTAGCCTACCAGGAATGTGCGCTTTCATTTATGTGATTGGTCACCACAGTGTTTGACCAGATGAGGTTGTATTGTGTTGCAAAAAAAACGCAGTGTCATCTGACAATAAAGGTTGAACCTGGCTCAACTTTTGCCAAACGCTCCTGCACCATGCTATGTAGCCAGACTTACCTGATCAAATGAATGCGAGGGCTGTGTTATTTCATGCAGGGCTTAAAGTTGCAGAAGGCAGTATATTTTTGGCATCATTGGGCAAAAATTCCATAATAATCTTTCAGCATATTGTAATCCAAGTGTTCTGAGAGATAACTAGACTTCTGCACCTCATCGTGGCTCTGTTTTCAGGCTTTAGAAAATCTAGCCCGTGACACCACTACACTACGACAGACAGCAGACTGACCAATCACAGGTAATTTCATAGAGAGAGAGCGTTCCTATTGGCTGTGCTCCGGTCATGTGAGTGGAACTTGGCGTTCCTTTACCAGATTTTACAATGGTGGTGGCGTCACAAACGTTCTCATTTTACAGCTAAACCGTGCACTACAAGATGATTCTGAAAACATTTGAGGCGAGAAATAGGCATTACAGTAACAGAATATTGATTCATATTTGATCAGCGCGGCCTAGTTTGACCGTTTGGTCGGAGTTCGCGAGTGATTGACAGCTGGCTCTCATAGACAGCAGCTGGACAGCAGACCTCAGATCAGCTCTGACTGGTTGTTTTCCTCCGGTAAGGGAAATCTTTCAGATGCCGTAAGGAGCAACGGAGGACACAGTAGGACACAGAGGAACATGTTTTTTTTCAGGTTACCTGTTTCATTTACTACTGTCACGATGTAGCGACCGTTTTATAAAAATAACTTTTTTTAATCATATTTGCTCCAATCTCGCCTACTTCAGCTTTAAGGCCAATTCATAATATTCGTGACATATATTTTGTCATCTGCCAGGGTCTGTGCCGACCCCTGTGCCGACGTCCATGTGCAGACCAAAATTTGTGACCGCGCCTACTGCCCATACGCTAGAAAAGTAAACTGGAAGCTTGCTTGGTGTACTGTTTGTATGTATTGTATTCCCCCCGCTTCTGTCGGTCTAAACACAGCTTAAGGGTGTGATTGCAGTCCATAATGGAGCTGATGTTTGTGTGAAACTGTTAGTCACTTCCCTAGACCATAATTCATTTATAAACACAACGTAATCAAAAAGGAACTGCATTATCACTTGGAGAAAGTGAGACTGCCTTTGCTGATGAATTGCCATCCTCCGCTCTGCAGAGTCAGCCCAGGTGGAGAAACCTGCAGCGACCCATGCCACCCAGTCCCAGTCATCATCCTCTGGCTCAGGGAGCATGAACCCCTCATCGGGGCCCCCTGGATCATCTGCCTCCACGGTGCCCGTGTCCCCGGTCCTGCAGTCCCCGGCCCCCCCACTACTCCAGGACCCCACCCTGCTTCGCCAGCTTCTCCCAGCACTTCAGACTGCCCTGCAGCTCAACAACGCCAGCGTGGACATGGCGAAAATCAACGAAGGTAAGAAAAAATGCAGGCGATTACATTTTTTACATTCAGCTATTTGCAGTGGCTGTGTTTGATGAGCACTAGTTACAGGGCGACGCTTTGAAATGATATGCTGCACTACTCTCAGCTTCTGGTCTGACTTCTCGGTGTCAGAGCAGGCTGTGACATGACAGGATAATTTTTCCTCCAAGGGAAAAGAAAGGGACTGGAGGACACTGATTGAGCACAATATTATTGAGTCCTAACTTGCAATTGCTGTCTGGACAACTGGACAAAGAATAATTCATGGCCAGGGTACTCTTGAAAAGAACTTATTCGTACAACCACGTCGAGGGCCAAAGTGTGCATATCTGTTCCAAACAGTCATACTGGAAAAGCCGGCTGTCAGAGAGGGGCACAATACTTGTAAATATGGAGATTACAGCATACACTTTCAGATAGGAGTACCGACCGGTCCGATACCAGTGTGATGAAAAAAAAATATAGTTGTTATTATTATTATTATTATTATTATTATTATTATTATTATTATTATTATTAAACAGCTGTTTACTATTGACCATGTATGGTTGTGATATGATAACTATCTTTGTTGTATGGCCTGGCTCAGGTTAAACCCTTTGTAGAACATGAACAAATACATACAGAGAATGAATGCAGTAGAACTTTCTTTTATTATTCAGTTTGTTCAGTTTGTAACAATTCTGTCTTCCCTCTGCTGTCTCTTCAGTGGACAGCCTGTGTGCTAATTTCACCTGCAGGGTGCAATATTCACACACCCTGCTAGGGCACAATGCCAACATTTGTACCCTTTTACCCTTTTGTCTTCAAATGTTTTATAAGATTGCTTGTGTTGAAATTGGCAACACTACTGCCACCCCTCAAAGCCATATATACTGTATCAAAAGGATCTGTATCTCTACTTGTTAGATTTTCCACTGTGAAATATTGCCATATGGCTGACATTTTCCTCGCTCTGACTACAAGTTACACTCCACTAGCACCACACTGTTGTTGTTTGCTATCGTCACGTGACAAACTACCTGCAACCAGTTCTTCTTCGCTGTTCTAAAACAGTGGTTGCCAGTGGCAACCATGATACATACAAAGAGTGACAGCACAGTGAAGGCTAGGGCTGTGTATTGGCAAGAATCTGGCGATACGATATGTTTCGTGATACAGGGGTTACGATTCAATATTGTGATATATTGCGATACTGTAAGCTAGGCGATATATTGCGATTTTTTTTTTTTTTTAAATAGAGTAAAGTAAAAAAATGTTTTACTTTTTTATGCAATCAGAACAGTGGGATCTGCATTTGCATTTATCACAGTCCCTGTAACATCCAACATCATAGCAATACTTTGAAGGGCACATACTCTGAGAGGGCGAATCTCTTTGCCAATGAAATAAAGTATTGACCGAGTTAATCTTTGCATATAAACTATTAATCAAAAATCGATACAGCATTTTTGAGAACCGATACAGTATCACAAAACATAATATTGAGATATTAGATATTTTCGATATTTTCTTACACCCCTAGTGAAGGCTATTGTTTTGGAGTAGCGGCTTCGAAGCTTCGACCATTGCCATGGTTATTGACCTCCATAAAATAAAGAATAATCCTACAACATTATTCATATTCAACATTAATTATTATTAGTTATTCTCAGATGGATATCGCTGTTATGTGTAGAGGTGTGTGTGTGTACAGTAGTGCGGCCTCGGCACTGTCCTGAAGCTTTGAATACCTTCGAATATTTCTCACGGAGGCTTCGAAGCACAAAAAAATGGTATTTGAGACAGCCCTAGTATCGGATCAGTGCATAGACTGGTGTACTCGCCGATCCCCGATTCTGAATTTTAGGCAGTATCGGACACATTTCCGATACTGTTATCGGTATCGGAACAACTCTGCCTACAAGGTAGCTGGGAGGCCTGCAAATTCATCCCACTTGAGTTTGTAGCAGCAATGAGAAATTGTCAGACACAGTCCCCTCCAATCCCAGTGTGAGGAAGGTGTGGGGTTTCAGATAGGCGTGTCGCGGTAGTTGGTTTTACCACCGATTATATTACGTACCCACCGCCCCGCCCCCACTGTCGTTTCGCTTTTTATACAGAAATAAAACCCATTTAGTTCATTTTCACATAGCAGCGGCATGTTATCAATAGATAGTCGGACGACGGACGCTACAAACAGACAGTGAATGCATCTGCTCCATGTGGAGTCTCAGCTCAGAGTAGCAGGTGTCTTATTTCACACACACGGGATGAGAGACAGTTGACAGACCGAGAGATGGCAGAGGATTTGGTGTCGAAGCGAAAAGCAAACGCGCCTATTTGGCAATATTTCAGATTTAAACCCAGTGCTATAAGGGAACCATAAGGTTAATGAGGCAATCGCCGCGAGGAGGACGGCGCGTTTACAGCTGGTGTGCACGGCGCCAGGTAGACCCCTGCGGCCCTGCAGCGAAAGCTCCACTGGAGAGACCAGACACACAGCCACCCAACTTTAACGACCAAAGTAAGCGCGCTACGCATATTGACCATCATCTTTTCTTGTAAAATGTCCGGTGTAATCGGTAACACCGGTGTTCTCAAAAGTTTATTAACCAGTGGGAAAATTTCCTCACCGTCACATCCCTAGTTTAAGATGCTGTTTGACCATCCGACAAGCACGTCTGTTAGTAGTATACTATGAATGACTAGCCTAACAGTCCGTGTTGTGCCAACACTGAGTGGAAAACTTGGCTGACATTGTAGGGGGCCCCTCTTGCATCCTGACTGTCTGAGTTTTAGTTATATTATCCAACCCAAGGAGCAGCAGTACATCTCCGTACACCTCTGCAGACTGGATGCTTGAGAGAGAATCTGACTCAACTATGAAACCGCTCTGTGGCTTAATGGTCCCTGTATTGTCGTCGGGGTAGTGTGTTTGACAGCGGACCTAGCTGCATGCTGACCGTTTGTCTAGCAGGTGTCTGCGTATATAGGGTCAGTGCTCTGCTGCTCTCGTTGCCGGTACTTGTACGCACATAATCATTAGCAAAGATGACTTTATCATAGCGGCTCTCCGAGGTTAGTTGATGTGGGGTGTGAAATTATCTTAATCAGCCACGCATACACACAACATCAAATCAACACAACATCTGACTACTAACATCACCACGTTCTTGGACTGAACTTTTGTTAATTGTCTTCTTGTATTCATTGCTTTGCTTCCCTCGTGTTGTCCTGTTAATGTTCTATCTTTTGCCTTGCAATAAATGTGTATAAATAGAGTTGGGTTCGTCTGTGCAGGAGTCGGGACCAAAAGAAATGTGTGAATAAAACAAAACCTAAAAATGCATATTTTATTCTTCAAGTTCATGGTGTGGAAAATGAATTTTACATAATAATCATAAACATAAAAATGATTATAACTAGGCCTGTCAAAGTTGAAGCGATAACGTGTTAACGCAAATTCGCTTTAACGGCACTTATTTCTTTAACATTAACGCAACTTGCGATTTTAAGGTCGTTGCGGGCTCAGTTTTAAAACTAGAGTGAAGTTACGGGTATCATATGAAACTAGAAAACCTAAGAAATCCATTGGTACCCATTGGTATCCATGTCATACTAGCTTGTCGCAAACGAGGTTAAATAACACTCCAAACTAGCATGGCCATTTTCAAAGGTCCCCTCTCTGATCTTTAAGATATGTGAATGAAAATGGGTTCTATGGGTACCCACGAGTCTCCCTTTTACAGACATGCCCACTTTATGATAATCACGTGCAGTTTGGGGCAAGTCATAGTCAAGTCAGCACACTGACACACTGACAGCTGTTGTTGCCTGTTGGGCTTCAGTTTGCCATGTTATGATTTGAGCATATTTTTTATGGTAAATGCAGTACCTGTGAGGGTTTCTAGACAATATTTGTCATTGTTTTGTGTTGTTAATTGATTTCCAATAATAAATATATACATACATTTGCATCAAGCAAGGATATTTAAATAAATACTTGACAAATCTCCCTTTAAGGTACTTTTTGAACAGATAAAAAATGTGCAATTAACTGTGGACAATCATGCGATCAATTGCGATTAAATATTTTAATCGATTGCCAGCCCTAGTTTATAACCCTTCCCTCAGCCCATACCAGCCAAATCTCAAGAGTACTGTGTCCCTAGTGGAAACATATACATGTATGTTATATATGTTTCACCCTAGCCTTTTAAAGCTAAATTACATTGTTACTGGACATATTTATATGGTACACATTACTGAAATCACATTCACTGTGTTGCAGCAGGACTTAATATATCAGTGCAGGGGCTAACAGTGTGTCCGTTTGTCTCTCTCTAGTTCTCACAGCTGCTGTCACACAAGCTTCATTACAGTCGATGCTCCATAAGATCCTCACTGCTGGACCATCAGCTTTCAACATCACTACTATCCTCTCTCAAGCTGCTCAACTCTCCAGCCAAGGTAAATGAAGCCCATGCAGAAGCATGTCTATTCCACCACTGTGTGCACATATAATCAGTTATGTGTGTTGCATAATGACTGCTTTGGCTAGTGAAAAGAGAGGAAACCTTCTGGGTTTCCTGTGAGTTAAGAAGTTATGATGAAGTTGATGGCATCAGATAACAGAAAATCCATTTCCTGACTTGTATTCATGATGATTTGCGGTCTCTTTAAGATTCCACTGATCATCTATTTACTCATATAGTTACTTAAATAGTGGTTTTCTTACTGGGTATTAAATGTAGTAGATTGTATTGATCCCTGAGATTGTCTTTGTTTTTGTTCGTGCACGTCTAGCAGCTCAGCAATCGAACCAGTCGCCCATGTCGTTAACATCGGACGCCTCATCGCCCAGGTCTTATGTTTCTCCGCGGATCAGCACACCACAGACCAACGCTGGTCCCCTCAAACCCCTCCTCAGCACGCAGCCTGTCATCTCTCAGACAAAAGTAAGACACACACATTCAGTGTGTTCAACAAACACATACAGTATCCGGTCGGGTGGGTAAAGTAGCCAGCTGGATGAATTTTGGGACACTTTCCCTGGGATCTCAACCAGACCCTTTAAATAATTCCCGATCTCTCGCATTGTTTCTGTGATGCATGTTGTCGGGGAATGAAAGAGGCTCTGATGGATGGACAAAATATACTCGCTAAGCTTACTATGTATAAGCTTGTATCTTGATCTTGAGAGGACTTGTCTTGATGCGGTGTTTCTAACTTGCTGTGTTCAGGTGAGCACGACAGCAGGGAAGCATGCATCTCATCCCCAGCCCACATCCCAACAGTCCCTCTCCATCGACAAGCAGCACAGTCACGATGCCACCACAGCCTCCCCGCGCACCCTCCACCGCCAAGGGTAGGTAACAACCACAACTCGTCCAAGTTCAAAAAGAATAAGTAGCATGAGAAGTGAATTGAGGGGAGTTTGCTATTTATTACTTGTGGGTCCTGAGGTGGCCAACTCTGACATGATGGGAAATATATTTCTTGTTGAGTGTATACCGTTAATGAACGAGTTTATAATGGTAACGCTGAGCTCTTTGACCAGTGCATGCAAGATCTTTGCCATCTTTATTTAATATATTTAAGACATGGCTCAAATACATATCATATAGCCAAATAGAGGCGAAATACATCATCTGCCGAAATGCAGGACAACCCATTCACATCATCTCATGAATGGTGGAGTTTTTACCACCACACAAGAAGTTCATTCCTGACTGTGGATTGTCTTCACTGTGTAATGTTGTGGCACCATCTGCTGTTCATTGATGGAACAATGAGTGGCTGCTTCATTCAATGGTCTCCTCTTTTTTCATCGAAGTCAATCATTTCTTTTGTAAAACAGTTTCCAAAAGGGAGGAAGCTAACTGATCTTTTGTTCCTCTGTGCATACTGTTGGTAGCTGCAGACACACAGCTGTTTACACTGATATTTAATCACAAAAGGCAGAGTCGAGTGTTGATGATGCCATTTGTAATACTCAAGATTGGTCTTGCTCATAGAAAACAAAGGAAAATTCCCACACATAAAATTAACCTCTGCAATGCCTTTTGATTATTTTATCAAGTCATTTCTCATGGTACACTTATACATACACACATATACAGTATATATGGCAATAAAAGAGGTGAATGAAGAGGAATCTTCATGTGTTTTATGTGAATTTGGATCTTTCAGATTATTTTGAGTAGTGCCTCTGGTATGCATGTTCCACATTTTATCTAAGTATGTCATGCAGTGTGGGACTCACCCTGCCGTGGTCTTGGTCTTGACTCGGTCTCAATACACTCTGGTCTTGGTGATGACTTTGACTCGGTTTAGGTGGTCTTGACTATAACGCTGACTGATAGTTTCAAAGTCAGTAATTTGCTCACAAGTTTGTGAAGAAGTGGGAATTGAAGATGAGCATCCACACTCCAGTTCTAAGCTCAAAGTGTCAAAACAGACTCCTGTCAGTTTATAGTGAATTGCTCACGGCCTGTAAGACACTAGTGTCTCCGTTAGTCTGTTTATAAACAAACAATCTATTATGATAATCACGTTGTCATATTGCTTATTATTAATGCAACAAAAGTTGGATTTAGCAGCGGGACGCCGTCGGCACAGGGTCCTGATGCAGGCTACTTTTTAATTTGCCAGAACGTGCCATAATGACAATTGCCGGTT
Source organism: Sebastolobus alascanus (assembly GCA_916701645.2). Taxonomy (NCBI): domain Eukaryota; kingdom Metazoa; phylum Chordata; class Actinopteri; order Perciformes; family Sebastidae; genus Sebastolobus; species Sebastolobus alascanus. Next base: position 2,722,144 of record CAKAOJ020000020.1, read on the forward strand.
CAGCTGGTTTGTATAAAATTGAACCGGTTTAAGCTCGTACAACAGACCGGGCCTGCAAAACTGGAAATGGATCCAACTCTACAGCATAGCACACTCCTTGTTTTCTACTATCTAATTCCTTCAACTCAAGCTTTAGTTATTTTTTGCCTTGTTAAAATAGATATTTCCCTGCAGGTGCCTATTAACAGAGACCTGTATTAAGTGATCACAGCGTCATTTTTTAAGTTGATTTATCTGGTTTTTGATCATCAGTATTTACAGAAGGCTCAGTTTCTTCCTAAACATAATGTCTCAATGCTTACATGCTTCCTCAACCTGTGTTGAATGCAGCAGTCAGAGGAGTCCCTCCCCGGGTCCCAACCACGTCTCCTCCAGCAGCAACGCCCACAACTCTGCCTCCGCTCCCCCCTCCGCCTCAGCAGCCCGACCCTCCTGCTCTTTCACCCCCACCCTCGCCGCCCACTTCAATGAGAATCTCATCAAACATGTGCAGGGTTGGCCCGCTGAACACGCAGAGAAGCAGGTTTGTACCACTGACACTTCATCATTTCTTTATGAGGCTGATTCTGGTTACTCATGGCAACACCCTTTTTTGTGTGTGAAAAACGTTTTATCAAGGCATCAAGACTACGTGAAGAGGCTCACACCATGGGGAGCATCTGCATGTCTGAGAACTGCACCGAGCTCAAAAACCTCCGGTCATTGGTCAGAGTCTGTGAAATACAAGCAACATTGCGTGAGCAGAGGTGAGAAGACATTTTTAGTCTAAAAGCATGCACCTGTTGGTATGTAAAGTATAAAGTAGGGCTGTCAATAGCTTAAAATATTTAATTGCAATTAATCGCATGATTGTCCAAAGTTAATAGGGGTGGGAAAAAAATCGATTCACCTATGTACTGCGATTTTTTTCTTTTTTTTTTTCTTTTTTTTAAGATCTTGAAATAGATTTTTTTATGCCAGAATCGATATATTTGTTTCATTTGAGTCTAAGTTACCGCTTTTATTCTTGTAGTTTGAGTAACGTGACGTCTTATCCGTTCCGTATCCGTCACCAAAACAAATCGCAGCTGGCCGCAAGGAGGAAGTACAAAACAGCGGAGGGTCTGCGTGGATACGACCTGCACCCTCACATGTTAAATCCAAAGTGGCAAACACTACACATACAGTAAAGTATGGAAACACTTTGGGTTTCACACACTGCCAGGAAAAGCAGAGCTAGACATCATGGCTAAAGCTGCATGCTAACTCTGTCATGGACAGGAAACGTTATCGTATTGCGGTAACGTGCGGTCAAGCCAGCCGCCACTCTCATCTCCATGGTCAAATCAGCTGACGCTACAACTGTAGAGCACCCATATACTGACATTTATGGTAAATGCATTCAAACAGCCCCGATGGAGCTGACCATGGATGTATGAAGAGAACGGAGCTGACGGGAGAGCTAGCGACGGACTTGGTGGAGTTAGCGGAAGTATACACATGACTACGTTTGGTTTTCAAAATAAGGTGTTAAGAAAAGGAACTGTATATACAAAATACATAGATGGAAATAAGATTGATTGGATTGTATTCACCAGAAGTATAAAACATTACATGTCCCTTATAAATTAAAAAGAAAATACCACTAATTTGTGAGGGAAATGTCTTTGTTCTTTGATTTTTGGGTTGCTGGAAAAAAAGGAATAAATAATTCCTGACAATGACTGATATATTTGACTTCAGGACATCGCTGACTACATACATGCTGAAAATCAAACATGTTTACTGTATTAATTTAGATTTTTTTCCAATTAAAATTCCCTAGAAGTGTATGATTCAACTTTTTCCTATGGTCTAGTTTAAAACAGTGAACAAAAATCACAATAAATCGTAATATCGAATCGCAATACTTGTAGAATCGCAATACTTTAAAAGCGCAATACATATCGAATTGGCAAGCGGGCATGTCTGTAAAGAGGAGACTCATGGGTACCCATCGAACCCATTTTCATTCACATATCTTGAGGTCAGAGGTCAAGGGACCCCTTTGAAAATGGCGATGACAGTTTTTCCTCGCAAAAATTTAGCGCAATTTTGGAGAGTTATTTAGCCTCCTTCGGGACGAGCTAGTATAACATGCTTGGTACCAATGGATTCCTTAGGTTTTCTAGTTTCATCTGATACCAGAATCTTCACTCTTAAAACTGAGCCTGCTACAACCTAAAAATTGCAAGTTGTGTTAATGCCTTAAAGAAATTTGTGTCGTTAAAACAAATTTGCGTTAATTTTGACAGCCCTAATTTTTAGCCTAGAAGCATGCAGCTGCATTTAAGTATGAACATAAAATGCTGATTGTCCTCTTTGTCTGTCCCACAGGATACTGTTTCTGAGACAGCAAATCAAAGAACTTGAAAAGTTGAAGAATCAGAATTCCTTCATGGTCTGAGAACTTCTGGTTTGCGAGTTGAAGCGAGGGTTTGGAGGGGGGGGAGAAAAGGGGGAAGACCCATTGCACATAGTTGGAAGCTGGAGGGAGAGCAGTTGTTCAGTTCCTCTTGAGCCCAGTCTTAAACACACACACAGGAGCTGCAGTCGGGTCGGCTTTGGACCGTTTGGGGCCGGGAGAACCAAGAGGGAAACACGGAAGAGCTGTCGGAGGGGGAGGGCGGGGGCGCTTTACAAGACTCGGTTTTGTAAAAAATCCCACGGCGGGGGAAAAAAATGTAGATTTCTTGTAGATGTTATTATCTATGTTGTAAATATGTTTTGTAGATTGAAGCCATGGAAAGCCATGCCTATCAAAGCTTTTGACATCCAAACTAATCAACGCCTAGGCGGCTACGTTCATTAGCTAGCCTTTCCTTCATGTTAACTCGTCTGCAGACTTAAAGCTTCATTTTGTCAAATCACAGATCACTGAACCATTGAGCATGTACGACCTGCGCGTAAACGGAGGAGGATGTTTGAAGCCATTTATATACACAAAAGCAGAACACACTGGTGTCAACGTAGTTCCTTTCCTTAGATATCGATTAATCCGTCTAGATTCTCTTCCTGTGCCCTCTCTGGGTGAACTGTACTCGGGCGTAAACGTCCTCTCTCTGCAGGTCAATCATGGCTGCTCACAACGGTTCAGCGATCTACTCGCAGCTTCTGGTGGCCCTGCATGTCCCAGTCTGAAAAAAACAGTGCCTGGTGGTGTGGTGGAGTGAGTGATTTTAAAAAAAATAATAACTTGAGAGATGCGATGGCGTGCTGCTTTGGACCATTCCCTCTCCCCTGGCCTCAGCCCTGCCCTGCCACAACCCTCTCCCTGAGGCATCAACACTTCACACCCTCCTTTTCTCTGTGTTCCAACAGTTTCGGTTCCTTTTTTCTTTTTCAAGCTGAGGTGGGTACCACTGGTTCATTCCTTTGTACAGTCGCTAACACACAGTGGAGTTTTTAAAGAAGAGGACGCAGAATAAAAAAAAAAAAAAGGTTTTATTTATAAGAGTTGTAGTGACGAGCATTTTCATCTGTTCAGGAGTGGTACTCTGGCGACAGCGGGTTTAGAGGCGGATGTACGCGGATCACCTCTTGTGTCAGAGCAGGGCAACAAGAGGTCACAAGGTCAAATGTGAAATGTATGTATTGTAATAAAGATGTTCAACTAAAGCAAGCACTGGTTATTTTCTTGGAGTATTAAAAGGTTTGGTTCATACGCTAGTGCCTTGTTGAAAGTCTTAAAGTCTCATTTTACCTGCAACACTTTTATTTCATCCTGTTTGACCAACAGGAACAGATCTTCAACATGCACAGGCTTGTTTTTCTTCGAGCACGTCCCATCCCTCCCTCCCTATCTGACTTGTTTGTTCCCCACTGTTGAAGAGCAGGGTCCTGAGCTGCAAAAGGCCTGTTGTTTTTCCCACCGTACTATCTATTGAGTCTATAACTGAACTGCACCACACATTCAGTAAAGGTGACCACAGCATTGCTTTGTATATTGTTTCCTGAAGTATATTGACAACTGAAATAAAATATGCCTCTCCAGGGCCATGTTGTTCTTGGGTTTTTCATGGTCCCTTTAGCTTTACTTTCTTGTATTTGACTTCAGAAAGATGTGTTGTGGATGCTTTTAAGCAGGCAGAGTATGTTATTTAGCAGGTTTTTATGGGAGGAGAAGCCTGATGGTTTGTCAAAGGGGATTGGAAACATGTCTGTCAAAAATCTGAGCAGAAATTAGTCTCTTTTTTTTATATTTAATTTTTTTATAGTTGACCAAAGTAAGTACTTGTCAATGCATTGTTGATCAATTGCAAAGTAAGGGAAAATAATACAGATAAAACCTCTATTTTTGGGTGAAAATATCAAATTGATGGCTTCCTCGTCTATCAACAGTTTAACCTGTGAGCTCTACTGCCCCCTGCTGGTTGTCTCATACTGCAGACTGGGAACTCTGACCTCTACCCCTTATCATTCTGCCCTCTTTTTTAGAGCGGTAGTGGTGGGGGATAAGGGATGTTCAGGGGCAGATAAATAGTCAACAGTAGATGTCACATAGAAGTGGTGTACATCATCTGAAAGCTGCGAACCAGAATATTAATTTGAGATGCAGCTCGGCACTGTGTCAAGTTGTTCTAGTGATAAATAATAAATAAAAATAATAAATGAATTGTCAATTAAAATAATTTGTGAAAGTGTATGAGTCTAGAACATGATGATAGAAGTTTGTGATGGTTATTCGTTATGGTTATAAGTTGTTGCAGCAATTTTTGGGTTGATACCATTTGTTACACAGATTTGGTGCTAAATTTAACCATTTTTTACCACTCGATAATTGATCAAGATGATCAGTAGTCCCTCCAAAATACCACATGAAGACACCAAGACCTTGAGGAACACTGTAGAAAAAGCCATGCAGTGATTTGGTATCAAAGACTTGACATTTTGAGATTTTTGTAAGAATTGCATTTTTCGGTGATTAGATGGCCAGCACTTCTGTTTTGGAAACTGCTCAGAAACCACCTTATTGTCAATCTACCTAGGAAAGCCATCCATCCTCTGAATGCCCTAGGTCTCTAGTTTGTGACTGCAAAGTTTCATGAGGCTGTGATTATCCTAGAGGCCATCACAGGTCATTTTATACAATGAGGTCAAGTTTCAAGTGCTTTACAGTGATACCCAATATATGTAATTCCAAGACTGTTTAGGGACCCCAGTATGCAGAGATATTCAAATACACCATTTTTAGAATAGGCAAAATAAATACTACATTAAAAAACTGTATGGTTTTTGCCCCAAACTGCATGTGATTATTATAAAGTGGGCATGTCTGTAAAGGGGAGACTCGTGGGTACTTATAGAACCCATTTTCATCAACATATCTTGAGGTCAGAGGTCAAGGGACCCCTTCGAAAATCGCCATGCAAGTTTTTCCAGCATGACATGGTTGGTACCAATGGATTCCTTAGGTTTTCTAGTTTCATATGAAGCCAGTATCTTCACTCTAGCTTGAAAAAGGAAAAATGTAATTTAGAACCTGAGTGTTCTTTAATAAATTAAGGATGATCGCCGTCATGTCCCTTCAGTCTTCCCCCGTCCACACAGTGGATATTACTTATCCAGACATCTCTACATATTTGATTGAATCCCGTTAGGTTAAGTGTTGTCTGGAAATAACCAACCTGTTAATAGCCAACTGTTTGATAGATTTAGTTGGAGACGACAGTCTGATGCTGCTTTAATTTTAATATATTGTATTACTGAAGCAGCCTCACACCCAAGCTAACGTTAGCTAGCCATGCTAGTCACTGACATAATCTCAGTGAGATAGCCTCTGTTAACCTGCTACACAACAGCTTTTCATCATTTTCTTTCCTGTGACAGCTAGTTTCTTTCCCCCAAAAGGGGGCGCAGCCTCGGCGATGACGCCATGCTGGTCTGGTCTATAGCTTGGAGCCATAAAGTCCCTCTATTATATCTTTTTTAGGACATGACAGGGGAACAAATAGGAGATCTGCATTTTTGAGATTTATTTTTGTACAACCAACTACACAGCTTATTTATTTAAAGTCTATTTTATTTTGAGTAGAAACAAAAAAAATATTTTTCATAATTACAAATTAACATTCCTTTTGTTTTTGTGTTTTTAAATTTTAAGTAGAAACAAAAAAATCAATTTTCATAATGATAAATGAATATGCATTCTGTATTTATTATTTTAAGTAGAAACAAAAAAAATAACATTCATAATTAAAAATTAACATTCCTTCTATATTTTTATTTTAAGTAGAAACAAAAGAAATAAACTTTCATAATTAAAATTAACATTCCTTCTGTATTTTTTATATTAAGTATTAACAAACAAAAAAAACTTTCATAATTAAAAAATTAGTGTTCCTTCAGTATGTTTTATTTTAAGTAAAAACAAAAAAATCAACTTTCATAATTAAAAATTAACATTCCTTCTGTATTTTTTATTTTAACTAGAAAGAAAAAATGAACTTTCATAATTAAAAATTAACATTCCTTCTTTATTTTTTATTTTAAGTAGAAACAAAAAAATAAACTTTCATACTTAAAATGAACATTCCTCCTGTATTTTTTTTATTTCAAGTAAAAAAAACAAAAATAAACTTTCATAATTAAAAATTTGCATTCCTTCTGTATTTTATTCATTTTAAGTGGAAACAAAAAAATTAACTCTCATAATTAAAATTAACGTTCCTTCTGTATTTTTTTTTATTTTAAAGGGACTCTATGTAAGAATCAGAAATTGCTTGTTAACAGCGACACCTGTGGCCGTTAAGTCAACAAAAGTCAGCGTCCTGTTGCTCACGCTTGTGCTCGCTCTACATAGACATGAACGAGCATTGATCAACACAGTGAGGCGACACACGTCAGCTAAAACACAATATCACTCTATATTTCACCTGCTTGGCAGTAATGTTAGCTGACCAGACAAAGGTCTCTCCATGAATCGATGCTGATACTATGTTTCCTGCTTCAGCCTCCCGACTGTGTTCAGAAGGAACAGGGGAGAAACCGGAGTTTTGGTCGGAGACGATAACGTAACTCGCTCCGGTGCACAGTCTATTCAATCAGCAGCAGGAAACGACACGGGAAACCTCTGTTGGTCTGGAGGAGCTGCAGCATTTATTTCTGCACAAACCTCCACTGTAAATTCACTAGATATTCTCAGAGCTAAACTATCTCTTCTGCAGTGTTTAGTGTGCGCGCATGCGAGTGAGAACGAGTGTGGTGTGTGAGTGAAGGCAAGCAGGCAGACAGAGGAGCAGAAAGTCCGTCCCTGGAGACCAGGGTTACGGTCTCCCCTGTGTCCTCTGGTCGGTAGGCTGGAGCAGGATTAGTTGACACTGATTTGCAAGACAGGCCTCACTAGATATAACTTTGCGGTTTCGGTGCTTCCGTGTAGTTTGTGTTGGAACAGCGTAGCCACACGTGAGCGCGCATGGGACACGAACCCGCAATGATTTATTAAGTATCAAGTAAAAACAAAAAAATTAAACTTTCATAATTAAAAACTAACATTCCTTCTGTATTTTTTATTTTAAGTAGAAACAAAAAAATAACTTTCCAAATTCAAAAAATTATATTCATTCTGTATTCTTTATTTTAAGTAGAAACAAAAAAATTTACTTTCATGGTATAAAATTAACATTCCTTCTGTATTTTTTATTTTAAGTAGAAACAAGAAAAATAAACTTCCATAACTAAAAATGTATATTGCTTCTGTATTTTTTTATTTTATTTTAAGTAGAAACAATTTTTTTTTTTTTTTTAAATTTGGACGGCTACAGACTGATGCAGTGAAATTATCATTTTGCCTTGTATGAATGTCAGATTTTAATACAGCATATTTATTAGATAATAAAATATCAATTAAAAAACTGGCTTCTGCATTTTTTACTCATTGCTGTTTGAATAAACTTGAGGAAATGACTTTAGAGTTATCTTCTGTAATAATATACAATGTCAAACTAGATCATACTTGATGATGTGATGCATGATCTTATTGGATACAGATGGGGTTTTTTTGGTGTGTTATGTGAGATTTTATAGCATTTTTACACATTGAGCCAAAGCAATTGATGTAAAATACTTTTACCGCTCTCTCAGGTTCAGGTCACAGGTCGTACCATCTGATACCTACAGAGGGCGGTAGCTGCCTTATCTCTTCTCCCTGAGAAAGTTGCAACAACACAAAATAATGTTTCCAAAGCTTTCAACAGCATGTCACTGTTAAAAAACCATGTGAGCAAACCTATTTCTGTCTGTAGACCATAAAACAAATGTGATCTGTGATTTGCAGCTGCATACATAGACCTTCAATTAACGAGGCAAAAATCAAGTTGGGATACAATGACTTACATGTGAATAGATTTATTTCTCACATTTTTCTGCTGTATTTGTGTGTATAAAAAGTGAAACAATATTTCTTCAACATTGACCACTTGTATAGTCATATTTTGAGTGATTATCTCTAAAGATTTGTACATTTTTGTGTCATTTGTCTTGCATTTTGGGTTCCTGGGAGCTTTAGACTTTGTTAAATTGACAAAATGGTAGAACAAATTTATCGGTCAGTGTTCATGTGGGGTAAGGACAGTTTCAAAGGTACACAGAGACAAAATAAATGCATAGAAACTCGGCCAAAATGAGCCTGGACTCTAGTTGTTTAACTATTTTTTTCTGCATCTCTACATTTGTACATCACTACAAGTAGGCCAAAATACCATCTCACCTTATGTATTATTTGTTTTTGCTTTGTATTTTGTACTATACACACAAAGATACAGCATAACAAACTTTTTTTTTACCTTTTCTAATATCCCTCCATGTCCTCTTTACATACTTAAGCATACCATTCTTTAAATACTTGACTTTGTTTACTATGTGAACACTTCAATGAAAAATGTTTGACCCTCTGAGACCCACAATAGACCCGTTTTTGTCGTTTTTAGGGGGGGACAGGGGGTCTGTAGGGGGAGATAGCAGGTCAACAGTAGATGTCACATAGAAGTAGTGTACATCATCTGAAAGCTGGGAACCTGAAGATTAATTTGAGATGCAGCTCAGCACTGTGTGACAAGTTCTTCTAGTCATAAATCAGAAATAAACATGAATGAATTAATTAAAATTGTAAAAGTGTATAAGGGTTCAGAACATTATGATAGAAGTATGTTCTACGCCCTATTATGTCTCATAAGTTGTTGCAGCATTTTTAGGTTGATACCATTTGTTACAAAAGATTTGATGCTAAATTTAACCATTTTTGACCACTCAAGAATTGATAAAAATTACCAATAATTCCTCCAAAATACCACATTAAGACTCCAAGACCTTGAGGAACACCGTAGAAAAAGCCAGCTACTATGGGGACTAACATCATCACACATGAATACAACTAGGCTCATTGGATCCACAAAAGTCTCAGCTTTACAGTGGTACCCAATTTATGTAATTCAAGACTGTTTATGGACCCCAGTATGCAGAAATATTCAAATGCACCATTTTAGAATAGGCGAAAATAACACATTTAAACTGCATTCAAAAAACTGCAGGAGATTATCATAAAGTGGGCATATCTGTAAAGGGGAGACTTGTGGGTACTTATAGAACCCATTTTAATTCACATATCTTGAGGTCAGAGGTCAAACGACCCCTTTGAATATGGCCGTGCCAGTTTTTCCTCGCCAAAATTTAGCCCAAATTTGGAGCGTTATTTAGCCTTCTTCCTGACAAGCTAGTATGACATGGTTGGTACCAATAGATTCCTAAGTTTTCTAGTTTCATATCATACCAGTATCTTCACTCTAGCTTTAAAACTGAACCTGCTACAGCCTCTGAAAGACACTAAAGTTAGGTCTCAGGGTTTAAAGAAAGATTATGTCAAACTACTATTTCCATGGTCAAGAATGAACTCTCCAACTCAAAACTGTTCCTTCCTGATGAACTGTATTATTGTCAGGCACTTTTGATACAAGGTTGCATCACAAAGGCTGAGCCTGTTAAGTAAACAGCCGTCATGATCAAACACAGATTATCTACTAAGTATGCATACTCTGTATTTGGATAAGATGACAGAGTGCTACTGAATTAATTCTCAACATAAAAAACAAGTTAAAACAAAGGTGGGTGCTGTCAGTTTCCTGCCTCGGAGCACTCTAGATACAGTCTGCATGAATGCAGGAGCCTGTAACCCAATCTGTAACATCAAAGCTGCTGTGAGCCGTTTCCCTGCACGTCTACAGTATGGATCCACATAACTGCTGGACCTCTCGCCCCGATGCTCCGCTCCATTATCTGGAGGAGAATAAAATAGATCACGGAGGATGGAGACAGACTGCCTGTCTCTGATTCTTCAGAGACCTTGATATGGCTCACATCAAAGAGAGGAGGAGGAAGCCGGGAGGTGTCAGAGGAAGTCTGTCTGCTCTCCTCGTGTATCACGGAGAGAGACGGGTTGAGGTTTAGATCTTCAAAGTGGGGATATTTGGGCAAAATAAGGTCATTTTGGCCGGTTGGGACTCCTTCTAAGGGTTGGTTTAAGGTTGAATTTAAAATCAAGACATGGTTTGGGTTGTCCTTGACCTCCACTCCCCCCTCCCACCATCTCAGCACCATCGTTGCCCCCGCAGAAGGGGGGCTTTTGTTAAGCAAAACCCCTTCAGTCTGTGCCTGGTCACACCTACAAGTGTCTCCTGATGTGTGAAAGCAGACGCAACCTGTGGGCTGTAATCGCTCGCTAAAAAGCCACTTTACATAAAACTCCCCCCCTGAGCTGAAAGCTTGTTGACGCTCATCCTCTCAGCAGGCAAAGACACACAGTTGTGTTTTCTTACTTAAACATCATGCTTCCCCGTCTGGTAGGTGGAAGCAGGTACGCCTCATCAGCAGGTTTTTATGGAGATGTTTCTTTTATCTATAGTCAGAAAAAATGGTTTAAAGGGACACTCCATTGATTTTATACATCAGGTTCAGTTTACTTTTCACAAGGAGCACTACTCAGCCATGTGAAAACAGTTGCATAATGTCTTCTGTGGCTCTGGAGGTCATACCTGCCAACCATACCGATTGCCCTCTACCGGTTTCCTCCCGGGGTCACAATTCTCTCGTATTTCTCCCAATTTATGGCAAATGTTCCCACTTTTTTTTCCTTTTCGTTATCACAACCTGTTTCTGACACTGTACAGCGTGTATAAGCCCTATTATTTCCACCCACACAACAATACAGCTACACCAAATGTTGTTTGTGCTCGCTGCTGGGTTCAGCACACTTTGTCAGTGCGCGCTTGCACCCAAAGTTGGGCTTTACTCGATGCAGCAAAAAGCCGTTGTTGCATGGCATAAGCTATTAGAAATAACGGGTTTCAGAGCGCAGTGGTGCTGGTGTCGCATGGTGTCTGAAAGGACGTTCAGTGGGTGAGAGAAGGAGAAAGAAATGGAGAGTAGGAGAAAAAAATAGTCCTACTCAAGCAGGGGCAAAAAACTAATAAATGAGTGAATGAATGAAAACTGATGATGCCAGAGATTCACACAATAAGTTCACACCAGAGGGGCCAATTACTCTGTGTTCGCTCCTGAGAATTAAAAGTCAAATTAAAAGTATTTAACATAAAACTGTTGTTGCAGTGTACTTTATAATTATAATTATTTTGCAATTTTAATTTTTTTAAAAGTCACCAGAATGTAGGAAACAAAGTCTCTGAAAGACCCCCAGACTCCCCGCTTTGGTTTCAAAATCCTCCCTATTTTTTAGGTCTCAAGGTTGACAAGTATGCTGTAGGAGCTTGTTGAAGTCTAAAAAAATAACCATGATGATGTCATAGTGATGTCATGCAGGTTATTTCTTGGAGGGTTTTTTTTTTTTTTCAAGTAAAGCCTGCATCACAAAACTGAAGGTGTGGAGCTAGTGTTGGAGGAGTGAGCATTTACCAGGCAGGGAAGGTCTGACAAAAGACATTATGGGTAATGGAGGTTCCAGTGTTTTTGGAGTTTGGGGACTAAACTATCAGACTAGGGACTAAAAGTCAGGACATTCTTTTTTAATATGCCTCTTGCAAGTCCCGCAATTTTTATTTTTTCTTTATTATTATTTTTTTGTCCTATAATGGCTGGAGTGGCTGTGATGAAGCTATTTTGTAAAATAAAAAGCTCATACCAACTTCGACCACCAGGTGGTAATGTTTAACTATCCACCACCAGTAAAGGCTGGCTGGAAGAGATGGAGCAGCTGCTGCTGCTGGCAGCCTAATAAAGGGGCATTTTTTATCATATTAACAGAACTAATTAAAAATCCAAGCATCTTATCTGAAATAGCCTATTAAAATGTCTTAAATATCTTAATGCACTGAAAATAAAAAATAGGAGTCATGTCATAGACAACAGCGCTATATATCACAGGGTGTTCTCAGGCCTCTAAACAGAGACAATTCCACCCAGTATCACAGAAACTGATTAACTATAGGAGGCCATCCGGCATGAAACTAGTATTTCTGTTGACTTCCACCCTTTCCATGCAGTATGCTGTAACGCCAGTCTTGGACTGGCGCCTCTGTGGAATTGCAGATAATTACGGTAATTGCAGTGAGTAGTTTTCTATGTTCCCTAAAGCGGTATCCTCATCCTGTTGTCTGTCGGGCGCAATTACGGTCTATAGATGCCTTATTCCTACAGACATGTGGAGCTCTGACAGACATGACCCCCTCCAGGATGTAATGTTATTATCAGACTCTCTGCAGGGTGAAATTATTTTTATTATCATTTTTATTTATTTATTTTATTTATTTTTCGCCTTCTGAGTTGTATTGTCATTAACTGTAATAAAACAAAATAAAATAAAATAAAAAATAAATAAAACATGCAAAAATATATAGTCTGTGTAGGGCCACTAACTTTCTTTTATATGTTCTTGAAAATATGTATTTTTCGGACCTGCAAAAAAAAAAGAAAAGCAGTTGTGGCTGATACAGATCGCGCGCGCGCACGTGTGTTTTGCATTGCCCATTGTTAAAGGGCAATTGTGTCTGTGCGCGCGTTATGTGTGTGTGTATGTGTCGTCTCGGTGGCGCCATGTGCCTTTTTGGATTGCTAATTTCTGTAACCGGCTGTTCGCTCCTCCCCGCAGCAGTCTGTAGCCTGAAGGGAAGCGGCTCAACGCGGCGTCGACCTGGCTGCCAGCAGGATGACACTGCAGGTACTAGAGCTGCTACTGGTCACCAGTCTGGCTTCACTTACACTACACTTAACTTAAAATATGAAATGTAATTAATGGACCCTGGGATGACCACATACACAGGCTAGAGCTCTATTTTACAATGCCATTAAATCCTTACATTAATTTTCTTTATTCTTGTGCTATATGTTACACATACAGGATAAAGGAGTATTTTTTGTGTTGAGGAGGACAAGTTATTTCATATTTGGTACATAAACAGGGTAATATATTTGAAAACATACGGATGTAAACAGTCTACATATTAAATATTTCAATATTCAATAGTGAACTAATAGTAATTTCAATGTCCAAACTCTGCAGTGATAGTCAGTATATGAGTGACTGAGGTTTGTATCCTCACTGTTCAGTGTGTGGGACAGTTTGTTAACCTGGCGGAGTGACTGCAGCTCCGACCAATGGAATCCAATAATGACATATGGAATATGGTGTTATGGAAATGAAGGAGGATGAATGAAGGGATTGGCCTGACCTGTGTTATCAAGTCAGAGAGTGACAGACAGATTCAAACCGGAACATGGATTATACGGCCTAGAAAATAAAAGCATCAAGGGGAAAAATTTACATTGAATTATTTGAATGTACAGATCACTTAAGTAATGTTGAAAATAATAAGTGACAATACAACAGGGACTTCAAATAGTGTATTTCCTGATGAAAAGGTTCCTTAAGTATGGGTGTAATTCAACACAGTTTGTGGTGAAGTAGGTTAAGAAGGTCTACAATAATAACAATGCTATCATCAACCAAATAATATTATCCTGTCCCAAACAGAACTATATTAGCTGAACATTAACAGAGATTTGCACTTCTGAACTAATAAATAGGCCTATTTATTATTAGAGTAAACCAAAAAAAAAAATACACATTTCATTTGTACATGTTTGTTTATTTTAATTTTATATTTTTTTGATTTTAGTTTTTATTGCCCACTTCACTTGGTCGGGATACTTACAGTATTAAGTTATTTACTATTTAATCATTATTTTTATTACATTTGAAAAAACGATTTTAATCTCAAGGGACTTCCTGGTTAAATAAAGGTTAAATAAATAAAATAAATTTCAATTGATGTTATTTTTCCTTTTTAATATTTTAAATGTTTTTTATAATGCAGTTCTTTGCCTTATGTAAAGCACTTAAAGTGCCTCTGTGTTTGAATGGTGCTAGGCTATATAAATATACTTGCTTTGCCTTATTTTGAAAAAGAAGTACTGGATATAGTTAAGCCAAAAAACAATACACTTTTCATTTGTACATGTGTTTGTTTATTTTTTTTATTTTTTATTTTTTTTTAATGAAACATACCAAGTTTTTAAAGCCCACTTCACTTAGTCGGGATACTTACAGTATTTATTTATTTATTTTTAAAATTCTATTTCAATTGCTGTTATTTTTAAAAAAATGTTTTTTATAATAAATGTATTTTCTCTTATGTAAAGCGCTTTAATTGCCTCTGTGTATGATTTGTGCTAAACTGTATAAATAAATTTACCTTGCCTTATTTTGAAAAAGAAGTACCGGATGTAATGTGATTACTTATTCTGACTAACTTCTCTCTCGGTGGTATGACCAATCAGCTTGGAGGGGGCGGAGCTCTGAAAGACCACAACTATTTCTCCTGCTAAATCTTGTGTGTCCGGAGTCTGCGTGCAGTCTTTTGCTACAGCGGAGTTGTCCGTCTTTTTCTAACATTTCTCCGTCCAGGAATACAAAAGTGATGCTTCACCGTGACCGGCCGCATACACAGGCAGAGGAGGACCAGGGGTGACAACTTTATATCCCATTTCACTCTCTAACCCTGGAGTATATTTCTCTTTTTTTCTCTCTCTTTCGGCTTGAAGAAGGAGAAGACGCTGTGTTTTGCGTCCTCCAGTAATGTCGGACCGCTTTTAAAAACTTTTCTGTCTCCATGCGGGAGAGGACACATTTCGGAGTGATTTTCGCTACTTTTTGTTCCAGTGAGGATTGTGAGCTGTCGTGTTTCAGTACGGGAATGACTCATTTTTCGCCGTAGCTCCATGTAAATCTTTTTGTCGTCCAGCTCTTCGCCCAGCGGACTCTGCCGCTGCTACTGGATATACGAGGACTTTTGCGCAGTAATTTGGTGTAAATGGATCGCCAGTCCAGTTTCATTTCCATTTGGCTACAACTGGAGCTCTGTGCCATGGCTGTTCTTCTTACTAAAGGTATAGACTTTGGTCTGGGGGAACAGGGACATGTTTGTTAGCTTCTTCAAATCAGGCTAAACTATATTTTACACTGATAACCCACGTACACCTCACTCAACGGACCGGACTTTACTCTCAGACTAGCTCAAAATAGCACTTTGATCTAGTCAACAATGTAGCATTTAGCCATAAAATCTTATTATAGGAAACACGGGAATAAAACTACTGAAAGTTGAGATAACTCTACTTTTATCCGTTGAAAACAAACTAATTTAAGTGGTTTCGTGTTTGTTGTATGCCCATAATTCATTAAATATTACTTTTCTCGCCCATAATTCATTAAATATTACTATTCTTAGATCAAACCCCCCAATAACGGCAGTGTAAACTACAATTATTGACTTTGAAGAAAAGTGCTTCTCCGTGCTCGTCCTACAGATAAAATTACAACTTTAATATCCAAACTCTTTGAAGCATTATTATTAAATGTCAGCCATTATTACATGTTATCCAATACAGATAATACACAAACCCTGACTCATTTTGTCTGGTGTGTTTCACTTGGATAACTCGCGTTTAACTCAGTTTTGAAGCTGCCTTTCATAGCAGACTGAGCAGGGCTAAAAGGCTTCAGTGCCTGGCCTGTTTCTCTCTCTACTCCCCCCCTCCTCTCCCTTTAGCCCACAAAGGGGCCTCTCCTTTCTAATGAAATATTCTCCAAATGACCTGCCCGGGCCCTGCTGCTCCAATCATTCACAGGGAAAACACTGATCTGATGAATGTGCTCCTGCATTCAAAGAGGCACCACCACTGAGAGGAGCAGAAACTTTCATGCTGTATTTTTAGCTCCGTTTTTGAATGTTGCAGATGGAAACACAAGGCAAGACCTTTGGTTCCATTTTTATTGCTTTGTTTATGGAGCTATTTCCTATAATTTGCTTTTTTTTTTTAAACTTATTATATGGTCACCAACCCAATGAAGACTACAGAATGTGTTAAAGGTGTACACAACATTCAGATTTGTTGTCCTGTGAGCATTATAATGGCACTAGAGGACATGAAGCTCACAAATAGAATTTCTCTAAATAAATTTTTGTTTTGTTAGGGCAGATCCTATGTTTTGAAAAGATTTAAAAAGAAAAAGCCACGGATGGAGTAATGAGTGGGCCCGTGTAAGAGCAGGCAGCCGTAATGATAAGGTTGCTGGAAGCCCTTTAGATGGGACCTCGGTGCACCCTGCCCCCCCAGGCAGTCCATGACCACAAGTAAAGCTTTGCGTGCAAACGGTGGAGAGGAGACTCCGGTCCCCCCCCCACCCTCTCTCTCTCTTTACGAGTTTCCATTTGGGTTGAAAGAAATTGACTTTGGCAAACAAACCACTAATTATAAGCTACACGGTTCCTGTTTTATAATACAGACAAAAAGGGCCATTTTCCATGAGAGGCTCTTAAATGAAGGCATATTTGCTGAATGGATGCAAAAGTGGAATATTCCCATGAGGTCTTTTAAAGTTACCTGGCTGTTTACTGCGGGGCAGAGCGCACACGTTCAAAATAAAAGTATAGCAGACCACAGGCTGCATTTAATAGGATTAAGCCCCCAAAACACCAGAAAAGTAGTTTTGTTGTTGGATATAAAAGTAGGGATAAAGCAAAACTTTAATAAAAAGCTGAATTATATTAACATCTTGATATTGATGACCCATTGAACCCCTACAAAGCCCCTATAGGGTCCTGACAAACATGTCAAACTGCTCTGCTTAAGTTCAGGCCATGTTACAGTCAAAATATCAGTCAAACTCATGGACTTGCCAGGAATATATAGTAGTGTTTATAGCTATAAATCTTGCTTCCCTAACCCTGCCCTGTTTTGTATCTCCAGGAGAAATAAGGTGTTACTGTGACGCGCCGCACTGCGTAGCCACCGGATACATGTGCAAGTCCGAGCTGAACGCCTGCTTCACCAAGGTCCTGGACCCGCTCAACGTAAACTCCCCCCTCACCCATGGGTGTTTAGACCCCATCGCCAACGCGGCGGATATCTGCAGCAGCAGCTCCAGGCCCGCGGACGTCCTCGGCGGGGCCTCGACGCTGGAGTGCTGCCACGACGACATGTGCAACTACAGAGGCCTGCACGACCTGGCGCACACCAGGGACTCGACAGGTAAAGAAGAAGAAATCTCGCAGCAGTGCTGAATCACTGGCTGTGTGTTTTTCACTGAAACTGAAACATGAATTTCTCTGTAACTGGTTTTAAAATGATTGGGCTCTGTGGGGGGATTTTACGATTCCTCCTCAGCAAATATTCAATATTTTCCCTCTTTCCTGTTCCAGAAGCAATACGTTGAGCCGTAGGGTTCTTCAAACACTTTTGCTGTTTATGGACATGCAGGCCACCCTTGCCCCCCTCGTACTATTTTTTTCTCTACTTCCCAGCTTTACAGAACTTCAATTTGACTTTTAATGGGCTCCAGCTCTGCGCCTGGGAAGCCAGGGAGCAGCCAGTTTACCTTAAGCACTTGGAAAGAGATCAGATATATTCGTGTGTTTTTTTTTTTATTATGTGTGCACCATGTAATTTTCCCACTGAGTAGGAATGTGCCTTGTAGAATGAATATTCCCTGACAAGCCTGCATGTTGGGGAGAAGTGTTAGCTCACAGGGGTATGAAAAGGTGCATAGAGAGGAAGGGGAGCTGTCCATTCTGTTGTGACACTGAACAGAACTCACTACAGTTTATTAGCTCAAATTAATTTCTGGCTCTGTCGGGACGGGGTGACTCATGTGCCGCCCTTTCTCACTTCCTCGCTCTCGTCAGTGTGTCTTATTTTCTCTCTCTGTGGTTACTGGCACGACTGTGGAGCAAAGCGTCTCATTAAGCTACAAACAGCATATTCAAAGATTATCATTTGCTTTAAAACGAGGCACAACGCTACTGTATAGGGATGCATGGATATTGGGCCGATACTGACTCAAATATCTGTATCGTGTATCGGTGACAATGGGTCCGATCTATTCAATACAATTCTATGTTTATATGCATTATATACTTTTAATCCCTTTTTAAGTTTTGACTAATTTGTTGCTGCATTAAAAAGGTTTACACCTGATTTGTAATTCCTGTTAATTTTGAAGATTTTTGCTAAGTTGCTGGTGTACGATTTATTATTTTACTAATAAATAACAATTCAGTAAATTTATATCTAGGCTATGTATTTATTTGTTATATTTTGTTTTACAAAGTTAGGAAAGCAATGTTTAAGTCAACTCTAGCGTTGTCTAACAGATAAAAGAATGATCCCAGTCACTTCCACATAGTGAGGCATACAGCTTATTAATTAAACACTGATAATGGATCGATACTCGGTATCGGCCGATACCCAAAGACCAGGTATCGCTATCGGGACTGAAAAAGTCAGATCGGTGCATCCCTAGTACTGTATATTATATATTTGTTATTATAAGAATGTGGATCAGTGTGATCATGTAGTTAATCAGATGATTTTCTCTGTGTTTGCAGATCATAGCCGGTACCAGCCGGACAGCAGCAACAGGAACCTGGTGACCCGGGTCCAGGAGCTGGCCTCGGCCAAGGAGGTGTGGTTCCGGGCGGCGGTGATCGCCGTCCCCATCGCTGGCGGCCTCATCCTGGTGCTGCTCATCATGCTGGCGTTGCGAATGCTGCGCAGCGAGAACAAGCGGCTGCAGGACCAGCGGCAGCAGATGCTGTCGCGGCTCCACTACAGCTTCCACGGCCACCACACCAAGAAGGGCCACGTGGCTAAGCTGGACCTGGAGTGCATGGTGCCCGTCACGGGCCACGAGAACTGCTGCCTGACCTGCGACAAGATGAGGCAGGCCGACCTGGGCAACGACAAGATCATGTCTCTGGTGCACTGGGGGATGTACAGCGGCCACGGCAAGCTGGAGTTTGTATGATTCCCGCCGGGAGCTACGTGACTGTCACCTCCCCACAAACAGCCTCTCAATCATGGCTTTTTCCTTTAATAGACATTCCCATATTTTTCGTCCATCGGACTGTTGGGTTTTCAGTTCTTTTCAACCAGTGGCGAAAAAAAATATGAGACTGATCTCATGCCGTGTGGTTTTTGCTAGAGGAGCACTTTACTTGAAAATGAAAGGCAAAGCAATGAGGAGCTGTATTTAAAACTTGAGAGGGCAGAAACTGAGGTGGAGCGAGAGCTCTGTCACTGCTCCTGAGGATCCTGGACTTTCACACTGAGCGCTGAAGGATTCCAAATCTGTCTTATTTGCACATTTGTAAAAAAAAAAAAAACGTTGCTTAAAACAAGAATTTTACACTGACACCAGGGTACAAAAAAGAACTTGTTTGAGGAGTAAAAAAAAATCCAGTGTTTGACTGTAGGTGTGCACACTCCTCCTGTGTACGTTTCATGATTCAAGCTTATTGTAAAGATTTTAAATATATATATATATATGTATATATATATTTTTGTCTGATAAAACTGACCGGTGTGCGTCTTGTTCTGGGTGAATGTCCAACATCTCTCTCTGTGATCAGACTATAAGCTTGATTGTGAGTGTGAAAGAAAAACTTCCATTAAAATGACTTTTTATTTATTTGACGGTTCATTCTTGTGTTTTTACTTTTATATTTAACAATGAACAATCCGTGTATGTTACACTGTGCTGCTGTGGTCAGAACTGTTTGGCACACAGAGTGTTAGATCTTGTTAAAATCAGCATACAGAGGTGTGTGTGTGTGACAGGAGCATCCTGCTTTGGGAGTGTGATGTTTCAAAGCTAGGTCGCAGTGTGGCCTTGGCGTGCTCGGTGTGTGTGTGTGTGTGTGTGTGTGTGTGTGTGTGTGGCTGACCTGACAGTGAGGCCTTGTTTTACAGTAGAGCTGCTACATCTGTCAGTTGTTCTTGAACCCTCTCCAGAGGTCACGTTTTCAGCTTCAAATAACTTTTCTTCCTCTCTCCCTCTCTCTCGCCGTCACTGGCTGGATTTATCCTGGAAGTATTTATTTTATACTCACTCTAATGCCTCTAAAGCACCTCCCCTATTCTGCCTGTCTGGATGTCAGTGAAAACACTGTCAGTGAGGAGGGATTTTAATATTATTTTGCTCTTATTTTAAAACATATGGCTGGTGGTCTATATTTTTCTTGTCAAAGAATCCCATGAAAAGACAAACCACTAACAACTACTGTGTGTATCTTCTTCCTCTGTGCCATAGAACCCCATTGTTGTCCAAAAACTATTAAATACTAGGGCTGTCAAAGTTAAGAAGATAATAACGCATTAACACAACTTGCAATTTTTAGGTTTTAGCGGGCTCAGTTTTAAAGCTAGAGTAAGGCTACTGGTATCATGTGAAACTAGAAAACTAGACCAAAGGAATCCATTGGTACCATGTCATACCAGCTTTTCGTGAAGGAGGCTAAATAACGTTCTGAACTTGCGCTAAATTTTGGCGAGGAAAAACTGGCATGGCCATTTTCAAAGGCGTCCTTTGACCTCTGACATCAAGATATGTGAACGAAAATGGGTTCTATGGGTACCCACGAGTCTCCCCTTTACAGACATGCCCACTTTATGATAATCACATGCAGTTTGGGGCAAGTCATAGTCAAGTCAGCACACTGACACACTGACAGCTGTTGTTGCCTGTTGGGCTGCAGTTTGCCATGTTATGATTTGAGCATATTTTTTATGCTAAATGCAGTACCTGTGAGGGTTTCTGGACAATATTTGACATTGTTTTGTGTTCTTAATTGATTTCCAATAATAAATATATACATACATTTGCATAAAGCAGCATATTTGCCCACTCACATGTTGATAAGAGTAATAAATACTTGACAAATCTCCCTTTAAGGTACATTTTGAACAGATAAAAAATATGTGATTTAGTTGCGATTAATCACGATTAACTATGGACAATCATGCGATTAAATATTTTAATCGATTGACAGCCCTATTAGAAACACATCAATGCGCCACACTGTCACTGGGTGACATGCTCCTTCAGTACAATCCACACGCACACTGTAGTTTATTTTCAGTCAATCCCACATACACTGTCAGAAACACTAATAATACTTGCTAGAAATACTTGTATTAATCCGCAGCTGAAAATGCAGAGAAATGCACTATTTGCATCTGTTTGAGTGACGTTTGCTATAAACCACAGTGCCCAGCTGTTTTGAAAAAAGCATCTTTAAAAATTAAACTGTACATTTGTGACCCATTCCAAAGGATTTACATCTTAAAAGGGAACTGCGCCCAATTTCAAAATTCATACATGTTATTCCTATGGTCTAAGAGAGTCCAAAAATATTAGTAAACATGAACAACTCTCTCCCAAATCCAAAGATTAGAGTGTTAAAACTCAAACTTGTGATGTCATTGGGTATAAAGTGCAGAGCTGCTCCATAGACAATGAATGGGAGACTGATTTTGTGGACCCACAGAATGATTCTTTTCTTTTTTATAACCAAATGAGCTTTATTCTATTGTAGTGTTATCAGTTGTGAAACAGAAAATGTCCCCATATACTCAGAACATCCCCTCAGTATCATCTAGAACATCTCTCCCCATTCATTGTCTATGGAGCAGTTCCAAACTGTATACCCTGACATCACAAGTTTGAGTTTTAGCACTCTAGTTTTTGGATTTGGGAGAGAGTTGGTCATGTTTACTTATATTTTTCAGACTGTCTTAGACTATATGAATAACATGAATGAATTTTGAAAATGGCCGTAGTTCCCCTTAAAGTCCTTGCTGATGATCTTGGGGCTGAGTGCAATGAAGTAAATAAGGGAAGTCAGACGGACTGACATTGTTGGTTTTGTCCTTTTCTTGGGATTTGTTGACAATTAGAAAAATAGAACACCAGCCTTATGCTCTACCAGTCATTCTTTGTTATTAAAGGGCTGGTTTACTCAAACCACTAAGTGGTATCTAGCCATGCAGATAGTTTTAGTTGTCCAGGTTTTGAGACACCGGTGCTACTACTATTACTCTGGATAATCCACAGAACACACTGTAAACCATGGGTGCCCAAAACTTTTCCCTTGAAGGGCCAAAACTGGAACTTAATGGTTGGCCATGGGCCAAAAACAGCCTGCTACAGCCTTTGGAAGACAGTAAAGTTGGTTGGGATTGCTGGCAATCCTGCGGGTCTTTAATAATAATAACAAAAAAATGCTAGAAACATCAGGTGGGCCAACTTTGGCTTGCAGGCCCCACTTTGGGCAGCCCTGCTGTAAACAGTCTGAACAGAACGGGCTACTTCTTAGGTAGAAAGTGGATTATCCAGAGTAAATGGCTGCCTATTTACGAAAATATGTTTTTGGTTATTTGAGTGAACTGACCCTTTAAGTATACGAGGACTGTTGAAGATGCTTTTTTGCAGAATATTACAATTTCTTGAAGCTATATTACCACAGGTCGTGCAGCACCGCCAGTCACTGGAACCGTATTTAAACCATTACGGGAGACTGTGACCTCTGTGTATGCAAACAGCAACAAGTAGAACGGTAAAAGCTTGATTTTGACAGTTTGTTTGGAACCTGGGGTTAGGTTTCTGTCCAGCTCCTTCGTCAGGAGTTTCTAAACTCCAGCTGAATATTTACGTTTCAAGAAGTCCAAATGTCACAGTAATCATGATGGGACTGAAGTGTATTATGTACCGCGTGCGTCACACAAAGCAAGACGGGGACGCTCGGGTTGAAAAGTTCACGCCCTACAGTCTCCCCGGTCGCCACGGTAACGAAGAGTAAGACATCCTGTAAGTAGTTTAAAGTCGAGGTCCGCTTCAGTGAAGAGTGTGTGTCTCCGTGCTGAGCGGTGACCCTTGTTTCTTTCCAT
Organism: Sebastolobus alascanus; assembly: GCA_916701645.2. Lineage (NCBI taxonomy): Eukaryota > Metazoa > Chordata > Actinopteri > Perciformes > Sebastidae > Sebastolobus > Sebastolobus alascanus. The sequence continues at coordinate 2,745,391 of CAKAOJ020000020.1, forward strand.
TAGGAGGACAGGAAAACACTATTAGCAGCTAACCACTTAACGGCAGCTTGCATTAGCGAGGCTCGGCCCACGCTCTGGGCCTCCCCCAGGACTATTACCCTTGTAATAATAACAATGTCCTCTGCCTGGCCTGCCTAATGTGACTGCTGTTTTCTTTAGCCTGATTCCACTTTGCCGGCTCACCCGTGGGTGTCAGGTGGCCACGAGAAGATTGGGAAATCACCACACGAGTCCATGTTTGTTTTGATCTTTATAGGAGGAGACATCAGTTATATGTAAAGCTGGGTTTCCAAAAGTCCCGAGAACTACTTTTCAAGGAACTAAAAGGTTCCTAGAGTCCACTGTTGTCTGTGTTTCCACCGCAGTCTAAAAACCTGTGAAGATTAGGCAAATTAGTCCGCTGACGTATGAAAAAGCAACATGACGTGACGAGGGCTGCTGGTGGTCACAGCGGTAAACACTCTGCAGCCTGCAGTTCAGTGTGTCCGCCTGTTTACTCTAAAAAAACACGCTGGATAAAAACCCATTAATTTTTGTGTCACTGTGACGATATTATTTGCTGAATATATTTACTGATGCACGTTGGATGTAATGAATGAAATGCAGCAGAGGAAAATGAAACTAAGAGCATCTGTCATCACAGTAAATAATCTGATGAGTGGTTGAGGGTTATTTATTTGTGCTTGAGAACATAACCGCTGTGAAACAAAACAACTTTTCTTTCTCTCATTCACAGCACCGCCGCGCTGTCTCCCTCTTTTTACGTTACCGCTCGCCCTCGCGACCTCTCTCTCTTTTTCTCTCTATTTTTTTTTTTTAAATGAGTCAGGAAGCCCACAGCAGAGCCTAACTTTACTTTCAATGTCATCAAACTAAAATCCTAAAATGGTTAAATCGATACTAGAGCACTTCCTTGTTTATGAATGAAGCGGTACACGAAGAAGCAGCGGCGCTGTGTGTTTGTTTGACCAATCAGCATCTGCCATCCCTGGAAACTCCACCCCGAAAGTTCCTGTACTTTCAGAAAGTACTACCCCCCGACCAGGGCCTTTTCAGGGGTAAAAAGACACACGGAACTTAATTTAGACCCTGGTCCCTGCAGTCAAAACGCAATGAGTTCCTCAAAAGGTTCTTAGTTCTAGGGGAAAGTTCCTGCGGTGGAAATGGGGCTTAAGACACACGGACACACGGACATTTGTCTGTCTGCTTTGTGTGTTAATTACACGCACACACCACCTGGACCACCACACACACACAACCACACCAGTCTGCCGATGCAGCCAGGCCTCCTCCCGTCACGCCGACATCCAGCCGTCACAGCTCGGCCTCGACAATAGCCGGAGCCAGCAGTGGCGGCATGGTCATTAGCGTCGGCCATTTTGCTCAGCACTAGGCGGTCAAGCTGTTAGTATTCACATGCAAATTTAATGAGGTGGCTCACCGGCCTCCATCAAAAGAGCCCCAATTTGTTTGGAAGCGACTGCAAACTGACCCCCACCATCAGAGGATTTTTATTGATGCTGATTTCCAGCACAAATATCACTGTACTTTATTTAATCCACCTTTACAACTATGAATGTCCTCCGTCCTCAGGTGGGTGACATTCTTGGAGCAGGGTTTAACAGTGATTTAAATCTGCGAGGTGCTGCCTCTGTGTTCCCCCCCCCCCCCATGCTACCCTCACAATAATGCATTAACAGTGCAGGAAGGCCTCATACCCACTGTGGCGGCAGCAGCATGTGGAACAATATATGAAGTGTAAACACACATGGAACATGTTAACACCTGAGCGCAGTAATGGATGCACACCTCCCAGGGTAGTAACAGGCCGCTCTAAACCCTTGTATGTTTTTCTTGGTTTTCTTCCCTCCGTGTCCTCACATTCACCATGTTCCCCTGGTGGAACACACACACTTGGAGCTTGCATTGCTTTTACTAGGGCTGTCATTCGATTCAAATATTTAATCGTGAGTAATCGCATGATTGTCCATAGTTAATGACGATTAATCGCAAATTAATCACACATTTTTTATCTGTTCAAAATATACCTTAAAGGGAGATTTGTCAAGTATTTAATACTCTTATCAACATGGGAGTGGGCAAATAAGCT